>CM062810.1:411206549-411619197 GCA_031772625.1 Pinus tabuliformis | reverse complement strand
TCACCAAATTGACTGGAAGAGCTGAGCAACGCTGAAGATGAAATTCATACAACTCAAAGAAAATCTTCTTCCAGCAGGCTTCCCACTAGAGGCTATTTTTGACTCAAATGATGTCCCAGGAAACCAAAGATGCAGCCATTAGATAGCAACAATTGAAGAATGTAACATTGGTACCACTGACAAGCCTAAAATAATAAAGATACTGCTGCTTTGCCCCTGACCAAAAAACCCAAATATGTTGATCTCTTTAAAGAGTTCCAAGATGTCTTTGCCTGGGGTTATGAAGACTTGAAGTCTTATGATACCTCTGTTATCCAGCACACCATTCCCCTCAAGCCAATCAAAAACCATTCAAACAGAAATTGGAAGAATCAATCCTGTGCTTCTTCCTTCCATTGAAATGGAATTACAAAAAATGTTCAAAGCTGGTATCATGCACCAATCAGGTTTTCTGAGTGGATTTCAAATTTGGTCCCTACAAGAAAAAAACTGGTGAGATTAGACTTTGTGTAGACTTAAGGAACTTGAACCTAGTGTCACTCAAAGACAACTACCCCTTACCCAAAATGGACCACATCCTTCAAAGAGTAGTAGGAGCCTCAAGAATATCATTGTTGGATGGTTTCTCAGGTTTCAATCAATCCTGGTACACCCTGATGATCAAGACAAGACTGCATTACTACCCATGGGGCACTTTCAAGTATGTGAAGATGCCCTTTGGATTGAAAATGCAGGGCAACATTTCAGAGAGCAATGGACATTGCTTTTGCAAAGGAAATTCATGATTTCTTGGTCATTTACTTAGATGATCTTACACCCTTTTCAAAATCTGACCAAGAACACTTGAAACATTTAAGACAAATCTTCATAACATGCAGGAAATATGGTATTTTCTTAAACCCCAAGAAGTCATTATTTGGCTTGGAAGAAGGGAAACTTTTAGGACACATCATTTCAAAAGATGGCATAAGAATTGATCCAGATAGGATACAAGCTATCCTGCAAATGCCTCACCCAAGGAATGTCAAGGAGCTGCAAGGATTCTTAGGAAAATTCAACTTTTTGAGAAGGTTTATCCCAAATTTGGCAGAGTTAATCAGATTACTTAAACAATATGCTAAAGAAAGATTCAAAGGTCAAATGGACTGTTGAAGCAAAACAAGCTTTTGAAAGTATAAATTGGCCTTGACTCAAACCCAGTGTTAACTAACCCTCAGTTTGACAGAGACTTCATCATTTTCTCCTTTGCCTCCCAACACACTATTGCTGCTGTTTTATTACAGAAAGATGACCAAGGGAATGAAAAGCCCATTGCTTTTTTCAGCAGAGCTCTTAGAGATGCCCCCTAAAGTACCAAATAATGAGAAACAAGCCTATGCCTTGATCAAAGCTATCAAAGACTTTAGGATTTACATCCTTTACTCCCATGTTGTGGCTTATGTACCAAGTCCTATTGTCAAAGACATCCTCACACAAGAAAACTTAGAGGGAAGAAGAGGAAATTGGATTGCAAACATACTTGAATTTGACATTGAAATAAAGCCTACAAAGCTGATAAAAGGGCAAGGTTTGGCCAAGTTAATGACAGAAGCAAATTCCAAGCCTTAGATATCACCAACTGGACAGTGAAACAGAAGTTGGCGACTCCAAAGATCAATCTAGCCTTTGAACAATCTCCATGGTACTCTGATATCTGTTATGTGTTACAAAACTGTGTGCTCCCCCAGGACTGTCCAGAACTAAGTCTAGGTTCCTAAAAATGAAAACATCTAAATTTTGTGTGATAGATGAGAATCTACTCTGGAAAAACCATGAAGGTATTTTGCTGCACTGTCTTCTTGAGAGTGAAACTGACAATATCATGCAAGAATTCCATGCTGGAGACTGTGGTGGACATTTGTACTGGAAGTCCACTGTGGACAAGATATTAAGGGCTGGTTATTACTGGCCCACTATGTTCTCAGATGTGAAGAAATTCACAACATCATGCCACAAGTGCCAACTGTTTGAAGGCAAAAGACAGTTGCTGCCACTTCCTTTGAGGCCCATTGCAACAGAGAGACCTTTTCAACAATGGGGCTTAGATTTCATTGGGGAAATTCACCCCTCATCTTCAGGACAACACAGATGGATTCTAACAGCAACAGACTACTTCACCAAGTGGATTGAAGCTGTCCCATGCAGACAAGCAAATGATTCAGTAATCATTCAATTTTTGGAGAACAATATACTAGCTAGATTTGGCTGCCCAGACAAGATAATAACAGACAATGCTGTTGCCTTCAGATCCAAGAAGATGGTGAACTTTTGCCATAAATTTCACATTACTTTGGGCCATTCTACAGCTTACTATCCTCAAGGAAATGGTCTTGCTGAATCCTCAAACAAAAGCCTGATAAACATCATAAAGAAAGTGCTGGAAGAGAACAAAAAGAACTGGCATAAGAAACTAGTAAATGCCTTATGGGCAGACAGATTAACCACTAAAAGATCAATTGGGACCAGCCCATATGAGTTAGTCTATGGATTAGAGGCCAGATTTCCTTCATCACTAGGAGTGCCAGTTATGAAACTTCTACAAGAAAGCCAAGCAGAGCCAAATGACATGCAAAGAAGGATTAACCAGATAATTTGTCTACAGCAGACCAGAGAACAAGTTTTCAGCAGAGTGCAGATACTACAAGAGAAACTGAAAAAGGCCTTTGATAGAAGAACTAAAGCAGAAGATTTCAATGTAGGGGACAAAGTTTTAAAGTGGGATGCAAGAAGAGAAGAGAAAGGAAAACATGGGAAGTTTGATTCTTTATGGAAAGGACCATTTTCTATCCAAGCAGTACAAGGTAATAACACCTACTTCCTAAAAAGTTTGACTGTAACTGAACTGGATGAAGGTCCTGTCAATGGCAGGATGCTGAAGCACTATTTTGACTGTTCACTATGATAGAAATTCAGAGGTTCATTGTATATATGCAGTTGTACATATTCTTTTCTAATTTAAATTGTATAAAGAGGTTTTCCCAAATGCTGCACCTAGCAGCAACAGGCAGATAGAATCAGAGGTTCTCCAAGAAAGAAGCACACTATTTTGACAGATTACATGCAGCAGATTTCAAAGACAAAGATGGGCAGTCAAGGAACAAGGCAATCTGACCTGCTGTTCTTGGTCTTTCAAAAGAAAAACCATCCCCACGTGGAGCCACTGTTGGATACCTATAGTAATAGGTTTCATATTTCATGATTGGCAAGAGAAAAGCCAAATATGCTCTGCTCTGGTATAACCAAAGATCCCATATTTCCTAGAAAGCAAGAGCTGGGTAAAGTGTTTCAAGTGTTGAGGACCTTATTTCAAGTTTTGTGGATGATTCAACAGTCTAATCTGGATCATGCCATGTTTCAATTTTGTGTTGTAGAATAGAGAAAGAGGTCTGTCCAAACAGCTTAATCTTGGCAGACAAGTAGTTCAGGTAGAGAAACAAAGGTTCCCAAAAGTCTAATCTGGGACCTTGGAAGACATAAGGGTAGAAGTAGATAGAGAGAAAAGGAAAAAGCCAAAGAAAAGAAAAGGCAATTGAGGGTTGCAAGTCCAAGTGCCCCTCCAAGAAGAAACAAAAAATGCTAGGCAAAATAGTTGGGTAGGCAGTTGTGGTTGCAGAAAGAATATGATCACCATTACACAGGTATCAATAGGTCTTTTGCCAAGGCAATAAATCTATCAGCAAACAAAGTGGCGAATTCCATGAACTCACAGCAAAGGAGATCACTAACTTCTTTTCTTTTCCCTCTTTAGTCCATCACTAACACCCCCTTTCTAATTCCCCTCCTTCATTCATATTAACTCCTAATTCTACTATATAACCTCCCTTATCTTACCCCCACCCCTAATATTATTAACACTAAGGTGTATAAAACCCCAAATCTTATGTACATTCCCTCCCCTAGGCATAATAGCCGTGTATTGTTCAAAAGGGACCAAATGGCATCTGGCCACTTTGGTGAACCTATTCCACCCTTTTTCCCCTTTGCTCCAAGTCAATTTGCCCTCAAATCACCTCTGCATTGCTAAAACCCCCTTTCCAAACCCATTTTGCCTATAAAACCTTTGCAAAGGTTAATACCCGCCTCTGGCACATTTCCCAATCCTACCGCATTGTGGTTAAGCAAAACATTTGAAAAAACCCACAAAAACCCACAAATTTTAATTTTTCCGCCCGCAGTATTAAACGCGCATGTTTCCCCTCCGCCAGCCGTCGGATCAAGCCCATCAGATCCGACGGTCCACATCAATATCGGAGCGCATCCTGTGGCGGCGCTTTAACCTCCGGGAAAGTGACGTTGCGCCTTGTCACGCCTCCTCCACGCGTCAACCGTTGAACCATCTCGGAGCCCGCTCTGACATCCTCTGCGCCGTACCTAAACCGCCCCGAGAAACCGCGGCGGTTAAGGCCTTAACCGTGACCGCTGCACTTTAACCGCCACCTACCCGCCGCTGACTCGCCGCCACGTCCTTGCCTGCTCGTACCTGCCTCTCTTATTGGCCCACCTCACTGCTGACTGGGCTGCCACCTCGCCGCCCCTTTGACCAGTCACCCACTGCCACGTCGCCCGATGACGTCAGCTGACGTCACCTCACCATGACCCACCAATGACGTCATGCTGACGTCAGCAGAAAAAAGCGCCAAATTGGTAAAATAACCCATATTTACCAATTTTACCCGTGTTTTTACCATTTTTACTGTGATTTCTGCTGAACGCTCTGCATGACCGTTTGAACTCAAATTTTCGCCAACCAGTCAATTAGCCCGGGCGACCTCCTCAAGCAGCGACTGTGCACCTTTGCCTCGACCTCTGCTCATCGAATTACAGGTATTTAGACCGTTTCGCCCTCCATACGACCTTCATTAAGCTTAAAATTGCTCAGAGGGATAATAGAGCCATAAAAAGGATATTTACACCGTTCATTTCCATTCACTCATCCACCATTGTCATTGTGAGGGCCAAGAAGTACCTGCAGAGCTCTAGAAACCTGCAATTCCCATAAAACCTCTATAATTCTGCGTTTTCCCGGCAGAACTCCTAATAGACATAATTTACCCAATTGGAGAGTTCAGTTAGGCCACAGAGAAGTTCTGTCACTAGACTCCAGTAGTATTTCAATTGCTATTGAGAGAATTCCCCTTGAATACTCAAAACCTCAACTGTTTCTACAGAGGACTGCCTCCAGACTGTGTTTTTACCATTCCACCTGTCTACCTACAATTCTTGCAACTTGGAGAGCTATGGAGACCCCTATTGCACTAAATATTAAGCCCATCAATGCCCCTCACCAGGAATTAGCATGGAAAGCCCTGGGGGACATGGACTACCAAATGCTGGATTGGTTCCCCATGGGAACCAAGTATAATGTGCTAATGTTGAATGAACTAAGAGCCCAGCACCTCAGTGGGGCAGATATCTTGGGGATTTGGGAGTCAAATTTGCCCATATACAACCTTCCCCAAGTCAATCCAATGCCAGAGCTTATTTATAGCTGCCAGGAATGCTATGACCCCAGCCAAAGAGCAGTCATAAGCCCCACAGGCCTAGTCCTGTTCCAGATCACCCCAGAGAGCATAAACCAGATGCTGCACTTCAATACAGCCAAGAAATTGACCCCTCTGTCCATGCAGAATCTGATTAACACAGGGATCAAGCTGTCCAGTGACCAGATTGTCAAAATTAACCAACTGTTTGTCACACCAAGTTCAGAAACAGTCAGAACCCCTCCTATTGGGTACCACTATCTAAATGAGTTGGGCAGAATGTTGGTGGATCTAATTGGCTATGTCCTAGGATTCAGGGGGCTGGAAGATGTAGATGAAAGCATAATGGCAATGCTGTCCATATTTGCCCCTGGTAAGCCTCCAGCTGTGCAGTATGATTATGCAACTTACATAGCAGAGAAAATCCATGATCAGTTCATGAATTTGAAAAGGGAGAGACTGTTCAGGTACTCCTCCTATATATATCATTTATTCCTTTTCTATCAGCCAGCTACTTTCTCTGTTCCTTTGAGGCCACTCAATGCCCAAGGAAACCCAAGATCAGTTGTTTTCTGGACCTCTGTGTTTCATTTTACCTCAGTATCACCCTATACTGTACTGTTTAGTTTATTGATTTATTTGTTCATCCGGCCCTAACAGCTCTGCAAGGTACTCCTCCTCCTAGATTAACCGATGAAATGAAGAGGATTCTACATCTGAACAAATCCTACAATATTGGCAACTGGTACTTCTACCAGAACCACACAGTCATTAGGATATATGGCTGTGAAATGAACCCATTTAGGTTGCCAAGGTATGTCCCCATGAGGCTTTTTGCCTTGGAGTATTTCAGGCAGTTTGGGAACTCAGATTACCTTCACTTTCAGAGTAGAAACAAGAAGTCACAATTGAAAGTAAGAAGCCAGCTAGGTTCCTTCCTATATAACAAGAAAGAGGAAGGGTGGAAAGAGGCACACAGCATCCTGGAAGGCCTCAGATTGCAGACCAGTTTTGAATGGATTCCTTATGACCCCAATCATACTATCTCCCTCAGGAGAATTAGATACAGACTGGGCAACTATGCGCATAAAAGACAACCTGAAATTGAAAAGTATGCCAATGCACTAGATTGGGAAGAGGGTACACTAGTAGAGCAAATCACTGAGGTAGAACTACTTGAGAAAGAAGCTAGGAATGTACAAAAGGAAACTGACTTGGAAACTTGTGGACAGGTGCCCTCCTCCTACAGAAAGCAAATTGGAACAGCTGCTAGATCTTCAGCAGCACAGCAGCAAACCACTGAGAAGACATCCCAGGCAGCAAGCAAAGACAAAGGTAAACAGGTGGAACAGCCACCTGTATTGACAGAGGAACAAGTTGACACCTTGCTACAGCAGCAAGAAGAAATGGAACAACAAGAACTGGGGCAGCAACAAGAAAAAGCACAGTCCAGTGAACAGCCATTGCAGCAGGAAAAGGGGACAGATCAACCTGGTAACACTGAGCAGCAGCCTCAAACAAAGGTGCCTCCCAGGACAGATATCAATCTAGACACCTCAGCCCTCCAAACACCACAGAAGGAGGATGTGACAAGGAAAAGGGAGAGAGAGACCCCCCACACCTCATCCTTCATCAGAGGAGAGAAGAGACAAAGACTGAATGACTCCCAAGAGGAGGACATAGCAGTAAGGCAAGCCATGGGCATGGGCCCACCCAGTGGAGAACTTTCGGCCAGCTCATCTCAGCGTGGACATGACATGACTATGGGAGGAGAGGTCAGCTCCTCCGGTCAAACTAGAAAAGGGCAGTCAAGTATAAAACAGCAATTCATTGACATCAAAAGGAGGAGTGATCCCATAAAAGTGCAGCTGTATGATCACTTGTTGAACCTAGCTCCTAGCAACCAGCAGAGACTCATGTCTGCTTTCGATGTGAGCGAAGGCAAAATGATAATGAGCCACTTCATGCCTACAACTTTGCAGCCTCAGTCCACCTCGGACTATCTAAGAACCAACATGGAGGTTCTTGCCAAAGACATACACCCCATGGACAAGATTGAATTACATAAGCAGACTGGTGAAATGGTGTATGCCTCCCTGGCAGATGAGACATTGGAGAATTATAAACTAAAGAGCAGCCTGGACAACACAGCTTCTCAGCTGGAGTTAGAAAGAGCTTCATCACAAGCCAAGGACAATAGGATCAAGTCCTTGGAAGAGGTAATTATAGAGATAGGGCATGATCCTAAAGATGTCAAAGGCATCCAAGAACTCCTGAAGATAAGGGATGCAGACATGGCAGCCCTAAGAAAGAAAATCAAACTCCCGGCCACCATCCATCCACAAACAGATGAAGTTGCCCAGCAAAGGCAAGAGAAGGATGCTACAGATCTGCTAGTATCCCTATACAAAGAGCTGGTTAGGACTCAGGACCAGCTAGGACAAACTGAAGCTGCAAAGGCAGCACTACAAGAAACACTGAAGCAAAGAGAAGAGGGCCAACCCTCCCAGCCTCCTCCTGTAATAATAAATCTTGAGGAAACCCCTCCAAAGACTACTCCTCCTCCTCAGCAAACAGAAGCTAAAGCACCTATTACAGCGCCATCCACAGCAACATCTACAACATCAGAACAGGCTACCAGTTTAGACATGCAAAAGCTGCAAGCTGAGATCCAAGCCATGGAATCTCAAATGAAAGAGCTGGATGAACTTAAGAAAACCTTGACTAAGGTAAATGAAAAGTTTGACAAGAGCAAACAGAATGAGGCAGCCAAGGAGAGAGAGGTAAAAGCTCTTAAGAGAAGAATTGCTGAACTAGAGAAAGAGCTTGCACTAGAAAAGGTAACAGCTGAAATGAAAGCAGTGCTATGGAGCAATATTGGGAGGTCCATTGCCAAACAGTGGCAATATATTGAGACCATGGATGAGCAAATGGTGCTCATCACTAAAGCAAACAGAGAAATACAGAGAGCCAGGGCAAGCCTTGGACACATGCCAGAAGCTGCTACTAGGATAATCAATACTCTGAACTATAAGACTAGCTCTCAATTAGCTGTCATGGGAATCACTAACAGGACAGAAACAATTGCTGTAGCCAAAAGAGTCATTACATTGAGGAACCTGGTTGGAACACTGGAGAGGAGGACACAGGATATGCAAACTGAAATCAACAGATTCCTGGAAAAATTCGTGGCACTACAGAACAGAGGCCTCCCCAGCATTTTAAGCAGTGTAGGAAGACTGCTCACCCTAGAGAATTACAATAAGAGGATTGATGCCCATGCAGTGGCAGAGATTGCACAACCACCCAGCCCTTCAGCAGAGCCAGGGCCAGCCACCGGGCAGAGTATGTATGACAGGGTGGAGAACCTGTTTTTCCTCATGAACGAAGTTGAGCATCTGTTTGATACACCACCTAACTTCTTCAAATTTACAGAAGCAGATGAAACTCTAGGGGCAATCTTAGCACACCAACTGCCCACACAGGATGCCTGGAGAAATTTGACACAGACAGTTTTGTCAGGCCAGAATCAGTAGCGCCAATTCCCCAGGCAAATGAGCATACGTGCGCAGGCACAATTTTGAAAAAAGATATCTACAGGGAAGAGGCAGAAGCTGAGCCAACTCAGCAGGACCATTAACTCACCACAAGCAGCAGTCACAATCACAGCTGACAAGTCCAGGATACAGCGTACAAAGCCTTAAAGACAGATCTTCCAGCATTTATTCAGAATATCTCGACCGACTTAGCTGTTCCCAAAGGCTAAAATATCTTCTGACAGAGCATTAAAATGCCTGTACTCTGTAATCAATGCTGCATTAAATTTTGGTCATAATATCTTAAGTAGTTGGTAAGAAAGTAAAATCTGAGATAACTCAGGACTCAGATATTTTGTAAATCACCGCAAGTATATATTCACCCTTCACAGCAGTGAAAAGGGTTGTTGTAATTTTCTTTTGAAGAGCTCTCGCTCGATGTAATATTTTCAGAGAAGTAATACAAAGGAAGAATGGAATTTCCAAGGCTTGGTGTTCTTTGATGTATTGTGGTGAAAGATGAATGTTACAGGATTCCAGGGTGTTGCATGAAACAGCAAGTATTCTCAAATCTCTTTGTTATATGTTTTCGAGTCTTTTGTTCTCTATTGTTGTTCAAATGTATTACACTTGATAGCAAGGTGAAAGGATAGTTCCAGGATTTAACCATGTTTACCCTGGACTCAAACTGAGCTATTATACATGTTTTCCTCAGATACAGTGACAGAATTGTAATTCTTAATTGCTGCATTTCAAAACTGTGTCTTTTACTGTGACAGGCATTCTCAGGGATTCAATTTTTGCCCCTGAGACCTCTGTCTTCTCCTCTTAAAGCTGTCTGTTGGGAATATATAGACAATAAGTGAAAATTCTTAAATGCTTTCACTGTTTGTATTACCTGTTTCCAGTCACTGTCTGTATTACCTGTTTCCAGTCATTTAATCAAAAAATCTGTTCTATTAAGCACTCAAATGGCCCTGTAAGTTCCATCTTTCATCTCAAAGTTTCAAACACATATAGCCACAGACTCCATTGCCCAATGGTACTCAACCTCTCTGAAAACTACATCACAGGAATCTAAAAGGAGTTTCATCAACCAAAACATAAACAAAACCAGTACATAATAGCTAGCCTAAAACCCTATCATAAACAGTTACAAATCATAAAGAGAGAGCCCTCTCTGATCACAGTTTGGCTAGAAACAGTGATCCAAAGATTGGTTAGTGGTTACCCCGGCCGTATTCCCTTGGGAGTCATAGGCAACAACCTGGGAGTTAACAGGATGCGCTGAGGGCTGCCGTATCAAAATGAAGTGAATGTGCTTGTCCTTGGTGGCTTGGTGTAGTTGCCTCTGCAATAACTATGCATGGGCCTCTGCTCCATTGTAGTTTGGTGGCCTTAAATGCTTCAACTATGATTTGAGAGCTGGGATGGGATTTCACCGCCTGATTTGACTTTGTTGGTAGCCATTCAATATTAACCTGCTTTGGGAACTGAAGGTTTCCATTAAACAATTTAACTGGTACACTTTGCTACTTCTCTTTCCTCTGATACGCTCTGACTAATGAATTGGGTTGCTTTTCTCCTTTGTTGTGGGTCTAATCACAAGTTAATGGTCGTTGTTCAGCCTCTGTTTCCTCTAGAACTATCTTCTGCTCCTTTCTGCATGCTTCGCGAAGAAAAACGGGTCATTCAGCGCCTTTCGGGCTTGCTGGGGGCTGCATGATAAAAAGATTCCCCATTTTGGCCTAATTTATCCAGCGATGCGTGATTTGCGCTAGGCGCAAATCGCGCATCAAAAACTGCCTCAGAAACTGATTCCGGGGCTCCAGAGTGCGATTTTCGCCCTTCGCGCCAAAATTGCTGATGATGTCAGCATGACATCAGCATGACGGACCTCGTACGATGGATGACGTGGCGGGATGACGTCAGCATGTACGGAGGTGACGTGGCAGTACGGCAGGTCTGATGATGTGGCAGGACACGTGGCAGGGTGACTCGACAGTATGGTGGCAGGAGGCCACGCAGGCGGATGACGCGGCAGGTGATGTGTGGCTTACGTCACAAGGGGGGGTGGTAAATGGTTTCGGGCGCACCACCTTTAGGCATGGGTGGTTTTGTCAGAGGGGGCTCCGCCACGACCGGGAAGGTGAAGCGTGGCGGGAGTATGGCGACAATACCGCCCATCTCCCGGACGCTAACCTTCAGGCGGCTTGGGAGATGAGAATACCCGCCCACCATTGATCTTCGGGGCGGGTGATTGGACAGTTCGTGGGAGGGATGAGGCGGCAGGGAGTTAACATACAAGGTGCGCGGAATAGCCGGATTTTAATACGGCGCGGCGGGGGGGTAAAAACTCTGGTTTATGTGGGTTTTTGGGGTTAAAATGAGTGTGGGTTAATGTATTTACACTCGGAACTTAGGGATAGGGGCGCAATATGCGTTTTTTGAGGATTTGTGAGCGGCGGTTTAAGGATTTGTGCACAAAACTTTACGTTAGGGGTTGGAAAGAGGCTTTTGAGGGTTAGAATTAGGAAACAATGGTTATTAGCCTAAGCAGGTGTTAGACTAATTCCTTTAAGACTCGGATGGGCTAAAAACAGCCCCAGATAGACTGCTTTTTCCTTGACTTAGAAGAAATATGGCTATAATGCCGGGGAGGGGATATTTACATAGGGGAGTATTATCTACATAGTTTTAGTAGGGGAAGGGGAAAAATGATAGGGAGTTATGTACTAGAGTTAGTAGTTAATATGGAGATGATAAGAAAGCGCTAAGGTAAGGGTCCTTAGGCTAATTTTTGGGAAAAGAACTTGTAAATGAGAAATAAAGAATGCTTGAGTGAAGCAGATCTTCAGCAAGACAAATGACATGGAGAATGATGAAACTAAGAGGAATCAAGCAGATCTTGACCTCTTTTGGGAAGTTAGTAAATGACTTGGGAAATGAGAAGAAGGGGAAGTTAGTTATGGCTAGCTCGAGCTCCTCCAGATGAAAAACTGCCTGATAACTGTGATCTGAAAAGATATAAGACTTTAAAACACAAGATTGATCATGAATCATCATTCTGCAACCTCATAGCTACCTACCCGACCTACCTTCCTAACATTTTTTCTTCTTTATGGGTGGGTGCACTTAGACTTGGAGACCCTGATTTACAATTTTTCTTTTGAATGCTTTCCTATCTAAATCTACAATTATTTCTGCCAAGGGCCCAGATTAAGCAGTTGGGTCCCTGTGATTCTCTACCTATCTACAAATCTGCCAAGATTAAACTGTTTGGATGGAAACATTCTCTATATTTTAAACAGGAAATTGAAACCTAGGGAGACCAAGATTAGACTGTTTGAATCTCCCTTTAAAAACTCTTCAAAACTGGAACAACTCATCAAAATTGGAATACAACAGTGCCATTTGGACTAGCACAGTTCATGGCATTTTGTGGAAATATGGAACACTATAGCCTGCAAAGTATGATATATTTGGCATGTAAAAATGTCAATCATGAAAGATGAAACCCTGTTGCAACAGGAGGCTAACAGCCTGAACTTGTTCCCTAGTAAGGAATTCCTAACCTTCTAGAGTGCATACATCATTGTCAGTCCTTGATCCTCTATTGTGGTATCATTTTTATTTGTTATGGATGACTACTTTATGGAAAATGAGGTAGGATGAATCATGTACCTTTTTCTAAGTTGTGCATCGATGAGTGCATCTCCTCTTATAAATTTGCAGTAGTATCTAGGGAAATCCATCCCTATGTATTTTTCCCTAGTAACCCCTAATATTGTGCAATGAAACATCCAACATTGCAATCCTTAATTCCTCTAGAACCGAATCCTCGAATTCCTCCAAAAAAGTAGTTACTTTTGATAATCCATCAAAACAAGGTGGGTTATGCACCTTAGTCCCTATCCAATGCACTGCCCTACTAAGGTGTGCACATCTTTCAGGCTTTACTTCATGTAACCTATTTTTCCAATTTTTCATTGTAGCTTTAGAGTCTAAAGCACGGGATCTCGTACAAAGCCAGCTAAGTACCCATTTCGTAGTATGGATTCACATAATGCTCCCTATGACCTGTAATGTAGTAAATATTGTTCAATTCATCCCCACTTAAATCCCCTATAACCAACTCAAACTACCACTCTCCCTCACTTTCTTCTACAAACGTGATCACTAAAACTTCTCCTTCTTGGAAGATCATCAATTACTTCTTTAAGTTGATAATTACCTAGTTGTTAAATGGTCGATCAATTCCCAATAGGGAAAGTTATGGTACAATATCGTCCGCAATTTATTTGATATCAAAATATACACTACTGTTGACTCCATCGATATCCAATGGTACATTTGTCAACCTACTAATGAGAAAAAATTGGTGCTAATTTTCTAAGCTCAATTGGATAGGGGACCAAGTTAGTTTTTGCTTCGCGATCATTTCCCAAGTACTTTTAGGTAGAATATTCACATCAGATCCTAGATCAAATATGATATTCTGAATTTCATAATCTCCTACCTACGCATCGAATCTAAATTCCTTACTCATCCTGTTTGATTGTGTAACCTGGTTTACAACGTATGGTGAAGTCCACACAAAAGCCACTTTTGTCTCCTTAACACATTGTTTGACCATTCCCTTGAACTTTCCAATATTTTTTCATCCTCCATTAAATTCAATATAACTTTTCAATAGGTTCTAGATTTTACCTATCTTTGCCTCCAACTCTCTATGAGAAGTGTTCTCATATACAAAAGGAGTTGCATGTTCATGAATACCCTCCTGTCTATCCCTTTCCGTGGTGAATTTTTTATCTATGCTTCCTCGTAGGCCTACTTCTCCTTGATCCGATCATACTTTGGATGGGTTTAAACAACCTTCCTTACTAATTATAGTTGTTGGACCCCTTTCTTTGCAGCAAAAACCCCTATCATGGTGCTTCCTTGCGTTACTAATTCAACATGTGGCTAATTTCTATGTCATGTTAGGTGTGGAGCTTGATTATGTTCATTATTCAAAGGTATTGCAGCATTGGACCCCAGTTCCTAATGGGGCGGCAACGCTGTCATTATTTTCGGTCGAAAGGGGGTCCAGGGGGTGAAGTTAATCTAGGTCGTTAATTAGGTGAAATTCTAACAGTATAAGTAATGTTTAATTTATGGTTTTTGGACTTAGAAGGCGACCCCTCACTATATATGATGGAATTTTATTGCGGCTATGGAGGTGTGTATTCTGAGTGACAAAGAGAGAGGAGATTGTGTAAGAGCAAAGAGGGAATTACGACAGACCTTCTGTAGGTTGTATCTCTTCGTTTAGCTCGATAATATAAAAGGAAGGACTAGTTGTTTCTCTGTGGACGTAGCCCAAATTGGGTGAACCACGTATATTTGTGTCTCTTTTGTTTCATGTGTTTTATGTGTTTATATTTCTGCAATATTTTGTGTGTTCCATTGCTCTGTAATATATAATTTTATAACGTGTCGTTTAGCCACAATCATCTAAAAAATCAAACCATTCTTTTCCTGCCACTTTGCAATCAATTGGGGGAAATCGTTCGTCCCATGGTTTAGTGCCCTATGATAGGTATATCTCCAACAGGGTTTATGAAAATATTATGCAAGATTCCCATGTTGTCAATAATTATAATAGACCATGGGTCATCAAACCTTCTCAAATCTTCGTTGTCCTCTTGTTGGCCCTCCCAGATCTCTAGCGAACATCCCCTGTCCCCGACTTGGCTATTTATACTAACAAGTTGAATTTTATCAGTACTAGTTGAAGCCTATTGTTGTTTCTTCATTTCCCTTTGGCCCATGCACCCAAAAGAAATCAAAAGAGAATTTGCACATTAGATGTAGTGCATGGTAATGGTGGATATCGTGCCCAACTAATTTTAAAAATTAATAAGAGAAAATACACGTAGAAGTCTCATAGTTCTGCATCACAGGATAATTTTGTGAGGTGAAACCCTAAAATCGACATACCTCACACCACAAACCTTTTCCTTGTGCAAATCAGTTAGATACACTTATTTCCATGTAATTTATCAGTATCTTACACTCATTTTCATGGTGCCGCTCTATTCTGTAAATTGTACACCAAACATTCTCCTACTTCTCCTTCTGCTTAGTCAAATTTTGCAGCTGAAGAGTTAAAGTAGCAAGTTACATTTGAACATGCACCATTCCACTACTTACCTCAGTTCCTACGCGAGAGACCTCTAGCTTTGGCATGATATCCAATGACTCTTGTTGTCAATTAATTTGTTATTGTGTTAGGGGAATTCAAATGTGTGGGATTACTCCGATAATGAACCACTCCTTTTTTTATGCATATTGGGTTTCAAAGGATAATTTTCCCTTTAATATTTTGAATCTCTTGTCAAACTCCCTAACAAACTTGTTTTGAAACTACTTAATGTCTTTCAATCCATAATACATTGATGTTTTGACTTCGACTTCTAAAATTTCTTAATCAAAGACTACTTGATTCCCACCAATGGCTAGATCTATCCATATTCAGTTGTGCTTTTATACTTGATATACCAAGTTAAAGCATAATCCGTGAAGGTAACCTCTAGTTTCCTTATTGTGGACCTAGTTCACTATCTATATGACCTCACAAACAAGAGAATTTTGTTCGCAATAACAATTAACAACAAGACGAAACATAAGAATCCTCATCTCTACTCCCACCATTGTGCTCTGGGTAGTGCCTCCTAACAAAGGGTTTCCTAGTGTGCTCACTTTAGTACCTGACAAATGTCTGCTACTCTACACAACAAAGTGAACTAAAACACTTTGTCACAACCTCTCTTGATGTCTGACAAACGCCTATAAGTAATCAACATATTATGACTGTAATTACCTACTACCATATTCATCATGGTATGTTGAGTTCTTACCTCAATATTCTTCGAAATGTGCGAGGTGGTGGGCTCAACACCATCCATGGTCTTAACAGGTGAACCAAGATACATAAACTGTGTATTCCTTGGGCTAAGATGTTGGTATTCTTCCTCCTATGCTTCAATGAGTGGCGTGATGAAATACATTCCTTAGATACTTTTGCCACTTGCATTTCTTCTCATGCTCCATTGGCCTTCTCTTGCCCCTCTCCCCAGGTTTCTCATAGTGGCAGGAATTGATGTTGATCGATTTCCTTCTACATAATTCCACTAAAATATATGTCCACTTCTCAACATTCCACCTTCCATTATTTCTACCTCCATTATGTCTTTATGATGCCTTCACATATGCAACTCCTCCAACAACCTATTGCTTCTAATGCAATATTCCAACTACATCCTAATCCATCCCCTTCTCTCCTTTTGCATCCTTGTTCTCTTCACCTTAGACCACCCCTAGTTCTTCCCAAATTTACCCATAGTGCATGAATGGATTAGCCATCCATAGCATAATATTCCATATGAAAGGTTTTGCAATCACATAGAAACATTTTAATTGACATAAATATCGACCAGATAAATCTCAGTTGTGGAACCTCCAAAAAAATTCATTACATTACACTATGTGATACTATGGGCTCTATTGCAAACATGACAATATATGTTTTCTAGCACACTTTCAAACTAGAAGTTTTCAACATGAAAAATATTGTTTCTTACTTATTTCAAATGGCTCTCCCTTTTTGGAGTCCACTGTCTCAGCCCAACTTGTTGATAGGTTATATTATCATCCACTAGTTGTTGAATCTAGTTTGTTAAGATGATCAGGAATTCTGTAAAGAATATATTCTGGAAAACAGTGAGCACGTATTTTTGCAAACAATATTCAATGCTAATTCTTCAGTCCTTGTTCTAACTCACCACAAAATCATGTTGCTTCTGCTCAAACAAACTAGTACTTTCTACCTTCTTTAGATTCCATGGCTCCCACATCCTTCTTACCTAATAATCCCATCATAAAATGATCTTGGGCCTTGCAAAGGAACCCTTTATTGGCACGGGATTAGTCAGAATTGTATTGACATGTAGTCTTGACCAATAAAGCCTTGTCCAACACTCACCCTTTTGGAATCACGAATGAAGTGGATGAAGTCTCACTCAAGTTGCCTATGGGGGACAAATAGAACCAAGATTTTACAGTTAGATGGGAGAGTTTTATATACATTCTTAGGTTTATAAATTGTTTTAATATACTCACAACATGTTCATTATAGGTTTCTAAAAGGTGTGATTAATTCATATGCTAGAAAATACTTTATGAAAACATAAATCTAACAATATTCTTTCTCAAAAGACAAAGAAACAAATCCAATTCATGACTCATATATCATGATCAAATAACACCAAATCAAACATACAAAGCACCCTAGCCATAATTTCCATTACTTCTTCAAAAATATTCATGATGCACTACAAAATTGTACTCCAAAATGTGAGCCACAAGCCTAACATTCTTGATAAGCAAAGAAAAGTATAGACATTAGTGCAATAAAGTATTAACTATCTCTATGTGTGTTAAACATTCAGACACGAGACTGACATAGAGACTCAAGCATTAAAAATTTAGACACATAACCATCTCAATCCAATGAAAACAAAAATGGAACAATAGATACCAAGCTAACTAAAATCATCCCCACTTGAACTCAACGATAGAGTGACTGGCTAAATTGAACTCCACTGAACTCAACCCCCTTCCTCTCAAACCCCCTAAGCTGAAGAAATATTATCCCTTTATATATTTAAAAACGTCTTTCTTATCATCATTCACTCAGATTCCGTCCAACTTGTCGAGTCTCCCATGTTGGTCTAACTACCTAAAATATTTTGACAACATCGTCTAGTTGTCCCATTCACCTTGCTCGATAAGTAATGCATACTTGAAATATCCCCTAACAATTCCTTCTCCACTTATCAACTTTCCCTCTTCAATAAATTTATTTCAACGTCATCTCACCATTGTAATTCTTTTCACTTATTCATCTCACCATTGCAATTCTGGTCCTTTGTTTGCTACATGTGATATTCCTCCTACTTAGAAAATTTTTAAAATTATCAAAATTTTCCTCCATGGCCCTGACAGTAACCATTGACTTTGGAATCTTGGATTATTTGGGCATTTTCTTTAAAAAGGAATTAGGGAGTAGAGATTGTGCGAGCTCTTGGGCTAAAAGTTTTCAAGACAAGTAATTTTCAAGATAAGTGGTGGTGGGAATGGGCATGGAGGTAATGGTTTGTGTGGCCTTGTCTCTGTAAACTTGATGGATTAGAAATCCATCAAGAGAAAAAGTGATAAGGACATGTAAGAAAGGTATGGATTTATCCAATTCAATTTTGATGCCAAATTGAATGTGGAGAGAAATCCTATTAGGATAGGAGAGAAAGGTGTTAAGAGTAGGTAGGCCATGTTCCCAGATGAAAAAATTGTCATGTACAAACTGATATCAACACTTTGACTATTGATGCCAAGTGTAACAACCCTTTCTCTATGTTGAGGAAACTAGGGCATCGATAATTAAATGATATCTCTACTTTCATAATTTCTTGTGAGTGTCTTTTCACTTCTTGATTATGACCTTCTTATTGTGTTTTTCTCATCAAGACAATTACCAATTCATGAGCAATAAAGAGACAAGCTACATAGTATATAGGCTATCAGCGAGGGCCAAAACCTCTCACTCTTTGAGAGGAAAAACCAAACGATTTCTTCTTCTCAAACCTTTAATTGATGAATACCAAGATCATGACAAAGACCCTTGACACTAGATCCCTTCCAAGCCCAAGTCACAAGCCTCATATTTATCCTTAGATCAATGCTTCTCTTCTTCTTCTTCTTCTTCTCGACTTCCTTTAGAATTTTGACCTCTTCTTGTAGGTCTACAAATTTTTTCTTCGTAAGAAAAACCCTAGATCAGTCTTCTGATGCTTGAATGGTCTCCTTATATAGGGAGACTTCTTTCTCTTCTACTCGATTTCCTTCACCGATGTCTTCACCCAATCTAAATCACCCATATATGACTATAACCTTCGGACACCTTCAAATTCATAATATTCAGACGTGTGAGGGTGGATTAGCCCAAAAACAATCCCATAATCATGTAACATCCTTCACTATCCTTTCTTCTTTCTTTTTTGATGTTAAGGATCCTTCTAGAATGAATTTCACACTTGATTATCTCATACTTTCTTAACCAAATTGTTGTCCTACAAATGAGCCTGGGCACTACTATATATAGCGATTTTTCCATGACTATTACGCCAACATGATCACTGGAGTAGGCCAACTTTATCTTTCTATAATTTTCCCTTTCATTGTAGGAAGACTTGAGTGAGGAATAGTGCCAAGGTCTTGGAGGGTGAATGACAAAAAAGAAGTTGACTTCTACAATGTGTAACATGCCTTCAATACATGACAACAACTCTTTAGACTTTTATTACTAGATGACGAAATCCCTAAAGGCTCTCAATGGGAGCCTTAACTAAAAATAAAATCTCTTGCTCATGAAACCCATGAGTCAAGTATTATAATAATTTTATTTTTCTTCTTTCCATATTTTACATAAAATAATAATTACATGTCATTATGAAGACTGAACCTAGTTACAATTTTCATCACTCCCTCTTAACTAGGGAGGTATTCATAATGGTACTTGGTCATTCTTAATCTAAAGAATTTCTCATAAGAAGAGTTGGATTGGTAACCCATCTCTATATCATCATATCAACCAACATTGTCACATATCAAGGCTTCACTAACAAATCTATCTCTCCACAAGATTTGAGCTCAATGTTGGGGAGATAAATGATTTATAAACACCCTTACCATTGTCTCCTTGGGAACATACCCCACCTGGGTTCTCAGGTTGTGTTCCATCAGGACTACTCTTATCTTTGATTCCCAACTCCCAATTATTACCTTGGATCCCAAATCCTCCAAGAATGACTACTCTTATCTTGGATTCCCTACCTCATCCTCAAAGAGCATAAAATGCCAGATGATTACAAAATCCTCCATTCTGTCTTCCCAAGTGAAGACCAGAATGATGTGTCTATCTATCCCTCTTAATTAGGGAGGACATATATATTCCAATAAAGGAAGTTACTCATTCCTACAAAAGAAATGTACATAAACTCCCTCTTGCTTAGGAATTTTCCAAGTTTCTTCCAAGTAAGAAACTTGTTTCCAGGCTCCCTCTTAATTAAGGACCTGCAATAGCTCCTCAGATGGAGAAGAAAAGATAACCAACTTCTTGAAGAGATCCTTCCTTCGATGTCATGGATTTCTTCTTTGTTATGGATTCTTCATCTTTTGGTATTTATTCGTAGGGAAGAAACCATCCATCACTCTCATCCATGGGTCAGTCATTTTATTATTCCTTTCATGAGGAAGTGATCCATCAGTCCACATCTGGCCTTGCTTCATGTCATGATGCTTTCTTCATACTATCTCCTTTGGAAGGATATTACATCCTTGTACATGGTTCTCTTCGAAGACATTCATAGTTCTTCCCTTGGAAACCCTGCATAAGCCCATCCAGATATTTCTTCAAAAATAAAGGAATGAACATTAAAAGCATTAGCTTTGTGATGGTATTTCATCCTAATATCTTCTAGTTTGTATCAACATCCAACATACATATCGACACATCTCCAAAGATTTATATTTTCAAGGATCTATTTCTTTTTCAGTCTCCATCAGTGTCTTCATATCTTCCAATGATATATCATAGTCAAATCTTGTTGATCTTTCAGATATTGATTTCCTTTACCATTGTTGCATTTTCCATGATCTAGTACTTCCTTTCTTCACACATTTCATTCCCAAGAGCTTCTAATAAGAGTTCCTAAATTATAGTCAGCCACCTCATACTTCACATGACGACATATTATGTTGATTTCATCTACTGAATGTGTGACCCATGCATTCCTTCATCCCTTTGAGCGAGGATATCCTTTCTTTTTATCATGCTATTAAGATATATCATTGGTTCATGATATATGCAACTATATGACATGACTTGCACAAAATCAAATATAAGCACACATACCCCATTTTTCCTTTGGGTCATCGAGACTCCAAGCAACAACTTCTTCTGAAAGAGCTTCAATCCCTTGATCTGCTTCACTTTTATATCATCATAGCAGCATCTCATGAATTCTACGAGTTTCAAATTCTTGATGAAACACATTCTTCCCCTGGTGATCGGTGAACCTTTCAATGAAGATCCATTTAGAGGATCTTGAGGATGTTTCATATCTTATTCTGCAGATGTTACCCTTTTGATTGGTGTATGATGAGCCTTGTCCTAGATGACTTCTTCCTTTATCCAATAAGTGTCATTTGAGCTTTCAATGATGGTTCCAAGAGATATATCCTTCATAGTTGACTACCATATATTTTGTTCCTCCTTCATATTACCTATGGTAATCTGATGAGCTCTTACTTCTAATGCTTCTACCATGATGTCATTTTCAAATATGACTTATCCTATCTTATTTCCAATGCTTCCTATCTAGATAGCAATAATTTACACAACCGAAGAGTACTTTAGTGGAGCATATTATCTCATTCATAGTAGAGATCTCTTGCTTCCTCGTTCTTAAGCTTCTTCATCTCAGGTTCTTCCATTTCTTCGGTAATATGTGCTTCGTCCTTATTTCTCTTGTTATCGTCCTTCTTAAGTTTAGTACAATATCTTCTATAGTTCCCATATTCATGTCATCCATAACATTGAATCTTAGCCATGTTCTTCTTTTTCTAAGGGCCAAATTTACAAAACTTGTCTTTTCTCTTTATGATAACAAGATATGCTTGAATTTTCTCATTTGATCCAATGTTAGTTTTTTCCTTTATCCTAGTCTCTTCAATATTGCATAATGACCATATATCCTGAAAAGGAGTGGCTCCTTCCTTCCCATAAATATCTGAAGTGAAGTTACCCCATTCCTCTCCTAGTGCATTTATTACTATAATGGTCATTTCTTTGTCAGACATTATTTCACACAGATCTTGAAGTTGATCTCTTATTTCTGAAATCCTCATGAAATATCAGGCTATTATTTCTTCCTTTGAAGTGTTCAAAATGTAGAGTTACTTCCTTAGAGAGATGAATTCTCCTGCAGTACTTACGGAAAACAACTCTACCAATTTGTTTTTATATCTTTTGAACTGCTTAATTTTGATACACATGGGATGAGAGAGCCCTTAATGGATTATATCTCAATCCTCTAGGCCCTCACTACCCCTTTCATGTATTTAGCAAATGTTTGAGAATATTATTTAGGAGGTTGGGTTATTGACCCCTTAATGTGCTCGATGACTTCATTCTCAATAAGATTTAGATGTGTTTTTTTCTTCCATGTAGAAAAATTTGAAGCCCCAACTAATTTGTTTCTCCCCTTGTAAAAATACATTTTGATAGATTGAGATGAAGTCATAAATATACTTACTTGAGTAGATGCTTCTTTCTGTAGTTGCTTCTTCCTTTAACTTGATAGTGATATAGATCGTAGAAGACTACTTCTTGATAGATTCTTTCTACAAGAGTAATCCTTGTTCCATTTTGGAGAGAGATCACTTTGTTGGAGTTCTTCAAAGGTTAAAGTTTTGATTTAATGAGAGACAAATTGTTTAAAAAACCCATTTGAAGATGATGACAATTTTATTTGATCTAACATTCTTTGGTATTTTGAAAAATCTTCCACTCCTTAGATGATGGTTGAGAGAAGTTCCTAGAAATTCTTCTAGGGTTTTTGGTATTTTTTTCTGCTTCCTCCTTTATTATGATCCCAAGACTTTTTCCGAACAAGATTTATTCAATCTAGTGTTTTGGTATGATGTATATCTTGAAATTGTGCTTTGATATCCTTCCACTAACATTGGTGCCTCTATTTGATTAAATGCCCCTTCTTGACTTTGTCACCTGATCCAGGTGGATGTTGGTGGCCACCCACTTATCCCACTTGGACCCTCACAACTGTCTCTTTTAGTTTTTCAGTTTCTGTAATTGTAGCACAATTTACTATTTTTAGTAGTTTTTCGGGTTGTGAACTTCTGGAGCCATTTTGAGGCACTAAACGACATTTTTTGGGAAATATAGGAGCAACATGGGTCCATGGACTGATGTTGCTCTTCCCAAAGTTGTAGTGCTTTGATAGATATTTCTTACGAGCTATTGAATGCATTAAACGGAGATTGGGTGTCCAAGTTACGACCCCAGGAAGTTGATGTACCAATTTACCCAAAACGAGGCTCACAGTTTGGTGTTTCATCTTCTAGGGTTAGGTTTTTGGATGTTAAGGGTTTTCCATTGTTTCTCAACAATAAATAGGGCTTCGAGCCTCATTGTAACACAGTTCAGAGGCATGTAGCCACCACATCTCTTCTCAGAGATAAGCTACCATCGCCCTAGCTGGTTTATTTCCATTTCTATTTGTAAGCATATTTCATTATTTTACATTAATGAAATGAAGTATTATTTCCGTTGCATCTCTATGTTTATGGTTATCTATGTAATTTGTTCCATCCTGTTTAATTCCAAATCATCACCTTAGCTCCAATACCATGTTGAGAAATCTAGGGCACCGATAGTTAGGTGCTTTCTCTACTTTGATAATTTCCTCAAAGAGTCTTTCCACTTCTTGATTATGATATTCTATTTCCTATGTTACTATTGTGTTCTTTTCATCAAGACAATTACCAATTCATGAACGACAAAGAGACAAGAGACACAGTATATAGGTTGTCATCCATGGCCAAACCTCTCGCTCTTTGTTAGGAAAAACCAAATAAATTCTCCTTGTAGAACCTTCAATGTATGAATACCAAGACCATGACAAAGACCGTTGACACTAGATCCCTTCCAAGGCCAAGTCAGATGCCTCCTCTTTAACCTTAGATAAACTCTCTTCTTCTTCTTCTTTGATTCCTTCAGAATTTTGGCCCCTTCTTGTAGGTCTGTAACCTTTTGCTTCATAACTAAAACCCTAGATCCATTGTTTGATCCTTGAATGGTCTCCTTTTGGAGGGAGATTTCTTTCTCATCTACTTGGCTTCCTTAAGTGGAGTATTCACCCAATCTAAATCACCCTTGTATGATTGCAACCTTCAACCTGATTCAGATATGTAATATTCACATGTGTGAGGATAGATTAGCCCACAAAAGGTCCCACAATAATGTCACACTTGATTATCCCTTAATTTCTTTCCCGAATTGTTTTCCTCCAAATGAGGTTGACCACTACTATATATAGTGGTTTGTCCATGACTATTAGGCAGACATGATCACTCGTGTAGGCCAACTTTATCTTTCTAGAGTTTTCCCTTTCATTATAGGCTGACTTGAGTGAGGACTAGTGACAAGTTCTTGGAGGGTGACATATAAAAACAAATTTGACTTTTACAATGTGTAATATGCCTTCAATACATGACAACGACTCTATATACTTTTATGACTAGATGAAAAAATCCCTAAAATATCTCAATGGGAGCCTTAACTAAAAATAAAATCCCTTGCTCATGAAACCCATTAGTCAGGCATCACAATAATTTTATTTTTATTACATAAAATAATTATTAAATGTGATTATGAAGACTGAACCTAGTTACACTTTTCAACACTGTAATCCCTTTTGTAATTTTTATTATGAATTGTAATTCATGTAATGAATTGCGGAAATTTAAACACAATGAATCACTAAGCAGAGTGGACATGGATTTAGTGTTTTGAGGAGGAGTTGCATGGAAAGTTGACAAGTCAAGGCTATGCATTAATGGCCGCCAACCCTGTGATTGAGTTTTAATGACCTGCATGGTAGGAAGGGAGATTGAGTACGGGATTCCTAAATGGATGACAAGCCCATCACCCCCTTATCATACATCATTGGTTGCATTGTGTAGACAAAACATGAGGGCCCTGCAAAGGGGTCGGTGGGAGAAAAGATTCAACTGAGACAGAATAATGGATAACGATTAGGGTGATTTTCACAAAACAACATAGAGAGAGTGCACTACAAACTATGGAAAATAGAAACAACACACTATGAAATAACTGTGGGTTGTTTGGAGTAGGAAATCGAAAACATAGTTGTGGGTTTTGGGTTCTTTTATGTTGGGATACACATACAAGGGCTTACGATTAAATCTTCGAGAGTGAAGGAGAACCACTGGACGAGGTTGATGCTAGAGTGGAGGCACAAGGTGTAGCATAATGAAATGAAGGAATAGGTAGATACGTAGAGTATTTGGGAGCCCTATTGGGTTGAGGAAGTAGAATTTATGTGTTATTTTGATCCCTAGTTTGCAGTGGATTAGGGTTAAGAAAAATGCATAAGAACAACATAAATATTACTAAAACAAACTAGATGGAGAGAAATTTTCTCCAAGACGATAGATGGAGAAAATGCATAAGAACACTATTGGTAGTTCCTCTCTGGATGTTATTTCCTCCTATTTCTACTCATTGCGGAAAGAAACCCTCACTACCTGACTGAACCATAATATACATGGATATGGATGCACATTTTGACTGAGCACCTCACCTCACCAGCCCATGCCTTCTCTAATCTAGGTATATTGGTTACATTGGTCATTTCTTGTATTTTTTGATGTAGTTTTACTTTTGGATGTTCTAATTTTTGTTTGCAAGAGGTAATATTTTTCCTTGCATGTACTTCCCCCATCAATTTTTTTATCAAATACTTTTTCTTTCCTTGTCCCCTCCATTTGAATCTTATACGTTCGAGTAAATTGAGAGTTAAATTTTTCCCAAAAGTTCGATGGTTCTCATCTACCCTTTAGGATGCTCATCCTGGAAGAACCCAAGGTCATTGAAGTCATCATGGAAGGCATGCGAAACCATGGATTAGGGTTAAGAAAAATGCATAAGACCAAAATAAATATTACGCAAACAAACTAGATGGAGAGAAATTTTCTCCAAGATGAAGAGATTCAGGAGGATGTGAGAGATTGGGTTTGAGATACAAGAAATATCTACGTCAATCATATGATATATCTTCAAATTTTCATTCTCTACTAGCATATGAAGTCAATGTGGGTAAGGTGCTTTTGGAGAGAAGTGAATTTGAGTAATAAATATTCATATGTGTTGATGCCATCTAGATATAGATAAAGAAATTAAATAACAAAGTGCCTCTCTAGTTGATAAGATTGTTGATGTGGTCTTCCCAAATTTAGTAGAGGAGAATGAGAATCCATAAGAAATACCTAGGGACTCTCCTTCATATATGTTTAGGTTGATAATTTTTGTTTATCTTGACTAAAAAAAATATGCTTCTCATGTTAATTATAGGTATAGATTATATAGTAACTTTACATTAGAATGTTTTTGTTCTATTATTGCATTATCATATCAATATAGTAATATCGACAAAAGCTCTATGCTTGTGGTATGCTATTGTTGTGGTTTTCCTAATGGTTGGCCAATAGCCACAAGAATGTACCTATTTTATTAGTTAATATGAAATTGTTGCTTATATTACACAGAGAACCAACATAAAGAACAAAAACTAAATTATTAAATAAGATCACCTAATTCATAGTGAAGCCTCGTATTGGAGATTTCAGATCCTAAAAAGACTAGGTTTAATAGAATTTATAGTATTTGTGATATTAAAAAGGCTGAAAACTAATAAATTTAGTTAAATCCATGTTAAATGTCAATTTCAAAATATTGAGGATGCCTTGTTGATCTTTTCTCTCCTCTCTCTAGTTTTACTTCCTTACTTTTTATATTTGTAATTTATATTACTTTAACTTGTATTATGCCAAATAAAAAATGTATCATCCACTCAAAATGTTAAATGATTTGAAAGTATTTTACATAGTTTATATCTAAAAACATATAGCACAACTTTAATATTCATAATAAATACGACTGCTCAAGGTAAGGTATTAATAGAAAGAATAAAATCTCAATATACGCATCCAAGAGACAAAAGGGGGTTTCTGAGGTAACACTCAATTTCTAAGCAACATTCATTTACCGAATCTCTCATCATTGCCAATAATGGAAGATTTTCTGAATGTTCCTACTGATATCCAACGGCAAGTGTTGTTGCGCGCTCCTTACATATCACACGATGAGTTGAAGGATGTGTGCAGAAGCTGGAAGGAAATGATGTGTAGTCCCCGGTTCTATGAGGACAGAAAGACCTATGGCACGAGCCAACATTTGATATGTCTTATTCAATCAAATCCCACTCCCGCTGTTTATGGAATAACAGTATACGACCCTGTGGAGAAGACGTGGGAAAGGACACCACCTATTCCTTTTGATCTTATTCCATTTGTGATCGTGTTGGTTTATCAACTTCGCTTCTGTAGTTTCAACATACCCACTAGTCGTATCAACTTCGCTTCTGCAGTTTCTTCTTCGAAAGGACTTATCTACGTCGCTGGTGGCGAAGATGAGAATGGCAACTCTCTGTCCACTGTGGAAGCTTACGACGTGGAAGAAGACAGGTGGGAAATCTTGCCTCCCATGACTCAAAACCGCTGTAGATCTGCGGGCGTTTACCTGGACGGGAAATTTATGGTGATAAGTGGAATGCCATCTGGTGGAGCAGTCGCAGTCGAAAGTAGCGCGGAAGTTTTTGATGACGAGATGCGCCTTACTGGGATATATAGAGTTTGGTTGTTCCATTTTTTAAATAGCATTACAATATATTCAAGAACTGCTTTACAGGAGGTTCCCCTGCAAAAACATTACCCATAACATTCGAGCATTAATGGTGTCTCTGTTTTCCATGAGGAATAAACTTCATTGTTACAATTCATGAAGTCATGGACATATGGAAGGTACAATATGCAATTTTGACTCTTTTCTCTAACCGTTAAGATGAATCGACTTTGAATTAGGTGCAATGTCTTTGTTGATAGATTAAGAGTGTATGATCAATTCTCTTTATAAGGATTTGTGAGTTTCCATATATAAAGCTGATTGCATTGTTAGTTTTAAGGATGAGACCATTGATGGCAAGGCCAAGAATCGTGAGTTGAAAACTGCCAAGAATCGTGAGTTGAAAATTATAGGCAAAACCATTTATCTTTGGGCACAGGTGTTGAAAATTTGAGATAGTTTCATAACAGATAGACAAAAAAAATGCTTTGTTTTTACTCTGTTTTTAACATAGATTGCTGGAAATGGTGTTGCAGCAATGTAGTTTGGTGTTGCAGCAATGGTGGAACTGGTGTAAGAGAATGGTGATGGTGTAACAGCAACATGGAAAATAACTTGTATTTATTAAAAAATAAACTAACTGTTACAGGTTCGTCCCTCTCTCTCAGCAAACAACCATAAAACAAATTACATTCAAAATATCTGCACTGCTGTGCATTTTTCCCTTTCTGCTATCTGCTACGTTGTTACGTCTACTCCTGCTATGCACTGCTGTGCATTTCAGTATTCTGGAAGAATTTATCTTCACGCTGCTGCGTGCTCTCTGTATCATTCTTCAACTGCTCTTTATCGTTCTTCAGCTAACCTTAAAACAGAACTGCTGTGTGATGTATTTATATGCTAAAACATATCTGATTTAAACAATAAAATAATACAAAATATCTTCTAATGTTTATCTGTGAATTAAATGCAGCAAGGCGGTGATGCCTTCATCAAGTGATCAAGTCGGCGGTTGCAGGGGAATTCAATTCTGAGAGTTTAATGCACATTAATGTGCAAAATATCAAGCGTGACTTTGATGCACCGAACAACCTGGAGTATTTACTGCAAATTAAATTCCTTTCCAGTTGTTCATCATTGCAGTTGGAATTAAATTCCAACACTCCCCCTTAATTTCAAGTGCTGCATACCCAGACATTTCCTCAAATGATAAAAACCTTTCTTTGCTAATGGTTTTGTCAAGATGTCAGCTAGCTGATCCTCTGTTCTACAGTGCTACAAAACAATCTCACCATTGTTAACCAATTCACGTATGAAGTGAAATTTGGTGTTTATGTGTTTTGTTCTTTCATGAAAAACAACGTTTTTAGACAATGCTATTGCTGAGCTATTGTCATAGTAAATGCTTGTGCCCTTTTCTTGTTCATGACACAAATCTATGAGAACTCTTCTCAGCCAGACTGCTTGGCATGTTGCTGTTGTTGCTGCCTCATACTCTGCCTCTGTTGTTGACAAAGACACAACTGGTTTCTTCTTGGAAGCCCATGAGATGGCTTGGAGCTTGCTTCAGCCCATAAAGAGCCTTCTTCAGTTTACAAACTTTATGCTCTTGGCCTTCAACTTCATAGCCCGGAGGTTGATCAACATAAACCTCTTCTTTTAATACTCCATTCAGGAATGCAGATTCAACATCCATCTGATAAATCTTCCATTTGTGTTGTGCTGCAATAGACAACATTGTTCTGACTATTTCCATCCTTGCTACTAGTGCAAAGGTTTCATCATAGTCTTTGCCTTGTTGCTGCTTGTAGCCTTTCACAACAAGTCTTGCTTTGTGCCTGTCAATCTTGCCTTCAGCATTGCTTTTAGTCTTATAGACCCACTTAACTCCAATGACATTCTTGCCTTCAGGGAGGTCCACTAACTCCCATGTTTTACTCTTCTCAATTGCACCAATTTCTTCATTCATTGCTTCAATCCATTTATCTTCATTTACAACATCTTCAAAATGGAATGGGTCATCAATATGACAATACAAAGTGAATAATGAATTCAGACCGGTATTGTTACTTACCTCTCCTTGTTCATAGATCTCATTCAAATTTCTGAATCTTGGTCTTCTTGGTGTGCTTGGAGTTCCATCCGAACTTGAGGGTATTTCGGATCCCTGTGGTGTGCTTGGAGAAGCACTTCCTTGACTTCTTAAAGATGTTCGAATTCCAGCTTGTGGTGTGGTTTGTTGTACTTGCTGTGGTGGAGGAGGAGCCACCAAGGAAGGATTATTTGTTGTTGTCCCTTTCTCTTCTTCTTCATGAGACACAATTGTCTTCACATTCACTGTTTTTTCCAAGCTTCCATCCCAAGCTTCATCTTCAATGAACTGCACATCTCTACGTACTATTAACTTCTTGGTGGATGGATTATAGAGTTTGTATGCTTTTGACTCATCACAATAGCCAATAAAGACACACTTCTCCCCCTACTATCAAGCTTTTGCCTTAGCTGATCTGGTACATGTGAGTGACAGTTTGACAGTTTGTTTTTGACCACTCCATGCCTCTTCTGGTATTCTGTTCATGACAGCTTTAGTTGGGCATCTATTCAAGATGTAAACTGCGAAAGTAACAGCTTCTGCCCAATACTCATGCGGCAAGTGTTTTGCCTTCAGCATACTTCTGACCATGTCAAGAATGGTCCTATTCTTTCTTTCAGAAACACCGTTTTGTTGAGGTGTATACCTTGCGGTGAACCGCTTTTGTATGACATTCTCTCTGCAAAAATGCAGAAATTCTTGGGAGATGTACTCTCCTCCTCTATCTGTTCTAAGCACTTTGATATAATGCCCACACTGCTTTTCAACAAGAGTTTTTAAGTGGTGGAATTTCTCAAACAGTTCACTCTTTTGTTTCAGCATATACATCCATGTCTTTCTGGTGAAATCATCAATAAAAGTTAAGACATATTTATTTCCGACAAATGATGGTATTTGCATCGGTCCGCACACATCAGAGTGAACAATTTCCAAGGGTGCTTTTGCCCTTATACTCTTTCCTACTGGAAAGCTTTCTTTGTGTTGCTTGCCTAAGATGCAGCCTTCATAAAGGCTGTCCGGTTTCTCAATCAACGACAATCCCTTTACCATTCCCTTTCTGTGTAACAGATTCAGGCCTCCGAAATTGAGATGTCCAAATCTCAAATGCCACAACCAATTCACATCTTTCACTTGTTCCTAAAAGACTTCATGTGTTACAGCTGCAATAGTTCTTTCTTCCTTCAAATCTGCCCTGAGTTTGAGAGGAAACATTCTATTGCTGGTCATCTACACCTGTGCAATGATCTTCTTACTTGGAGGTATGTCTCTGATTGTACACGTATCATCTTTGAAGAACACGTTGTAACCTTTGTCTATGAGCTGTCCAATGCTTAAAAGATTATATTTCAGACCAGGTACATAGTATACCTCTGGCACAATCATCTATTCTCCATTTTTTGCTCGAATACTGACTCTGCCCTTACCCTTGACAGATATCTTATCATCAGTCCCTGTTGTTACCTCAGATTTCACATTTTCATCCAGATTGGCAAACATTGCAATATTTCCAGTCATGTGATTACTATGACCTGAGTCTAAGAACCAAAAATCTTCTTGTTTCCCTTATGCTATGTTACATGTTAACAGCACGTTCTTTGGGTTCTTATCTTCTTCATTTGCAAAATTGGCATTCTGCCTATTATTCATGTTATTTTGTTTTTTCTTGCATTCATTGGCATAGTGCCCATATTTCTTACAATAATGACATTGGACTTGGGATTTGTCATACCTTTGTCCATGAGCTTGCAGTTTGCTTGAACCTTCAGCTTGGTTTTGATTGCAGCTCCTTCCATTTGTGCTAGCAGGATAATTTTTGCCTCTGTTTTGGCTTCTTCCAGGACCTCTGTTATTTGCTCTGTCTCGACCTCTTCTTTGGCCAAAATACATCTGAGTCTTGAATGCTTGCTCAAATGAGGAATCTGTTCCTCTACTCAGTCTGTGTTCATGAGACAAAAGTGAAGCACTCAGCTCATCTACTGTCAACTGTGAGAGATCTTTTGTTTCTTCTATTGCTACCACAATAGATTCAAACCTTGAGGGTAAACATCTCAAGATTTTCTCTACAATCCTTCTATCTTCAAGAATCTGACCATGAGATCTTATCTGGTTATCAAGCCAATAACCTGAGTGAAGAATGAATCTATTGTATCAGATTCCTTCATGCTGAGATTTTCAAAGTCTCTCCTCAACATCTGCAACTTTGCAGTCTTCACCTTCTCCATGCCTTGATAGGTAGTTTTGAGAATATCCCATGCCTCCTTAGATTTTGTTGTTGCTGCAATCCGCGGAAAAACACTTTCATGTACTGATTGGAAGAGAAAAGGGAGGGCTTTGGCATCCTTCTTTCTGTCGCCCTTAAACTGGTCTCTTTCTACTACTGTCAAAGCAGCCAGTGCTGTTGCATCTGCAGGTTCAGCATAGCCAGTTTCAACCAGCTCCCATAGTCCTTGAGAAGCAAACAATGCTTTCATTGTTATGGACCAATAACTGTGATTTTTCCCATTAAACTGTGGCAGTTGGGAATTTGTCAAACCTATTCCAACATTTGCCATCTTAACCTGTATTGGTAAAGAAAAGATACTGACTGTATAAAGAAAACAAGCAAAAACTTTCTCTGCTGGAAAAAATCTGCTCAACAAGCTTCTTACAACTCCTACAGTGAAAAACAAGCTCTGTTTTTGACTCACTGAGTGCCTAGACCAGCTCTGATACCATGTTGAAAATTTGAGATAGTTTCATAACAGAAAGAAAAAAAAATGCTTTGTTTTTACTCTATTTTTAACACAGAAAATTGAAAAATCGTTTGCTGGAAATGGTGTTGCAGCAACGTAGTTTGGTGTTGCAGCAATGGTGGAACTGGTGTAACAGCAACAGGAAAAATAACTTGTATTTATTAAAAAATAAACTAACTGTTACAGGGTCGTCCCTCTCTCTCAGCAAAAAACCATAAAACAAATTACATTCAAAATATCTGCACTGCTGTACATTTTTCCCTTTCTGCTATCTGCTACGATGTTACGTCTACTCCTGTTGTGCACTGCTGTGCGTTTCAGTATTCTGGAAGAATTTATCTTCACGCTGCTACATGCTCTCCTCTGCTCTATATCATTCTTCAGCTGCTCTGTATCATTCTTCAGCGAACCTTAAAACAGAACTGTTGTGTGATGTATTTATATTCTAAAACATATCTGATTTAAACAATAGAATAATACAAAATATCTTCTAATGTTTATCTATGAATTAAATGCAGCAAGGCGATGCTGCCTTCATCAAGTGATCAAGTCGGCGGTTGCAGGGGAATTCAATTATGAGATTTTAATGCACATTAATGTGCAAAATATCAAGTGTGACTTTGATGCACCGAACATCCTGGAGTATTTACTGCAAATTAAATTCCTTTCCAGCTATTCATCGTTGTAGTTGGAATTAAATTCCAACACGGAGTAAGGATCTAGAACAAAGAATCAAGGAGGGCCACTAGGCTTGGCTTGAGACAGGGTGGGACGACCATAAAATCCATAGTAAGAGGGAAGGGAACAATGGTGGGCCACGGGGTAAGGGTCAAAGACCTCCCCTCTGGGATCTACGGGCTTTGGTCCACCCTTGCACGTATGCAATGAGAAATGGAGGAGAGAAGAAACAAGAACAAGAAAGGTGGTGTATTACGAAAATTCTAAATTTGAGTCTAACTTTTTCTGGGTGTCAATAGTGTTCTAGCACACAAGTCATGGCCTGTGTTGCGAGAGGACGTGGGCGCCGCAGGAGAGGCACGACTCCCTGGACAGATAAGGGGACTGAGGAAGAGATGGATAATTGAAGGACTATTGTTTCGCATCCAGGGAACACCTGTGGGAGAATCACACATTTCAAGCAAACATTGTACTTGTACTGGCTAATGAAGAGTCTACTAGGTAAGGCGATGGAGCAGATATCCATGGGTATGGAGGTGACATTTCAGGGAATGTCGAATTACAAGGACATGGAGAAAATTCTCTTCTAGCTACACAAACAAGATATCAGGATGGAGAGAATTTACCGCCACATCCCTTGCATTTTGGAGTTGTATGGCATGCCAGGGGCATTAGCTGATGATCCAGCTCCCATATATATAATATTTTAATATTTATTTAATTTAAAAACATTTGGAAATCTAATAAACTTTTAAAAAACAACTAAAAATGAGTTGAAAGTTAAGCTCCTAGTAACATAATAATAAATAAAAGAGAATATATAAGAAAAAACATATCTTATTCCATTTCTTTAATAGAAACAATGACTTTTTAATGTAATTATGTAATTGTCCAAAACTTATTTTTTTAATCTAAAACAAAGATTAATAAGTTTATAATTTGAATATTATATTATGAATATAGACTTAGGAAGTTTTCTAGCTAATTAAACTAAATGAATTGTAAGATGAAAAAATCACAATAATATTTTGAAATAAAAAAATAGCTAAATGAAATAATATATATTATCTATTTTTACACATAAAAACACAAATCCTTATGATCTCATGTAATGGAGGAAATCTTAAAATTTTCCTATGGATTGAATCTTAAAATTTCATATGGATATGTTGTCTTGTTTCCTTGTGAATAGATTATCATTACTTTAAATCAATATATCACATATGCATTTGAGAGTTTAAGAAATACTATAAAATATTGTTTTAAATTGTATGTTCTTTATTTCGATGTTTAATGATTATTTATATTTTTGAAATTATAATTATATAAAAATGCAATTTTTCAAAATGTAAATTCTATTAATATGATTGAAATAATTCAAATATATGATTATGATATAAATCTTTATTAGTATTAAAAAATCATTATTTTGCTTTATAACAAATATATATAATTTCCTTAATGAGATAATCACTAATCATAGGGAATATAAATTGAAATAAGAATGCAACTTATATTTTGAATGCCACCATATCATAGATTGGAAAAAAATAAAAATAATGAATGCCCTTCATGAAACATCATAGAATGCCTAAAATGAGGCAAAAGTAATAAGTACCTACGGTTTCATTTGGTATAACTAGAAAATCAATATTTCTTCACAATAGTTCTAAATATTTCATTGGTAAAATAAGTGGTAAATTATATATTGGTCAACTTTCATCTCTCAATATTTCAATTATTATTTTAATTGTGTATTACCAACTTAACACAAATACACTAAAAAACCTAAATCTAATACACAATTATTATTTCAAACCAAAGTACAAATTTTCCAATTATACAATTCCAATTTAGCAATCCTATCGGCCTCTCTTTGCACTTTTTAAGGTAATTACTCATATATCTTGCACGTATTTTCGATACAAATGCTCAAACCACAAACGCACTATCCAATTTTCCGACGATTCTTGCGACCAATGCATAGATTTCTCCCACGCTTACATGATTCTCTACATTCATCGAGATCTTGAAAATTAGACTTTGGTCACCACAATCAATACCGCCAAGAAAATATGCTCGATAATAGTATCTACGAAATATTCTGAAGTCTTACTTCACAAAAAAACACCCCTTTGTGAATTGTTTCTACACTTCTTATCCGTCTTTCAGCAATGCAATACCATAGTTAACATATAAAAAATTGTTAAACAAAAGTTCCCTTTCGGTGCTTTCCACTCAATCATAGATAACTCATGTAGAAGCTACCCTCGAACAAGTAATAGGGCACCCTTATTGAAGAAAACTAGATACAAGCTTACGAGTCTCAAGTTTCAACGTAATAAAATTTCTCTTAAATTACACACACAGCTTGAAAGTTCATAAAGAGTTAAATAACTATACCCTTGGGTCACATAAACACCAAAAACTAAAACGCAGAAAAAGTGAATTGAACCACAAAAAAAATCTTGCCACAATTAAAATGCTCTAATACACACTTGGAAAATTCATGAATACTAAGATAACTACACCCTTGTGTCACATAGACACCAGAAACTAAAATCGACAGAAAGCAATATGCACAAAAGAAATAAGGAAACATTGTTCTTCACAACGTTCACTAATAGACACACGCCACACTATTTCCATTTATCGTGTAACATGGCCCATCACCCATACACTATGGTAATTCCACTTTATACGCATTTGAACTTTAAATTCCAAATTTTACAAGAACTTCAAATAACTTCATATTAGAACCATCGCAATATAACCACCTATAAAAATTAAATTATTTTCGAATAACATATTATTTTATTTTTTTCTTAACAAATCATATTTAATCTACACTTTCCTCCAAAATTATCCATCTCAGATTCCTTTAACATGAAGTCACAGGATCTAGAAATAACTATGAATAAAAAGATAACTATGACCCTATCAAGTAAAATGCGGGCTTCATTTAGGAGATCTAGATTCCAAACTAAATACATTTCACAATATTGCCAATTACATAAGACTACTATGGGACATCATTTTGAAAATCCTATATTTCACGTTTAATATATGCCTAGAAATAATTAAAGGGCATTTTGACGAGTTTTATAGTAATATTTTGTATAAGAATTTCTTAAATTTAATTAACTTTCATGGTCTTTTGAATTATATTATTACAATGAGGATATATTTTTCCAATTATTAATTATTATAATATTATGTTTTATATTTACTATAACTATTATAATATAATATTTTATATTTATTTTTTTCTGGTAATTATATATATAGAATATTTGTACTAGGTATAGATTATGGAACATAACTTTGTTAATATCCACTAGTCCATGTTCATGGAGAAAAAAGGCATCAAGAGACATGGTCTCCTTAGGATTAGAAAATTAATCCATGACATCCAATATGACTTTTAGAGATGGAAACTTGTCATTTGATTCTGATCTAGAAGATCTTCGGCCTTGGAATTATCACACTTAACATAACAAATTGATCCCACAAGCATCGTGCTTGTCCTCAGAGATCGTTGTGTAATCTTTGACGGTCAAAACAAGAGGAAAGATCCCACATGGCCACACTATCTCGAACTCAGTCAAGGATCGGTTGGTTGATGATAAGGCATCCTTCTATTCATGTGGATCTTTCAACCCTATCTCCAAGCTTCCAGCTAAACCCATGAATAAATAGTTAGCATATAGGGACATGACTCAAAAATTCACTTAAATTCAATCAAAAATAGAAAAATGATGTGAGTTAAGTGCATTTAACTCTTAGTCATGTATGAGTAGGGTTTAGGGAGTGATGTAGGTAATAGGGTAGGTAGTAGGAGTACTTTCATAGGAAAAAGATGGTGAAAATAGGGATAAGAGGTAGAAACATGGGGACAAAAATGGGTGCCAACATCCCCCCATGCCGATTCGAATGCATGTCCTTATGGATGTTTCCATAGTATGCCAAAAATAGTACTGACGTGGTAGCAAAAGAAACTTTGGTCAAAGACTAGCGGCCTTAACCAAGACCTCCAACCCATGCTTAATTGGAACAAAACACTTCTGAAACTACAAAAAAAACTCTTGAGCACTTATTCAGGAATACAACCGAAGATTAGTTTCTTTGATTTGATGGTTAACTTCTCCGACATACTAAAATAAGGCTCGATACTTGTTTTCTTTCTTACGAAGTTTAATAATCTTTCTCTGCAACTTCACTAAATGAATACTCGTGTTTTCTTCTGCTATAGGAGTCATATTTTTCATGGGTGCTGTCGATTATTGAGAGGCGCTGCCTCCTAGTGTTTTTATATGACTTTTCCCTCATAAGGAAGCTTGTTGAACTTCTCTGTTGACCTTTTGACTAAGATTCTTGTTGGGCAAGGACTAAATAGGGGACTGTGTTTCCAAATCTTGTGCAATGTTGAAGGGGATGTGTGTTGTAGATGCTAAGACAAGACTTTCTTCAGGGGAAGAATGCAATTCCTTTCCATCTGAGTCAGGAGAGGAAATAACATCAATAGACTCAGAATCTTAAGTTTGTTCATGCTTCTAGTTCTTCAACGACCTTGGATCGAAGTCTCTCCCTTGGACATTGCTGGAACTTGGGCTAGAAAAAGAGTTTTCCTCCACTTAGGCTTTGGTTTGGTCCCTGCATGAGCTTCAGGAGCTTTCGATGTAGATTGTTTACCTTTCAACCATACAATATCAGTTGGATTAGGTCGGTCTTTACTACTCCTACTTCGCTTGTTCCTTCGCTTATTTACCCTTTTGCATTTTGAAGATGACCTCTCTTTCATAGTATTAGAACAGGGTGTCGATTCATGAGGGCTTTTGAAAATAGGAGAGACAAGGTTATCTATAGGGTAGGCGTCATTTGGGAATGTTATGACAAGGTCTCTCTTCTATGCTTAAGTGACTGTCCCACCAACCATTCTCGACCTTTGAACTATGTCTCTTCCCCAGGAAAATTTTCAATTAGGAATTCTTCTGAAGACCTTCGCCGCTTTGTAAGCTCAGTAACAACTACCATTTTAATAAGACTGTGGTGATATAAGGTTTTCTCAAGGTTCCTGCTCGCTAATTGTACCCCTAGATACATTTTATGCAAGCTTAACTTCAAGAAATGTGGAATATTGATCTTGATATCTTTTACACAATGTGATAATAGTCGAATATGATATAAAAACACTATAGCATAATTTCCCTCAAAGGTAACAAAACGATGTAACATGGTGATTAAAGGGTGCCATTTCTCTTCGATACAACTCGGTAGTATACCTTTCGTCGAGCTGACTGACTGATAGAATGGCTTTAGGAATGAAGAACAATTTGGAATATGTAATTGCAAACCCTTTAAGAATGGTTCACCCACAGAGGGTAACCCTATACTGTGGCTAAGAGACTCCTCGATAACCTTAAAATCCAAATTAACAACTTTAACATGCTCTCCATCAAAGTTCTGAGAAAATTTAAGGGCTACTTTATCATTATCTCCTTGAAATTTTCTTAAAAATGGAAACCATCCCCGCTACTCAAGAACTTCGTTGCATTGTTGATACTCAGAGTTGTAGGAAAATTGGCCAAAGATTGGCTCATGGAGATCGACCCCCATGCCTGTGTAAAACCACAATTTCCAAATCCAACTGAAAATTTTAACTCTCTGCTTGTAATACTGAGATAGGAATACAATTCCCTTATGATTGAAAAACAAATTGGTTGCCTTGATGTTGATGAGAATTGTCCCCATCGTGTCGATGACTCCACCCTCATAGTTCTAATGATTTCACCCTCATCGTTCCTCCATGGGAATGGTTATCACGGTGACAGGTAGTATAAGGCTGAAGGTGTGATAATAGCCATGGTTCATATGTGGTTTAAGTGGATAAGTTTGATAATGATTAGGATGACAGGGAGGATTTAACATGAGCCGAAAGGGTTGACAGGGGTGTTTTAGGAATGATGACAGGGATAAGGTAATGATTATAGGACAGAGAGTGTAAGGGCTTTGCTATGAAATAAAGGGTAGAAGTGTTTAGGGAACCAGTGGTTGCATATCACTCGACAACATTTTAACTATTATCAATTAAATCTAAACAAATTATGAGAACATACCTTACTAACTCAAAATGATTTAGCATACTGAGCTATAGAGATCGACCATCTTTGGTTGATAGTAGAAGAGGACACCAATGATGAAGTGATGCTTATGAAAATGAAGCATAAACACCAAATTTTCTTTAAAAATGTTGTTCCCAAAATACATTCACAATAATAGACTTTATTTTTTACATATTAGAGTACATAAAGATGTTAAGTACAATAAAACTTGGAGTACAAAATCTACAAGTTTCTCCTTGATTGAATGTCATGAAATCTGTTGAAAGTTGCCTTCAAAACATGGTAAGCCTCCTCACCATCCCATAGATTTTAACCAGGCCAGGGATGATATCTACCTGAGGAATTTCATATTTAGAGAGCTTGAAATGACCAAAAGAAAGCTCTAGGGGGGTTTCTTTTCGATAATTATTATTCTGAGCCTAGAAAAGAATAATTCTATACCCAACAAATCCCTAACTACTGCTACTCTATAATTTTAATGAGCCTAAAGTAGCCACTACTCGAGGTTGTCATATTTAGAGATTCTAAACCACCCAAAGGAGACTCCATGTGGCTTCTTTTCCGTAAGTATTTCCTTAAGTTCGGAAAATAATAAATCTGTACTCAAGGAATCCCTAGGCTACCATTGTTCCATGTATTTTTTACGATCCTGGATCAATCACTTCTTGGGAGTTTTGATTTTTGAGTCTGAAATCATCCAAAGAAGACTCTGACAGGCTCCTTTCCCATAAATGATATGTCAAGTCTGGCTAGAGTAATAAACTTACCCAAGACAAAATTGTCCTTTATTCTACATGAGTTGTGGGGAGAAACACCTAAAGATATAAAAAAAATGACATCCCACTCATTATTATATATATATATATATATATATATATATATATATATAAATCAACCCGATGAACTAGCAAGATGTTGTTCATTTTCATCGACCAACTCCTTCTCTGGATCTCCTCTTACCTCCTGCAGAAATTGTTGTCGGGAGAATGGTTGGTGATAAATCTTGAGTCGACGACCATTTACTACAAAAGAGGTGTGACTTCCATGAATAGTTTTAATGTGGAATGAGCCATTTTCATAAACCTCATCCACCTCATAGGGACCTAACCACCTAGTGGAAAATTTACCTTTGAACTGTTTGAACTTACTGTCATAAAGTAAGGCCCAATCTCCTGGATGGAAAATCTTCTTTTTAATAAACTTATCATGCAAATTAGCTCTTCGATATTGCACCAACATGGTTCGATGGAATGCATCCTCTCTAATCTCGTCAAGCTCGTTCAATTACATTAACCTTTGTTCTTTGGCTTCATTAATATTCATCCCAAGTTGAGTGGCAGTTCGATATGTTTTCACTTGGAACTTAATAAGTAGCAACACCTGCTTACCATAAACTATCTCATATGGGGTGTGCCCTGTCACATTCCTCCAAGTTATGTGGTAAGCCCATAATGACTCCAACAACTTATCAACTGAATCCTTGTGATGTAATTGAATGGTCTTGGTTAGGATGGATTCTAACACTTTGTTTGTGCATTCCACCTACCCATTGGCTTGGGGGTGGTAAGGAGTAGAATTTTTATATTTCATTCGATATTGTTCAGTGAGAGCCTTAACCAACTTTGATGTGAACTGTGTAGCCTAGTTAGTAAAAATCTCTCGGGGTAATCCAAATCTAGTGAAAATGTCTTCAAAAAGGAATTCCACTACTGCCTTTTTAGTTGCCCCATACAAAGCTTTCTCTTCCACCCATTTCGTAACATATTCAATGCAAACTAAAATATACCTTTTCTTCTTTGACATAGGGGAGATATGTCCCATGAAATCTAATGCCCACTTCTCGAAAGGTTTTATTGATATATGTGTCTAAAGGGGCATCTAATCCAAAGGAACTCACGTTGCAATCCTCTGACAAGCATCACAACTGGATACAAACTTTTTGGCATCTTTGAAAAGCGAGGGCCAATAATACCTGGTACGAAGGACTTTGTATGCAGTCCTTTTCTCTTCAAAGTTCCCCCCACATGGCTCACTATAACAGGCCTTCAACACATCAAATATCTCATTTTCTCGCACACATCTCCTCATTATCAAGTCGGGCCTAGTGTAGAACAAGTATCCATCAATCCAGGAGTAGTTGGCACTACATTGTATAATGTTATGTTTCTCCCTGGTAGACATATTCTGAGGCAACTTCCCTGACACCAAGTAGTTGTCAACATCTGCAAACTAGGGAGTAATGGTAGATATATAAAACAATTCTTCATCCGAGAATGGTACTATGTTTGGTACATTTTCCGGCATGAAGTTCATTCGAGACAAGAAGTCAACTACAAAATTATCTCGCCTAGACCTATGAATCACAATTATATTAAATTCTTACAAAAGAAGCAACCATCTAGTAATCCTACCATTAGTGATAGGTTTGTTCATCAAAAATCTAATGGCATAATCATTGGTATGGACAAAAGTCTCATAAGTGGTTATGTAATGTCTAAATTTGCTAATGGCATGAACAACTACTAACAATTCCTTTTTAGTAATAGTTTAGTTTAGCAGGGGAAAGATTCTTGCTAACAAAGTAAATAGCATAAGGAGAATGATCTTCCCTTTGTCCTAAAACTACTCCAAGTGTGGTATCAGAAGAATCCTTGCAAATGTGGAATGGTAAGGACCAATTTGGTCCCTTCAATACTCGAGCGGTGGATAACCTATCCCTTCATACCTGAAAATCATGTTGACAATCATCATTCCAAACAAAATCAACGTCCTCAATTAATAGTTTAAATAAAGGGGTTGTAATTCTTGTAAAATTTTTAATAAATCGAGGATAGTAACCCGCATGTCCCAAAAAGCTACTTACCTCTTTTTGTGTACTAGGAATTGAAATATGCGAGATCACCTCAATATTGGTTGGATCGACTTTGATTCCTTCAAATGAAACATGATGGCCCAAGACTATCCCCTTAGTTTGCATTATTTTACATTTACTACTGCCAAGGGCTAGGTTGGCTTCTTGACATCTAATCAACACTTTTTCTAGATTTGCAAGAGCTTGGGAAAAGTCATCTCCATATACTGTGAGGTCATCCATATAGACTTCTACACAGTCATGGATCAAGTCAGAAAAGATGGCTAGGACAACTCACTGAAAGGTGTTTGGGACGTTGAAAAGGTGAAAATGAAGAACTTGATAAGCATAGGTACCCCAAGGGCAAGTGAAAGTGATATTCTCTTGGTCTTCCTTAGGTATTTGAATCTGGTTATACCCTCTGTACTTGTCTAGAAAAGAGAAATACTTTTTACCAGAAAGTGTGGAAATTACTTAATCAATAAATGGCAGTAGAAAATAATCTTGTACGGTGGCTTTGTTTAACTCCCTGTAATCAAGACATATGTGCCACTTACCATTCTTCTTTGGAACTACCACCAAAGGTGACGCCCATCTGCTATCTGAAATAGGATAGGTAAAAATTGAAGCAAATAACTTCCGAAAATCATCTTTTACAATTTATTTCAAGCCTGAGCTCATGCATCTCTGTGGCTGCTGGATTGGTCTCATCTATTCATTGGTGTAGATGTGATGATTTCATGTATTTGGGTGTATGCCATTCATGTCCAAATAGTCCCAGGCGAAAGATCTGGATTTTTCTTGAACCATGCTCAACAAGTTTTTTTTGTTCTTCATTTAGTTCATTGCCAATATACAAAAATTTTCCTTCATTGATTTCAATTGGCTCCGTTGTGAGCTCATTGTTGTCCTCTATTGTCGTGAATGAGGAAAATATAGCTAGATGATAAGCTTCCTGAAACTCATTACTGAAAACATGTTGATAACCAGTAAAAGAAATCAGATAACCAATATAAGAACGATTAGATAAAAATTACTGCAAAATATGATCTTCCGATTGTTCCCGGAGTCCTCTAGATTGTTCTAATGATAATAAAGGAAACATACAATCCTCATCTCCATAAGGACTCTCTATCCATAAGACTACTTCAACAACAGTTTGAGCAGGGGGGAAAACTGACAAGATTTGATTATATGAACCATTGGAAATGATCATTTCTCCATTTTGGCACCCTATCACAACATCCACAGTAGCTAACCAAAGGCATCCTAGGACTACAGGGTGTCGTGGTTGTTTAGGAGAAATGAAAATGAAATCGATGGGATATTTCCAAGAAGCAATGGTGACTACTATGTCTTCTAGAGTTCCCATGGGTTTAATAATGGATTTATCTGCTAATTCTAAAATAATAGGTGTAGGTTTCATCCCTTGCAATTGTAAAGATGTCATGGTTTCAAAAGTCATAGTGTTAATTGTTGCTCCTAAGTCTACAAGGGTGTCTGGCAGAAGTACTCCATTGATTTTGATGGTCACTATGTGATTTCCTGGGTCAATATATTTTAATGGTAAATCTGAGATCATTATGGACATTTCACTCATGACTTTTACATTTTGGTTCTGGTGTCCTTTCCTTCTTGGCTTCTTAATACATAGGTCTTTAATGATTTTAGTTAAGATTGGAATGTCCCTGATGGCTTGTAATAGAGGAATTTTAATAAAAACATTCCTTAATTATTATTCTAACTCATATTTGATTGGGACCTATTCCTTCTTAGCAAGTACTCTTTCCAGGTAAGGAGGTTCATTTGGTTCTACTTTTCTTTTTTTTTTTTTCTTGTTGAATGTGATTTTCAGTTTGTTCTTGAGGGGCCTCTTCTTGAATAATGACAGCTGACTTTTCCTTATTTATTGTTTTCCTAGATCATAGTTGAATCTCATTTATTGGGACAACAATGATCATATAGGTAGGAAAAGGTTGTACTTCCATATTTTGTACAGGCTGAGGCTGTCTATTATGGTTGGGATTAGCTATGGGTTGTGTAGGCAACAAAGTAGGACGAGTTAGGTTCAATGATGGTGGTGCCTGCGAGGATGATTGGTTTGACAGTGCAGGTAAAATATGGTGGAGAGGAGGAAGAGGCAGTGAGCGTTGTTGATAATGATTTGTGTTGTACCCTGCTTATAAGGTTGAATGTTCATATTGTAGGACGTACTAAGCATGTTTGAGTATGGAGGATAAGATTGTTTTTGGGTCTGAAAAGTGTTTTCATAAGGATTTCCCCTCCAATACTGATTCCAAGGAGTGTTTTATGATTGAGGATTGAACCAAGGAGGAGAAGATGGCGGGAAGCTCCAAGGTTGATTTTGACCATAAGCTTGAAAATTGGAATCTTGAAACATGTTTTGATTTGGGTTCCTCCAAGAGGTGGATACTTCTCGGTTGCATGTTCTAAAGAAAAAATCCCACAAACCTCAATAACATTAATGGGACACTCCCTCTCAGCATGCTTATTTATGCATTTAGGACAAAAGATTACCATGGAAACCCTCTCATCTTATTGTTTCTTTCTAAGTTTTATTGTGTCAAGTTGGTTACAAATAATGTTTAGGATATCTGTTTTGAAGTTCTCCAATAAGTTTCCTAATTCCACTCCAGTGACATCATTGTGTACATATTTTTTATTTCTTGGCACATAATCTTGGTAATTGTCATGGAGCTTCTTTCCTACTTCATATCATCCCAAGAGTAGATGGTGTGTTCACCTAGGCTCATAAACCATCTAAGGGTTGCATCTTTAATGGTGGATGGTAATAGCTTGAGCTTATGTGCATCCTCATAATAATTATAGATCCTACATAAAATTTAAAATTCAAATAAGAAGGCATCTGGGTCTTCGAAGGACTTACTGTAGAAGAGCGGAAGAGATGCCTTTGGTATTTTTTTTTAATAGTGATATTAATGGTTACATCGAGAATAGGAAACCCAAAAGTGGTTTGTTCTTCTCCTTCTTCTTCTTCCAGTCCTCCCCTCGGTCCTTCATGGTTCCCTCCTAATAGGTTGTGATGTGGGCCTTCTCCTTCCCCCTGACATTCCTCATTATTTCTTCCAAATATGTTACAACGTTGACCTTCTCCTTCCCCTCAATGTTCCTCATTGTTTATGTTCTCTCCTTCCTGGTTGGGCATGTCTACTATAGGTTCTTGAACAGGTCTGCTCATCATTACCTAGTCAACAAAAGGTAGTGAAGGATGTTCCTCGACATTAGTTGATTCTAGATCTGTGACTGGTTCTTCTAATACAATTCCTTTTGTACTCCCAAAAATAATGTGTTCAACTGTTTCCTTCTCTTGATTTAGGATCTCCCTCTCCAAAGCCACTTTGTTGTCAACACCTCCTTCTTGTTGCTTTATTCCTGGATACTGATTAGTAGGATTAGTGATTGGTGTGGTTGTTGGACCGAAAGTTGTAGGAAACTTTGAACTAGCAATAAATATGCCTTGACTATCCCTAGGCCTACTTCTACTTCTACGGATAAAGAAAAGGAAATAAAAGTTCAAATATAAGCAAAAATGATCAGAATTTGGAGCAACCCCACAATAGTGGATGCGTGGCTCTTCACTCATATCGTACTATACTCTCTACGCCCTCTGACTACCTGCAATACCCTTGAAAATATGTAATAACAATCTTACCTGAACCAAAATAGAACTCCCCAACAACAACACCAAAATGTTGGGAGTTTTAATTAGTGATTAAACCTCCTAATATTTAATTGTCAACCAGGACTCATAAGCATAAGTTGTACTACATTTTTGGCTCAAGATGAATTTCAAAGTATATAATTTTCCTTAATAATGATCGTTAAGTACAGAATGATGAAAAACACTTATGAATCAAGAAAACTAGCACTAATCTCATTTTGAGAAAACATAAGAAATATAAAGGAAATCAAATTAACTCAATTGTTATACAACCAGCTCACAAAATAGAATAAAGAGATAGATCAACAACTTAAAACATAGCCTCTTCGAGGGGGAATCCTCCTTTACATTACACAAATGAAAAATTATTGGATGATACAAATGACAAGACTTCCTTTCTATATACAGGAGTCTAAGTGGTCACAATATAATCAAAGCCGACATAACAATAATAATGTAAGGGCACAACAATAACAATAGTGGGCTTCTATGGGGCATAATAACAAAAATATGGGGACAACATGGGCACAACAATAACAATAAGGGGTACAATAACAATAATAATAAGGGAATACACTAGTATTATAGGGACCTAACATGCCCCTCTCCTTCAAAAAAGTGGTTTCCTCAATGCTTGAGTAGTTTCGGATGCTTTTGTATAATATTCTCATCCTACCATGTAGAATCTTCAGCGGGAAAGTTCTTCCACTTGATGAGAAACTCTAAAATTGATCGATTTCGCAATTTTCAAGTTCTTCTTTCTGTGACTGCTTCAGGTTCCAATATGATTTTTCCTTCCTCTTCAAGCTCTGGAAATATTGTTTGAACATAGAGCTTGTCACCTATAACCTTTTTTAAGCATGAAACATGGAAAACTGGGTGCACTCGGGAAGATGCAGGAAGTTCCAATTTGTATGCCATAGTACCAATCTTTTGCAACACCTTATATAGACCATAATACTTTGCTAATAATTTATTATCGTTCTTAGCTTCCTTGAGGGACATTTGTTTGTATGGTTGTAGCTATAGAAATACCCAGTCACCTACATCAAAACTTCTTTCACTGCGATGTTGATATGCCTGTTGTTTCATTCTATTCTGCACCAAAGTGAGGTTGTCCTTTAAGAGTTGGAGAATTTTTTGTTGATTCTCGATGTGATCTTCCACTACTTGAACCTTAGGATTATCTCTAAAATATGATCTGATGGACAATGGATGATATCCATAAAGCTCTATAAATGGGGTCATTTTTGTTGTAGTATTCAAGGAAGTGTTATACCACCATTTAGCGAGAGGCAACCATTTGACCCATTGTGTCTATTTATCAGATACAAAGCAACATAAATATCCTTCCAAAAAAAATTTCACTATCTTAGTTTGCCCATCTGATTCAGGATGCTAAGATGAGCTATGAGCTAACTAAGTACCCATAAAAGAAAATATTTTTGTCCAAAAATTTTGAGTCAAAATAGGATCTCTATCACTTACAATAATTTTTGGGTTTCAACGTAGCTTTTGAATTGTTTCCATAAATGTAGTAGCAACTGTGCTGGATTTAAATGGATGAGATAATGCACAAAAGTGTGCATACTTGGTAAGTCTATCAATTACCACCATGATGAAAATCTTTCCTTTATACTTGGGTAAAGCTGTGATAAAATCCATTGAAATCTCCTCCCAACGTTGACATGGAATGGATAAAGGTTGTAATAGACCTGGGCTCCTAATTTTCTCGACTTTATTTTGTTGGAAAACAAAACAATCCACCACAAACTTTTGAACATTAGATTGAAGGCCATCCCAAAAAAATTCCTTCTTAACCCTCTGGTAAGTTATTAAAAATCCTAAATTCCCTCCTAAGGGAGATGTTTGCAATTCCCTAAGAATCTGTTGTCTGAGTTGGGAATTGTTACAGAGGTATAAGGGATCTTTGTACCATAACGAATCATTTTTCTAGCTAAATGTATCAGATTTACTGGGATCTTGGTGCAACTTTTGAATGAGTTCCAAAACTTCTTTGTCATTGTTGCATTCATACCTTGCTTTGTTTATCCAATCTCGTTGGATAATAGAAATGGCACAAAGCAATGCTTCCACATCCTCATCCTTTCTTTAGACTGCATCTGCAACAACATTTTTATTCCCTTTCTTGTAGATGATTTCAAAGTCATAACCCAACATCTTTGTACTACTCTTCTCAAAATATCTTTGTTCTAAAAACTATTTAAGACTATCATGATTTGTTTTTACCTTGAAGTGTCTTACCATTAGGTAAGGTCGCCATTTCTTAAGTGCATGTAGTATTGCCAACATTTCCTTCTCATAAATAGCTTGGTGTAAATATTTTCCTTTGATTTCATGACTTTTGAAAGCGATGGGTCATTCTTCTTGAATTAAAATAGCACCAATTCCATTTCTTGAGGCATCACATTCCACAATAAAGGTTTTCGTGAGGTCTAGTATAGCAAAGATGGTGCTTGGCACATTGCCTCTTTAAGATGTTAAAAGGCCTTTGTTGCTTTTGGAATCTAAGGAAATGCTTCTTTATTCAGTAATGTTGTTAGAGGTGCCATTATTCTACCATAATTCTTAACAAACTTTCAATAATACCGTATTAACCCGAGAGATCCTCGCACAAAAATACTAACAAAAATTTTCTAAGGGTGGGTTTGATAATGGAATTCATTAAACCTTGAAACGTAGAAGGTGCATTGGTGAGGCCAAAATCCATGACCAAAAATTCATAATGACCCTCATAAGTGTTTTGGAGAATTTGGTATCTACGAATAAATAATAATTCCCTAGATAAGTAGTGATATCTAGAACAACATTTTAAAGTATTTTAGTCTTTTCCTAGAAGAAATAGATAAGATGAGAAGATGAGAAGACCTGTTTGTAGTTATGATTTCCTCTCGTCTCCTTTGTATCAATCCTGTCGCTCCTTCCTCTACTTAATATGCTTGAGAAGTACCTGTAAACACAACAGAAAACAAAGAATCGATTAAATCAAAAGATTTATTGAATATAAGTGAATGGAATCAGATACATTTCAGACATATAAGTATTATAAGACAATACAAACATATGGGAGAAAGGTTCAAGTACTTTATTGAATAGAAAAAGGAATCATAACCATTGTGTCTGATTCAAATTCATTCCCTCAGCTTAGATCCCATCCACATCACATCAAAAGAATGGAAAACTTGTAGAATTACAATAACTACTTCAAAGCCAATTCTCATAGCAACATTATCTCCTTACAATTAAACATAATCTAGACCCTGATCACTTAGATGAGTGGTCAATTTACAGGGAGATGAAGGAGGTTTTGTCATAAATGGTAGTACTGAATGGCCTTCCATACTTAGAATTAGTTCCATGGAGGAAAGGATGAGAAGATAGGACTCATCTTAACTCATTCCTCATCCATTCTTAAGCTCATAGGAGTTGATAAGTGAGGGAACCTTCTAGATGAGTCCAAGAGATAAGAATATTCCTCAAACCATACGTGAATTTCACTCAAACGCACATAGTGCAGGTGAAATGAAGCCTAAGTGCTCTGCAGAGCACCTTGGCATGGACTTAACTGCTCTGTAGTGCACCCTTACATGGGCCTACCTGCACTGGTCCCTCTAGAGGCCATCTCTCGATGTCTTCAAGCCATGAAACTATCTGGGAAGGAGGAATTCAAACAGGTTACTTTTTTAGGGCATGTAGCAACTAAAACTATGGTTTTATGAGCCCTAAACACTGATCTCGATGATGGGATTGATGTGCCCAAATGTATCTGTAACAGCTACCCTCTAAAGCATGAAGTCAGAAAAATGCTAATGTCGAATGAAATGCTTCATGATGTGATGAGGAGGTAGCGATGTGGAAGGTGACCTACATCAATTACAATACATATATCATGATATTTTGATTTTTTACATGAACCGATGAGGGAAGGAATACCCATGCTTAGCTTATAAACTTTCATTTCATGTACATAAATAGCCATCTACAGATATAGACCCATGATCTGAATGACCATCAATGTAAAGACACTGTACATATGATTTAGTACTCCTGAAATGACAACCCGGATGGATGAAACTAGATACGGGGTCTTTTATCTCGTTCAATCATTGAATAAAGTACGAGTCTAACCATGTGAAAATATGATCTAGAGTCAAACATGGGAGGACACTGTCTGATTACCAGCCAATGATGTAAGCTATTAACAGAAGTGAGAGAAATCACCGATAATGATAATGATCCTCAAGGTACTACAATACATTCTGCATGGTGTGAATGGATGATTTGATGTCGAACACCATACAAAGTCTTTCGGTCGAAGGCCATTGATGTTAACCTATCGCTGGAAGTGAGAAACCTGCCATTGATGTATGCAAGCCTCAAGGTACTGGAAGGGTGTTTCTAAGTCAACTTCTTGGATAATGTGTTGATGTTGACAAGAAGAGACTCGTCATAGGAGGGCCTTCATGTATCCCACATTAATGACATGAAACGAGTGTAGTGATTTTAGAGATGGAATTTGATTGACAACACAAGGTTTAGGAATGTTCGTCATGAAAATGAAGGTTTATGGTATTGCAAAGGATGAATTTTGACTGAATGACTTCCTTTGAACATGTCGGCAACACTAAAATGAATTGGTAGCATTGACCCAAAATAAAGTGATGGATGGTATGATAACCATCAAGATAATAACCCAACCCAAATAGTTATAGTGATGTAGTGAAAGTGTCATGTTCAAGAGCAACTTGCTACCATAATGTGTTTTCCCCCTTTTTCCCATTTTCCCTAGTCATTGCTGACTAGTACCTCTTTATTTTTATCAAGCTTGAGGAGGATAACATATGTCTTTTGTATAATTCCACTGTTCGGGTGAATCCATCGCTATGTGATGTTTTAATGAGTCTAGCGAAGGTCAAGCTCAGTCTTGTCTAGATGGACAAGTTTGTCGCTATTTAATGTTTTAGCGAGTTTAAAGACAAAGATAACTTGGTCCTTTTCATGTTTAGAGAGTTTTAAAAGGGACATAAAGAAAACTCTGCAAGTTACTTTTCGTAAATTAATATCTCAAGGCCAAAAATGCGTAAAATAATACAAGAGAGATGTCGTTTCCAATCCATTAATGAGATGGAAAGGACAAGCACTCGAAAATATTTTCATGTTTAGAGAGTCTGAAAAGAGCTTAAAGAGGACTCCAAGGGGGTTCCTTTTTCATTTTTAACATAGCTCGAAAAAGAGATAAAAGTGTGTTGTGTGGTCAAAGGTACAATTTACAATTGAGCACATCGAAAACTGTAAGTCAACCATAAAACCTATTCAAAACACCACCAAATGAATTAAAAATACCTGTTTCATAGATAAAAAAGGGTAAATACTAATGTTTACTCAATTAATGAACATGAAATAAACATAAAACAAGTTTCTACCATGACATTTTTACCATTTGGAACTTACCATTCAGTTTTTTGCTCTGAGATATTTTTTACCTCTTACTTCATCGGCTGATTGCGAGAGATTCTATGGACCATTTCTCAAGATGTCTAAACCAGGTAGGAGCTTAACCTCTCTTCTTTCTTTTAAAGTCATTCTTTTGTCATTTCATGCAAATTTTAGGGTTTTTTTGGGCCTCTTGGGTTTAATTTTTTCACCCTGTGATCAACATAGGCTTTCACATCGAAAACTGCATTGAATAGCACCCATATAGAAGGTTTCATGCTTTGCAGTGCACTTTCTGTGTGCCTGGGCTGTGCTGGGCGAGTTACCCAGGCTTGATTTAGCTGTTTGCTCCAAAATTTGTCCTGTTTTTTGCATGGAAGAGATCCTAACTAAGCTTATGATTGTGTTTTAGGCTTTCATAAGATCAGAATGTCGATTACATGGCAAGAGAGAGCATGAGGAACAAGACATGGTTTCCGTAAACAATCCGGGTATAATTGAGGCCCTCAAAAACTATGGGTTACTCAAATACTTCAAGTTGTTCAGAATGAGGCAACAAATAGAACTACTGCAGTTCCTTGTTCATTCATGGTATCCGAAAAATCAGACTTTTCACATTAGGGACACAATAGTCTCTATTACCATTGATGACATTTACTTTCTTACTGGACTATCGAGGCAAGGTGCCCTCATCTCACTTTCTGGATATTCCCGTGGTGGTGAATCAGTGAGAGATTATATTAGACAATTTTGTTGACCATGTACATAGCCTAGCAAGGATGGGAAAATAAACATTAGGGATGTAGGTGATTTTCCCTTGAGAATGATCCTCTTCACAATTTCAAAATCAGCTGGCAGTGTGACACTACATCCAGTGAACAGATAATATATGTAGTATGCACTGGAGTGTCTAGAGCCAAAAGTTTTCAACTGGTGCGAGGTTGTGCTTTCTTCACTGAAAGAACAACTGACCAAGCTAAAAGGTGGTAAGATGAAGAATTTCTGCTATGGTTCGATCTTAATCACTTTTATCTTAGAGAGAATCCCATTTATGTAACCACAACATTTATCACTGGGTGTAGTTGGTCCTAGAGATCCACGTATGCAGAGGTGGGTTGAATTGATGGCTCGACATGCGGGTCAATCAACAATCATTTTTTCCACTACATTCTTTAGTTGTCTTGAGCGACAACATCTTGTTATCGAGGAGCATCCATACTCAGGGATGGATTTCCATGGAGATCCAGATTTGATTCTACCAGTTGGAGCACAATGGGGTGCTATTGGTAAATTGATTGACCAAAGTGTTTTTTGATTTTTCAATCTTCTACATGTTTCTGTGTTTTTAATGTTTCCAAGACTAAACTAAAATCATTCTCATGCATGCAGATGTGGGTATTGTTCGACCTGTGGGGCACCAACAGGGTGCAGGTGGGCTAGCGTGGAGAAACATTGAGAGAGCAATTCTTCAGGACTTGGATTTGACCAAGACCTTGGCAGAGTTGCAGGATCACATAGAGGGATTAACCATTGGTATTTCAAATGTTCGGATCAAGGAGTTATCTATGAGGCTGCAGCGTCACACTATTGGTGTTCCTAGCTACTGGGTGAGGCTTTTCCGCATGATAACATAGGATGTGACCTGTTGTCATGAGCACCACTAGATCTACTTAGGATGTTTTGCATACATTTTGATTTTTCTGGGTTAGATGACCAAACATGCTTGGACAAAAATTTTGTAAAAACTTTTAAAACACCTATCTATTTTACTTTCAGAGTTTTCTATTTTTATATGCAATTTTACTCAACTGATGATGTGAATTAAAAATATTACTTTTACATGTGACGCAAATGTCTATTTAACACATAATTCACTAGAGAATTAGTTAATGTGTTAATATTTATGGAAATATGTTGATATTGAATGTGTTCAAAATGCCTTTCCAAAATACGAACTCTAAGGAGCATGCGAAAAATTATTGGATTTCAGACAGTATAAATGTTTGTTAGTTGTAGTACAACGAGTTGTGAATCTAGCCTAATGATGATTCAGTGAATGCCAAGTGAAATGAAATTAGAGAGAATTTCAATCAATGTGTTATACTCAGCGATAGTTTTCATCGATCGACCAATAAAAATCCCTTGAAAACTCACTAACTTGCCACTTGCAGCGAAAATAGCCCATGCTGTAGAAGACAAGTTCTGCATACTACGACTAGCACCATCGGCATAACCCAAAAAAGGTTCTAAAGACTCCAACATCTACAGAAAATGCAAAGAATATTACTAACCAGATAAAAAACTCTAAAAGAAACACACACACACATGCAATGAAAGCATATATACAGTGAGTTTTACTACACTCGATCAAGCATAATAATGTTTGAGGTACAACCCATTTCAAGGCTATGACAAAGGGATCCCATCATAATCTACTAACTTGTAGGCACCTTTTCCCAAAACACGCTTGATAATATAAGGACCAATCCACATTGGTTCAAATTTCCTGCTCCAAGTTTATCAGCTTCTTGATTGTAAAGCAAGACCAAGTCTCCTTCTGAGAAGATACAAGGCTTGATATTTCTATCATATTTTGCCTTGATTCATTGCTTATGCACTTCATTAGCCAATGTTCTTCATTAGCCAATGGTTTCATCCATATGGATTAGTTCCAAGGAATGCACTTCTTCTTCAAAAGTGTCAGGTAATAGGTCAATCGCGAGTTTGAGAGATGAAATTTCACATTGTATCGATAAGACTGCTTCCAAACCATACACCAAATGAAAGGGTGTGAATCCAGTTGCATTTCTCACCGAGGTACGATATGCCCACAAGATAGAGTATAGGATTAAATGCCAGTTTCGTTTACAAACCCCCATCATTCTTTGCAACATCCGCTTCAGGACATTGTTGATGGCCTCAACTTGTGCATTTGTTTGTGACTAATAAGGGGTAGAACTATCATGTGACAATCCTAACTTAGCAGTCAGCTCAGCCATCATGTGATTGTGAAAATGTGAACGATGATCTATAACTATGGCTTGTGGTACACCAAATCGAGCAACCTCATAGTTAAAAAAGAAAAGAGCAGCTATTTTGCGACTATTGTTCAATGTTGCCATCGCCTTGGCCCATTTGGTAAAATAGTCAATGACGACTATAATATACCCATGCCCTCTTGCCGAGGTGGTGTTAGATGTCATGAAGTAAACACCCCATTTAGTGAATTTTCCAACAACAATGACCAGATGCAATGGTAAAAGTGGTAATCTAGTTTTTCAGTCATATATCTGGCATGCATGATACGTTCTGATGATAATAATATAATCTTTGAATATAGTTAGCCAGAAGTAACCAACATAGAGAATTCTCTGTGCAGTAGCATATCCACACAAGTTTCCACCACAAGCACTTGAATGGTAGTCATTCAATGCTTTCTCAACTTCCTCATGTGTGACACGCCTTCGTAAAATCGTATCAATACCACGATGGTCAAGAGTGTCACAAATGATTAGATAATCTTTGGTTTGGTATCGAATACGTCGTCGTTGTGAGAGAGAGGTAACAGGCTAGAAAGTCTGGGTTTGGAGATATATCAATATATCTCCATACCATGAGTCAAATGATGATATTATAAACATAGACTCATCCCAAGATCGATGGTTTCGTTGTTGAATCAATGGAGGTCGAGGGAATGTTACAAAGTAGCTCCGCGAAAACTAGAGATTTCTTTGATTTGGACTTGATCAATTCCATATCAAACTCCTACAAAATGACTATCCATTTGGAGTATTTTCCCCCCAGCAATTGACATGACAAAATATATGTCATAGGGTTGCAATCCAAAATGACAGTGGTCTTCTGGAGCAAGATGTAATGGCGAAATCCTTGAACAGCTTGCACAGCTGCCAAAGCTAGTTTCTCAACCTAAGATTACTTACTTTCTATATCATTGAGATTGCGGATCAAATAATAAATTGGATGTTCAATCCCATTTTCCTCTTGGACTAAAACCATGCCAATGGTTGTATCTGCAGTGGTGAGATACATGTAATAGTCATTTTGATAATTCAAAGAATACATTAATGATGCTCTAAGAAAGGTATCTTTAATAGAATCAAAGGAAGCTTGCGCAAATTGATCCCAATGGAAGGGTATCCCCTTTTTCAAAAGACACATAAAACCTTTAGCCATCTCAGCATAATTAGGAATGAATCTCCTCAGAAAGTTAGCCTTCCCTTGGAGTCTCTATAACTGTAAAAGATTTGAAGGTGGAGGGAAATCGAGAATTTCTTGAACCTTTAATGGATCGAGTCGAATCCCCTCTCTAGACACTACAAATCCAAGCAATCAACCAGAACTAGAACAAAACACACATTTGTGTGGATTGAGTCATATCTTGTAGTGTCAGCACCATACAAATATTTCTCTCAAATGTTGTGGGTGATCAGCCCACTTTTGTGAATGAGCAGGTAAATCGTCAAGGTAAGGTTGAACAATGTGCATGATGTCATGGAAGGCATAGTTCATTGCCCTCTAAAATGTAGCCCATACATTCTTCAAACCAAATGGGAGTTTCCTATATGCGAATGTGCCCCGTGGACAAATAAAAGTTATTTTAGAATGGTCATGTGGGTGGAGATTTATTTTATTATAACCAGAAAATCCATCCATAAATGAGAATATTTCACATCTGGCACATTCATCAACAATTTGGTTGATAAAAGGAGTAGGATAATTGTCCTTTGGACATGCCTGATTTACATCCCTATAATCAACGCACACTTGAATTGTCCCTTGTTTCTTCATGACAGGAACAATGTTGGAAACCTAGTCAGTAAGAGGTATAGGGTAGATGAAACTATTGAGCCTCGAACCTGCACATTCCTATACACCCTCTTAGCCTTCTTTTTCCACTCATTTCATCCACCAAGTTGATTAAATCATTGTATTTTAGTTTAAAACCGAGCTTTTGACATGGTTTTCTAACTACGCTGATGACTGTTGTTTGGTTTAGAATTTTGTTCAGACAGCTGCGGAAGCTTCTCAGTTTCCGCAGCCGACACAGGTTTCCGCAGCTGACCCAGGTTTCTGAAGCCAGCACAGGATTCTGCAGCTGTTTTGTCAAACACCATGCTACAGGTGTCCTCTCAATAAATGAGCCACATGGGCAAGTTACAGGAGTCAAGGACATGGATCGTGTCCCTCCAGATCATCCAGCACGGCCATAAAAACCAGCGGTCAAACAAGGGGCAAAGGATAGTCAATGGAAGTGTTCAGCGGTGGCACGACACTTTTACGTTGCTATTTAATATATGAGAAGACTGGTTTAAACTTAAGCTTGTAGTTGTTCGTTGAATTGGTTGAAGTGGCAGAGGGCCCCTGCTTACTGAAGCCTTGTACAGTTGTCTTTTAACTCTTACATTACTTTTTCCTGTTCATGTATATTAGCTGTACAGTTGTCATTTAAATGCTGCGTTTTATTTCATCATGTATATTAGCTGTACATAACAAAGCTTTTTTATTTCTGTTGATCTACATTTTCATTGCTGCTCTTTTATGGTTACAATTGATCAGTGTTTTTGCAGGTGTTCTTAGGCAGCCCGGGGCAATTTTTCACCTTTTCTTTTTATAACTATTGGCATACGAGATCATCTTGTCTTTGTCGCTGACTCTTGTTTTCTGAAGTTTGATTTCCAGTACTGTCATTTCCTTAAGTTGTACATTTATTTTCTGCTCTTAGATATCATACTATTCATCTGTTAACGGTTCCTTTCTATAATCAAATAACTTTATTAGGAGCCAGAATATCACTCATTATAGCTTGATTTAGTTTGCTTTAGATCTCACATTGCTTAACTTGTTCATGACTGTTTCTCACAGGGTAAATTAAGCTGAAAGGCAAAAGGTCAACAAAGTTAAAGTAGTGTGACTAGTTTAGTTTAACTTCTTTGAGATTTCACATTGCTTAACATTTCATGATATCTTCTCACAAGGAAGATTGAGTTGAAGAGTTGAACTAGTGTGGATTATTTGTTCTTACTTTTAATTGAATTTAGTGTAGATTTCATTTTCATTTTCATTCAGCAACAAAGATACTGGGCCGATGTCATAGTTCATTGTTTGATGTCTTTATTTCTTTTGTTCATTGCAGTTATTTTAAATCTTTCTTTCTTTTAAGTTTTGAAAACCACTTATAGATCACCATAATCATCCATATTTCATTTTCTTTATCACCTTTTCATCATCTCACATTAGGGAAAAATAAATCCAAAAACAAACTTAAAAGAAAACTAAAAACGACAAAAGACTAAGGAAATGGTTATCTAGTACGTATAGTACACTTCACTTCATCAGTGTACGAACCTCGGGTTGACATTATAAATAGCAATTTAGATCACACTAAATTGACCAAACATTTTGGTGCCGTTGCCGGGGAAGTGAAATTAGGTAGCCAAATTCTTAAAAAAAAAAAACAAGGAAATTTCAAGGAAGGAAAATTGATAACCTCTCAAAGTATGCTCTCCTCTTGCACCTAGAGTGATCTGGAGGATCAGAAAAGAGAAAGTTATTGTTTTAATAGTTTCTTGAGTATGCTCTCTTCTTGCACCTAGAGTGACCTGGAAGATCAGAAAGAGAATTATTACCCCGACTTGAAGAAAAATAAAAAATGACATGCATAAAGCAAGAGATTCTAGGGGAAGGTTTTTAGCTAGAGCCAAGAGTCCTATTTTTACAAGTCCATCTACTTCAAGGAATAGACAAGAGACACCCCCATCATCTCCAACTTACACTCCTAGCCCTAGGATTCCTAGAATTCAAGAGGCAGGAGTCGACTCTCCCACACCTTCCATCGAATCTGAATTAGAAAGAGATCCTTTCCTTCCTTCTACAGAAAGACAAATTGTAATTGAAGAAGTAGAATCATCTGAAGAAGAAGAGGGAGAAATTCCTTCTCATTCACCCTTAGTAGAAGAACCAGAAGACTCTAAAGTCTCTAGGGAAACTACCATGACAGAGGAAGGATCAACTGGATTTGGTAGAGGTAGAGGTAGAGGAGGAGGAGGAAACAATGGAGGGGGTAGAGGTAACATTGGGGGAAATAGGGATGGAGATAACTCATTCGGATTTCCTATAGTCGATGAGGACTCCTGAGCCACAATGAAAAACATCTCACCATCTGTCCTCCCAAACTTCCATGGGTTAAGGAATGAGGACCCTGAAACATTTCTATTTGAGTTTGAAGTCGTGTGTCGAACTTATGACTATCTGGAAGACTCTCAAAAAATCAAACTGTTTCCTTCAACATTGAAAGGAGCAGCCTTGAAACGGTTCATGGGATTACTCACCCAATCCATTAGGTCTTGGAATGATATGAAACAAACATTTTTGGATAGGTACCAGGACTATTGTATGCCTGCCAATCACAAGGATGAGGTATTCAAAATGATGCAAAGAGAAGATGAAAACTTGGAGGATTTACTTGAAAGATTTCAATACAACCTGAAAAGAGAAAAAATGAATAACTTAGATGAGGAGACCTTGAAAGCCCTTCTATTGAAAGCCATTAGAGATGAATGGATAGATATTTTGAACATGATGGGGAAGGGAGATATATCTCAACTTTCACTTAATGATATAGCAGAGCTATGTGTCCATCTCTCAAGGGGAAAATCTAAAACTCAAAAAGGGCCTAGAGATCCTTCTCTCATCAGAGAAAACACATCTGCAACTGGATCAGTAAGTAGGGCTGAGATTGGCAACATTCTTGATGAATTCAAAACTGACATCTTAGGGAGTCTTAGCGAGCAACTAGACACCCTTAAGATTCACAATAAGTAGAAAGCAGAAGTTGAGGCTTTGGCCATCTTTTGCCCAAAGTGTAGGAAGAAACATGCTCTAAGGGAATGTCCCTTGGATGCAAAAGTTGTAGAAACATGTGTAATTTGTTCAGAGAATCATGAGACCAAGGATTGTCCTTCAATTCCTGGGCTCAAACCTGTCTTTCAAGAAGATCCAAATACAATCAAATCTCTCTGTTTTGTTGCAAGGAGACCTTGGCAGGGGCAACAAAATCAAGGGTTTAACAACTCTATGAACTTTCAACCCCCACCAAATTGGAATCCTTGGCAACAACCTTGGTCCCAACCTCAAAATCCTTTTCAATCATGGGTACAAGGTATGCAAAATCCTTATGGGAGATTTGCTCAATTTTACCAATATTCTCCATCTTTTCAAAACCAACAAGCTCCAAAACTTCCAAATCAAAATCCACAACTATCATTGCCATTTCCACAACAACAACAACCTTCTCAACAGAATCCAAATTCTCAACTCTTGCTTCCATTCCAACAGAAGTCAAATCAACTTCCTTCTCAGCCATTGCCAAACCCCAATAATAAAAACCCTCAAAATGCTTACATGATGGAAGGTCAACAATTTCCTACCTATATGATTGTTCCTCTCAATGAAGTACAACTCAGATCAGGTAGAGTCCTAGATAAGCCTTCTATAAATGCTCAAAAGCAAAGCATTTTTGAGGAAGATTCTCTTGAAGCCAATAAGGGTTCTGAAGCATCTCTTCAAAACCCAAACACTCAAAAAGAAAAAGAAAAAGAGTTAACCCCCACAACTCCCATAGTTGAGCAACCTGCGTCTTTATCCACACCTCCTTTTCCTGAAAGATTACAAATTGACAAAGGAGTGGAAAAACAAATTTGGTTGCTTGACTATAATTTTCTAGATGAATTGAAAAATGTCTGTATCAAGATTCCCTTGTTACAAGCCATTAAAGAGATTCCTTTTCTAGCAAAAACAATAAAGGAGTTGAGTCTTAAAAGACTAGGAAGGAAACCAAGAGATACCAGAAGAATCCACCTGGTAGGGAAAATTGCAGATATCATGATGGGAAAAATTACTATGCATAAATATGTAGATCCCGGTAGTCCAATTGCCAAGACACATATCAATGGGGTAGAAATACCAAATACTTTGATTGATTTAGGGGCTGCTATCAACATCATGAGTAGACAGACTATGGAACAGCTAAAACTTCCTAATCTTCTTTTTACACCTACTTTATTGCAACTTGCAGATCGATCAATTATTAAACCAGATGGTGTATTAGAATACATTCCAGTCTCCTTAGACTCTTGGGAATATCCAGTGGATTTCATGATTTTAACTCCCAAGAGTAATCTAGGAGGACATCCTCTTATTTTAGGAAGACCTTGGCTAGCCACAGTTGATGCTTTCATAAGTTGTAGGTCTGGGGATATGTATATTTCTGATGGTAATTCGACAAAGAAGTTCAATCTGTATCCTCCAACAAATGCAATTACAGAAATAGGAGATAATGAGTGGGTTGATGATGAAGATACTATACAACCTGTCTTTACCATTTCTGAGATCAGTGAAGATAGTCAAATTCTGAACACATTAGAAAACTTTGAACCATCTTCGGAATATGACCACACACAATTTCAGTTGGATTCTGACATTGAGTGTCTATCATCTAGACAAATGTCTCTTTTCTCTATGGAAGAATTTGGTAGTTCTGCCATTGAGATTTTTCCAGGAAAAACATTAAATATCAACAGAAACTTGGAAAAATCACAACAAGAAGAGCTAACCAAAATCTTTCAAAAATATTCTACTGCATTTGCATGGGAGTATACTGACATGAAAGGTATTGACCCTAAGACTTGCATTCATCACATCTACATTGAGGAAAACAATAGACCAATCAGAAAACCTCAAAGAAGGATGAATCCAAACCTTAGGGAGATAGTGAAAGAAGAGCTCCAAAAGTTACTTAATGTAAACTTCATTTACCCCATTTCAGATAGCCAGTGGGTTTCTCCCTTGGTTATAGTGGTGGGCTCCAGTATTGTAGCAATAATGCTACAACTCCTGGAGCTTCCTTCTCTAATTTTATCAACCCGGTAGTTTGTAACAAACTTGGAAGCGACGGTGCTGTATGCACAAGTACTAGCTCTTGTCGCAGCTGTCACTTGGTCAGCTGGCACAAGTCCGCTAGGTCTCAAGCCAACTTCTATATGTTCTCAGAGGAAGCTTTTTAAGTCATGAACGAAAGCTATCTCAAAGGAAATTAACCTACTTTGCAAGAATGAACTGAAAGCCAACAAAACATGGAAACCCTAGTAAACCCTAATTCTACCAGCTTAATCCTTATGATACAATGGTGGGAATGCAACTTCTAAAAGTGATGCCATTACTTCTATTGAGATGAGATGCATGTGTCTAAACTACTTTCATCTGAAGAGAACATGTTTTTGTATTTTTGCTCAAGTTGTTGGAGTTATTATGACTGTGCTTCTTACTGGGTCTTGACTGTGCAGGGGTAGATCAAGGGGAGGAAGGCTTGGAAAAGGTCCGGAGGACTCTGAGGGGTCTAAGGGATCCCTAACATCATTCCAGAGGAGTTCACAAAGTTCAGATGCCTAGCAACCATGTTTGCAAGCTTCTACAGGATGTCTGCAGGGGATTCTACAGGAGGTTAAGGATTTCTACAGGAAGTCCCATAATTTCTACGGGATGTTCTGCAATCGGAGTTTTGGGGGATGGATGAGTGAATGAGCTGTTTGGGTGGATAGAGAGGTAGGAGGGGAGCTTGTGATGGCTTATGGACAGAGAGATGGGATGGAGAGGGGGTGTGTAAAGCTGGTTGGTCTAGAGGAGGGTAGAGGCAATGGAAGGCCGAAAAGATAAAACAACGTGGATAATAGAATAGTTGGGAGGCAAATGATCTAACTGGGAGATAAGTAGATGGCCTAGGCACGGCTTAGAAGGATAAGGAAACGATGAAGTGGTGTTGCACAGTGTAATTGAAACAAATCACCCCTGTCTTGCGTATAACCGAAATGTCATCAACCTGATCTAACTGTTTTATTAGAAACCAAAGAACAACAATGTCGTTTTTAAGAGAAAATCGTGCATGGTGCTGAAACAAAGAGTTATTGCTCAAGATCTAAATGCATGGACACTTCTACAACTGAAAACATTACCTCAAGACTTGCATGAATATGGAAAACAGTGTTTTTGGTAGTTGGCAAGGTCTGCACTTCTGGTCCCCAAAACAGAGGTGAAAGGGAGTGTGCATTCAACCTTTTTTGGAACTATGATTAACTCCGATACTCTTACTCTAATCTAAACTACTGAAGCAATTGTGTTCATAAAACTAACTTACATAATCACACCAAAACAGTCAACTCAGAAAACTATGTTTCCAAGTGCATGTAAAGGAAAAGAAATATAATGTTGAAAGAAAGACAAGTAACAATACAAAGGGAGGAAGCCTTAGGCTCTCAGGTTGGGCCCAACCCTGAGAGCTTAAGCTCCTTTAAGAACTCAGAGCTGCCTCAAATCTGCCTGCTTGTTCATTAAAAGATAATAGTCAAAACTCTGATAACATGCCAAAAATGGCTTACAAAGAGCAAAACAGAGCTATATCTCGTAATTCAGAATCTACAACAAAGTTTCAAAAAGTCCCCTCGAAGGCTACAGCCTCAATATTTATACATTATGAGGGCCAAGCTAGCCTCCTAAATTAGTGGGGCTTGGCTGACCAAACTAAAAGTAAACTGATGTTCCCTTAGAATCCATTGGCTGCCTTCTAGCTCGGTGGTGATAGCTGTTGGAGCTCGGAGTTGTGGGTGGAGATCATGAGGAAGGCCATTCAATGCCGTGGACAACCTTCCTATAAAACCTCAATGCCATCTTGGCTGTCTCCTAGCCTTCATCTGCGTGGTTTTGCTCCATTAAATGTCAAAAAACCTGAAATAAATGTGTGTTAGCCACCTAGGAATAGTGTCTGCCCTTCATTCGTACAAATAACATAAATATACTAGAAATGATGCATAAGTGATGAAAAATGAAGGGTTGAGCAAGGGAAATTAGGCCAAATGAGCCCAAAATGTTACCAAAATTGGGGCTCATCATCACCCCCCAGCTAAAATGATTGCTCATCCTTGAGCAACTAATCCAGCTCCTCATCCTTCATTACCTTTACTGCCACCCTCACATCCCAAGCTTCTGCAGTAGTGTCTTCTTTACTGACATGGAATCCATCCTTTCTGTCCTCCTCTTCCCACTGTTCATGCTCATCTTTCTCTGTGCTGCCTTCCACCAATCCTAACAGCAGAGGTGGGCTTAGCTTGAGGCCAATCCAATTGACCTGGAGGTTTTGCATGGATTTCTTATAAAGGGGCACCCGTACTAGAGCTTCCCTCATTCGAGTTGGGTTATGATATTATCTGATTTTTAGACTGTGGGCCAACGTATTCCATCGGCGGGTGCAAGCTTGAACACAGTTGTCCCCTAGCAGTCTCTCCATATCCTCAAAATGTGCTATTGCTTGGGCCTGCTTATCCATATATTTCAATGAAGCTTGAGGGTCTTATTGTGGTCACCAACAACCCCCCTTCTTCACTTGACATTAGCAATAACGTCAAGCAAAGAGGGGACCCTGAACAAAAATCCCAAAAATATTTTTGTTAAAGTTTTTTGTATTTTTCTCCCTAAGGCTTAAATCGCATCGCAAAGAAAGCCCGAAGCATTGCTCGAGTACGAAAAGCAAGACTGTGAGGGAGCGATGCGAAGTCCATCGCGTCGCATACATCACCCGCGCCCGTTTAAAAGAAGACCCTCGAGAAATGCCGATCGCCGATATGCGATATCGCAAATCGCAAGCATCGCGCTATGCGGCGTAACCACTAAACAAAATTTGCGATCTGCGATATCTGCGATTTGCGATCTGCGATGACTGCGATCTACGACCTGCGATCTGAAAAGACTTATCACACGATAAACCCAGGATTAAGTACGCGCCTTGAAGGAATTTAATGACCGCATGCTTGAGTATCTAGGAATGATTGCATTACATTTATCGAAGAGTCAAGTCATGATGAATGTCAGGGTTATGCATTCATTAGAGATTAATACTTTCACGTCAAATCTTTTCATTTCCCTTCTTCTTTGCCTAGACTGCAAGACACGCAACTAATATAAGTTTATATGCAGGAAACATTTGAGGGAAAGAGGAAAGCGCCAATCAGATAGCAAAGAGAGAATGCCTCTGCAAACGGATGCCGCATGCAGCGGAACCACGGATTCTAGACTATCAGCCAACCGGCACTGATGAAATTAGACTATCCAGGACTCAGAGTCAAAGGCGCACAAAAGCAGCGTGTTCAGAAAAGATCCTGAAGCTCAGACTTGGTAAAGCAAAGAAAGAAGCGCATGAGAAGGAAGATGCTTCAGGAAAACCTGGAACAAAGAACAGAAACAATTCCTAAAATAGGGGGATGTCCATACAGCACGACTCCTAACCCACTCAGTCATTCGCACGACCGAAAACCGAAAACAGCAACAGCAAAATCAGTTCGAGAAGAACCTGGGTTGTGCTAAGTATACACGCGGCGAATACACCCAGCTAGAGAAAGGTTTTCGAAAATATCTTCTGGTCTGCCGGAAGGAAGTGCCAGCTCCTGTTATTTCCACTTTTATCTCCCGAGCGAAAGAAGAAGGCGGCTAGCCGACTCTTCCCAGGAAAGCATTACACTGTTGACAGCACTAAAGAGAATATACAGAAACGGTCAGAAATTAGATTTTAAGTTTAGTAATAAAGTTGCTTTTAGTAAAAGGGCGGTCATTTGAAGCCGATTCCCTAATTTCATGTAATTAAGATTGATTAGTTAGTAGTATTTAACCCTTCTCATGGTTTTTGGAGAAGGGTCCGGAAATCTGTCAAAAAACTCATCCTCAGAACATGCACTTCTGCACCCTCAGAGGAGGTTTTTGATGAATAGATGGATCAAGATTTATTTATGTTTGCATTTTAATATGTGTTACTGATGTTGCACTTCTGTACTCTTAGCAGATGTTAGAACAAGTAGAAATAAATCATTATTACTTAATGTTTATTAGTGAAGTTAGTCATAAATGGTACTTTTATCTCTTGACTAGATTCTGCTAGTATCCCTAAAGGGATATATAGCTGAGTTCTTTATATGATTTTGTATGAATGTCTGCATTACCATTTGGCACTTCTGTACGGTGGGATCATTTATTTATGCTTAACATATAGAAGACTGATTATGCGATATGCTGTTCACAACTATTCTGCCTAACTTCTTATGCAGAACGGTTCATCTTTATTGATTTATATTCTGATATCAGTTGAATGATCTTTATTACCAGCTGCTATTAGAAATCTTTCTAGATCGCATAAACAAAAGAAAAACACCCCGGGTTAGCATAGATCAGATGTATTTTTCTTCATTAGATTACATTAGCATAGAGTTAGTTTAGCAGTTAAAATCGAGACTAGTTTAGAAAAACCTCTAGATTAATATCATCAGACTCTACGCACACACACACACCCATCACATTGGGAAACTGGTCCCATTACCCCCAGTCGGACCCGCTACTCCAAATGGGCAAGGAGCCGCCAACCAGGTTCCGGACCGGGTGGGTATCCCCCTTGTTGTTGACCCGACCTCGGGGCCCTCAAAATTTCTGGCGCTAGAAGGAGGGCCGAGCTACGAATGGCGCATAATTCAAAATCAAAATACCATTCTAAGAGCAAATCACCCTCACCAACTTCCCCGACTTCCCCGGTATGACTAAACTTGGAACTGGAAGTCGCTCGGACATCCACCGCTGCTATACATCCCGATACATCAGAACAACTTATTGTCGATCCCCCTGAAGTTCAAACCTTGATCCGTAAACTCCAGGGATTCTCTATTTTTAACCAGAAATCTGATAAATCTAAAGGCAGCTTTACTTCGCAATACAACCCTGCTCATCCCCTGACCCGATTGAAGAGTGAAAAGTTTGGCATTCAGCCAACTGAAATCCCTCTCCCCACTAGGAAAAGAGCAAGGAAAGCATTTCAAGAGTCTGACAGAGAGACTCCTTCATCCACCTCGTCCATTTCATCTCCCTCTCTGCGAAGTCAACCACCCACATCTCCACCTCAAATCACTCATCCATCTTCTGCAACCCTTCCTCCACAGTCGTCAAAGATCGTAACATCTCTATCTTCTCGACCTCAAAGACTATCTTCTGCACTTTTATTAACCAGCAACTCAACGATGGCACAATCTCCATGGAACAACCCTGGGGCGGTTTTCATGCCTCCACCCCTGAGTCCAATACCTGCCCATCCTGAGATGTGGTTACCAAAGTTCAATCCAGAAACTGGAATGCTAGCCGAAGAACATATAAACAATTTCATGCTTTCTGTTAACCTCAACGGAGTTACCAACGAAGATGTCATGGTCCGACTCTTCCCCTGTACAATGCAAGGAACAGCCGGGTCATGGTACTTTTCGTTACCCTCCGGATCTATCACCAGCTGGGATATTTTTCAAAATCAATTTCTCACCAAATTCGGCGATGATAGATCGACAGCGACACTGATCAACGACCTGTCCAATCTTAAAGCTGAGGCTAGGGAACCCATTAAAGATTTCAACTTACGGTTCAACAAGATCCTCAACAAAATCCCCGCTGCTTCTCAACCCAGCGAGGAAGTAAGATGCGAATGGTACATCACGGCCTTACCTTCAAACTTGGCCATCTTCGTAGATAGGGCGAGCAAGACAACCTTAGTCGAAATATTTCTTGCAAGTTTCTAAATTTCCATTGAGCATTGTAAAGGCACTGGTTTGATCCTAATTGCATTTATCTTAATATACATTGCCCAAAAACTCTCACACTTGCTTTAATTAATTATCAAGTTACACTAATAATAATTGCCTTGCGCTTAATCTTCTAGACTTGTTTTTCCAACAAGTTTTCCTTTATTATCATCCTTAGGGACTACCCCCCTTGACTTAGCTAGGAGAGTCTAAACGAAGTGAATAGGGATTTAGAGTGATAACTCCTGTTCTGAGCGTTGTGCCTTTGTTGTCGAAAGACGCGTAGTAGCCCTAGAAAAGAGATCTACAATCGAAGAGCGTAAATCTAAGAAAATCTCTTTCAAAGAAGAAACCAAGAAGAAGCAAACGAAGGATCCTTTCGACATGGAAGGATTACAAAAGGTATTAAAGGCCATGTCAAATGAGATGATTGATATCAGGAAACAAGTAGCAGAATCATCCCCAAGAAAGCCTTTTAGGAGTTTTAAGAGAAATCCTCCTATGGAGACGAAGCCACCCAGCGTGGTCTCTAACATGGAATCTGAAGAAGAAGAAGAAGAGAACACCATTGAAACGCATACCGATGATGAAGAAGTGGTGGAACTGCAAGGAATGTGGGATTTCATCCTCCCACAAGAGGAAGATCAAGAAGCACTTCCGGTTAGCACACGAAGCAGAAATCAACTTGATCCTCCCCAAACTACCCCAAAACAGAAGGGCGCAAGCCCTCCAGCAAAAGAAAAGGTCGCAACAAAGAAGACAACCCCTAAAGCGACCTCATTTAGCCCAGTCCAATCAGATCAATCGCCTCCATCAAAGACACTAATAGTGTCGGATGAAATGGAGTATAACATCATCGACGACATGAAGAAGACTAGGGCTAATATCACCCTGTACGAGCTGAGCAAATTGAAACACCAACAGAAGATCATGATGAAAGAGTTACACGCCGTACCTACTGCACCTCTACCTACAGCTATAGCTTCCCATAATATAGGAAGACCCCCAATCAACACGATCAATAAAATCAATCCAAATGACATCGCTTTGATTGGAGGGAGGGCTAGATCTCACACTCCTTTCCTCCTCACTTATGAGATCTTTAACAGAAACGTGCACAACTGCTTGGTTGATTCTGGTGCTTCAACCAATATTCTACCCAAGTCAATATGTGCCAAACTTAATGTTCAACCGCAAAAATCCGCAGTGCGCATAGTTCAACTTGATCGATCACAAGTCGAAGTGATAGGCGAACTTAATCAAATGAACATAAGACTATCGTCCAACCCCAAGGTATGCCAGGTCATCGATATTCTAGTTGCTGACATCCCTGAATTTTATGGCCTAATTCTTAGCAGGGATTGGTCCGAGAAGCTCCACGGATACTTTTCGACTGACTGGTCGCACATGTGGTTACCCTTCAACGGGAAGCCAAATCAAATAAAGGTTGAACGAGAACTGCACCAAAAGTACATAGTGACGGATCTGGAGGGAGAGAACGAAGACATAGCATACAACAACAGCATTATAGGCAACTATTCGATAGACTCCTTCCTTGGAAATTTCAATGCTCACATATCACCATATTTAGAAAATTCAGTCGTGTCCCAAGTAGAAAACTTTTCGCAGACTGATGATTCAAAATGTGTTAGTTTCTTAGATAACCCTGTAAATACTTCTTTATTTTGGAAATTATATTTTGATGGCTCTAAGTCCAACGAGGGAGCGGGAGCAGGATGCGTCTTGATCAGCCCAGACGGAAATAAGACCATGCTCACATGCAGACTGGAGTTCGATTGCACGAACAACACAGCGGAATACGAAGCCTTGGTGCAAGGCCTATACAAAGCAATCGGCTCCAACGTCAAATATCTTCAAGTCTTTGGAGATTCCGAGATCGTCGTCAAACAGGTACGTAACACCATACACTGCCTGTCTAATCATTTAAAGCACTATCAATCTTTAGTGCAAGATCTCACTGCGCATTTTACAGCATTCAATATTTCATCAATCCCAAGACTTCACAATGCAAGCGCAGACCTGCTAGCAAACGTAGCCTCCAGACTCATCCCCTCCGAAGGCTTTAGTCCAGATAGGTTTTCCATAGAGTTAATTTTTAAACCGTCTATCCCTGACAACATCACCAACTGGAGAGTATTCAACGATGACCCAGACATCGTAAGTTTCCTTACCTCTGAAGGATCCTACTCAAACCAGATAATCGACGAGGACTGTCATGACCACCAAGTACAACAAAATGGCACTGATAATGCTATACCCAAATCAGTGGTCAAATTAGAAGATTTGTATGACTTAAAAAGTCGGTTCAAAAGGTCAGCTAACGCCAAACTTTACAGTTCAACTCTGAACTACGAATCAGTGAACTTAGGAACCGACGAGAAACCCCAAAACATCAATCTAGGCCAAGGCCTAGCTCCTGAAGAAAAGTCAGCATACATCCGTCTTCTACGACAGTACAAGAACGTCTTTGCCTGGAACTACGATGAGCTGAAAACTTATAACACTTCTATCATTCAGCACACTATCCCTATGATCGACAACGAGAAACCCGTCCAACAGAAGCTCAGGAAAATCCACCCCAACCTGGAAAATCAGATAAAAACTGAGCTGAATAAGTTGTTGAGAGCCAGAATAATTTTCCCGGTCAGACATTCCAAATGGGTATCCAATATGGTACCTGTTAGGAAGAAAAACGGAGATATTAGAATCTGCATCGACTTCCGGAATCTCAACAAAGCCTGTCAGAAAGACAATTTTTCCCTCCCACCTATGGAGCAAATATTACAGGCTGTAGCAGGCTCAGAATTGATGTCTTTCCTGGATGGATTTTCAGGATATAATCAAGTACTGGTACACCCAGACGATCAGCTAAAAACCACCTTCCGAACTAAATGGGGTACCTACGCATATCGGAAGATGCCATTCGGTCTGATCAACGCCAGCGCTACTTTTCAAAGAGCTATGGACATTGCGTTCAAAGGGTTAGTCAATAAATCAGTAGTGATTTACCTGGATGATATAACTGTGTACTCCAAGAACCGAAGCAACCATCTCAAAGATTTGAAGCAAATCTTTCAAAGATGTTTAAGGTATGGAATCTCGCTTAACCCGAAGAAATCTTTTTTCGCGTTGAGTGAAGGAAAATTGCTAGGGTTCATAGTGTCCAAATCGGGCATTCACATTGAACCTGACAGAATCAAAGAAATTTCTGAGATATCCATGCCCCATAACAAAAATACCATGCAATCTTTCCTAGGATAGATCAATTTTGTGAAAAGATTTGTCCCAAATTTTTCACGTATTATTTCTCCTTTACAAAAAATGATAAAAAAGAATTCAAACTTCAAATGGGGTCTAGACGAGCACGAAGCGTTCAACTTAATCAAACAAGCCATCATCAACGCTCCATCCCTAGCAACCCCGAATTTTTCAGAACCATTCATCTTATACACGTTTGCCTCAGAAAATTCTTATGCTGCGATCTTGACCCAGACAAACCAAGAAAAGGAAGAAGCCCCAATCGCATTCTTTAGCTCAAACTTACAAGGTGCTGAGCTGAAATATTCGGACGTAGAGAAACAGGCGTATGCCGTTTTCAAAGCGGTCAAGTATTTCAGACCCTTCTTGCTAAAGAGCCATACCAAGGTCATAGTACCATTCCCAGCGGTAAGAAACCTCCTGATTCAGAAAGACGTGGGCGAAAAGAGAGCAAATTGGATCACCGCCTTGCACGAATACGACCTGGAAATCAAGCCGGCACACATCGTAAGAGGCCAAGGCTTCTGCAAGATGTTAGCTGGAGCATCGCAAATCCCCGAAGAATCGCCTGAAGAGGTACACGCGTATGAGGTAAGCCTAAACGACGCAGAATCATTATATGCTGACATCATTTATTTCCTAAAGAACGGGCATGCTCCATTTTGCCTTGATCATATCAAGAAGAGAGCCCTGAGATTAAAAGCCAAACAATACCAACTCGTGAATGATGCCCTGTTTAAAATAAATTATGATTCTGTGCTTCTTAGATGTCTTGAGAAAACTAAAGCCAAAAAGGTTTTGCAGGAACTCCACGATGGACCAGCAGGTGGACACTATGTCGGAGAAGCCACCGCGCACAAGATGCTACGTGCAGGATACTACTGGCCCACGATGTTCAAAGACTCGTACAATCACGTAAGAAAATGCCAAGTCTGCCAAACGGCTGCAGGGAAACAAAAGAAGTCATCCATGCCACTGCAGCCGGTTAACATCGAACAGCCGTTCAGCCAATGGGGCCTGGACATAATAGGTGAGATCGTTCCTCACTCCTCTAAACAGCATAGGTATATCCTCACTGCAACTGACTATTTTACTAAATGGGTAGAGGCAGTTCCTCTCAAGAAAGCTAATTCTGAAAACATTGTTGAATTCATAGATCAGTTTATCATTACTAGGTTTGGATTGCCAACGGCCTTAATATTTGATAACGCTTCATATTTTGCTGGAAATACCATGACTGAGTTCGCACTCAAAAGAGGGTTCAAACTGAAATATTCCGCCAACTACTATCCGCAAGGTAATGGGTTGGCAGAATCAACGAACAAGAACCTAATCAGGATCATCAAAAAGACAGTCGACCAAAACCAAAAGAATTGGCACAAAGCGCTGGTAAACGCCTTATGGGCAGACAGAATTACCAAGAAAGCCTCTATCGAGACTTCGCCCTTTAATTTGGTTTACGGGAGAGAAGCAGTTCTTCCTACTCACTTACTCATTCCCTCCTTGTCCTTAGTGCAATACATTGATGAAGTACCTACTTCTCCCTTACAACTAAGGCAAATGGAAATAATCAAGTTAGAAGAACGACGAGAGCAGGCCAAGAAAACCCATGCTCACCACCAAGCGCTGATAAAATCCTCTTTTGGTTCGAACATAATGACCAGAAAAAACTTTCAGATGGGTGATTTAGTTTTGAAGTGGGATAAGGCTCACGAAGAAAAGGGCAAACATACGAAATTCCAGAAGCTATGGCTTGGTCCTTTTCAAATCGTAGAAGTCATAGGCCCATCGACTTTTGTGTTGCAGGACTTGACAGGTAGGAGAGATTCTCTGCCTGTAAACGGACAAATCCTCGAAATGTATTTCCCATAGAAGGTCATCCTTCTGTTTTTGTAGGATAATTTTAATTTTTGTTTTTCGTTTAGTTTTCCATTTTTCATAAATAAGGTTGGTTGTGAACGATCATAAATAGTATTCATGAAGAAACATGCCATTTCTCTATCAGATTTTGATTTCACTTGTATAAATAGCAAAACTTTTCGAAAAATTTGACTTTTATTATTGACAGGTAGAGTTAACTTTAACCTGAATGTGATGTTAGTTTCAACTTTACAAAGAAATCTGGGATGAAATTAACTTTTGGCAAAAAATTGTTTCATGCCAATGCAATGAAAAGTATCATCAATAGCAAAATAAGTATTCTCTGCAAAACTGCTGTTCTTAAACTCTATTATTGTCGTCCAGAGCTTTCTTAAGGAAAAACAATGACTTCCTCCCTGCTAAGGAGAATCGCAGCATCCAGAGAAACAATCCAAGAAAACACTATATCTCAAAGAATAAGAGGTCTCATCGCGAGCCGGCTTATCATGATCACAGATATTATAACTTGCTGACTTTGCCACTACTGTCTATCAAAACAGGGCAACGACTCAAGATTGTTGCAATCAAAAGACAAGGGGTCTCATCACGAGCCAGCTTGTTCAGCAAAAGTGTAAATCAAGTGGATGACTGTGTCATAATTTGGCCACCAAACCAAGACATTGTTCTTTAGAGAAAAAAAAAATTAAAAAAGAAAGAAAAAGTGTCAAAAGGATTTTTCTCTGGAATGTTGTAAATAACCTCAAGCAGGAAAAAGGATCATTGCTGGATAACATGGTAACCCTGTCGAGGCTATGGACGCTTGCGGGCAGCAGAGGCTCTACCTACGACAAAGGAGCATACTTTACAAAGCCAGTACGCAGAGAAGACCTTATTTTGTCTTTGAAAAGACTGAGTAATGACTAGGTATGAATACAAAAAATAACCCAGAGGAAACAAACAATCAGAATGAAATAAGAAGTTGTGACGAAGCATCATTGACAGGATAAAAGGTAATACTCTATCTGTCCATAACAAAATTTAGGCATAAGAAAACTTTTCTGTTTTGGAAGTGAAAATGCAATAGAACAAGCATAGATAACTGGTTCTTCACAGTGAATCGCCATTGTTGTGGTCACCAACAACCCCCCTTCTTCACTTGACATTAGCAATAACGTCAAGCAAAGAGGGGACCCTGAACAAAAATCCCAAAAATATTTTTGTTAAAGTTTTTTGTATTTTTCTCCCTAAGGCTTAAATCGCATCGCAAAGAAAGGCCGAAGCATTGCTCGAGCACGAAAAGAAAGACTGCGAGGGAGCGATGCGAAGTCCATCGCGTCGCATACATCACCCGCGCCCCTTTAAAAGAAGACCCTCGAGAAATGCCGATCGCCGATATGCGATATCGCAAATCGCAAGCATCGCGCTATGCGGCGTAACCATTAAACAAAATTTGCGATCTGCGATATTTGCGATCTGCGATATCTGCGATTTGCGATCTGCGATGACAGCGATTTGCGACCTGCGATCTGAAAAGACTTATCACACGATAAACCCAGGATTAAGTGCGCGCCTTGAAGGAATTTAATGACCGCATGCTTGAGTATCTAGGAATGATTGCATTACATTTATCGAAGAGTCAAGTCATGATGAATGTCAGGGTTATGCATTCATTAGAGATTAATACTTTCACGTCAAATCTTTTCATTTCCCTTCTTCTTTGCCTAGACTGCAAGACACGCAACTAATATAAGTTTATATGCAGGAAACATTTGAGGGAAAGAGGAAAGCGCCAATCAGATAGCAAAGAGAAAATGCCTCCGCAAACAGATGCCGCATGTAGCGGAACCGCGGATTCCAGACTATCAGCCAACCGACACTGATGAAATTAGACTATCCAGGACTCAGAGTCAAAGGCGCACAAAAGCAGCGTGTTCAGAAAAGATCCTGAAGCTCAGACTTGGTAAAGCAAAGAAAGAAGCGCATGAGAAGGAAGACGATTCAGGAAAACCTGGAACAAAGAACGGAAACAATTCCTAAAATAGGGGGATGTCCATACAGCACGACTCCTAACCCACTCAGTCATTCGCACGACCGAAAACTGAAAACAGCAACAGCAAAATCAGTTCGAGAAGAACCTGGGTTGTGCTAAGTATACACGCGGCGAATACACCCAGCTAGAGAAAGGTTTTCGAAAATATCTTCTGGTCTGCCGGAAGGAAGTGCCAGCTCCTGTTATTTCCACTTTTATCTCCTGAGTGAAAGAAGAAGGCTGCCAGCCGACTCTTCCCAGGAAAGTATTACACTGTTGACAGCACTAAAGAGAATATACAGAAACAGTCAGAAATTAGATTTTAAGTTTAGTAATAAAGTTGCTTTTAGTAAAAGGGCGGTCATTTGAAGCCGATTCCCTAATTTCATGTAATTAAGATTGATTAGTTAGTAGTATTTAACCCTTCTCATGGTTTTTGGAGAAGGGTCCGGAAATCTGTCAAAAAACTCATCCTCAGAACATGCACTTCTGCACCCTCAGAGGAGGTTTTTGATGAATAGATGGATCAAGATTTATTTATGTTTGCATTTTAATATCTGTTACTGATGTTGCACTTCTGTACTCTTAGAAGATGTTAGAACAAGTAGAAATAAATCATTATTACTTAAAGTTTATTAGTGAAGTTAGTCATAAATGGTACTTTTATCTCTTGACTAAATTCTGCTAGTATCCCTAAAGTGATATATAGCTGAGTTCTTTATATGATTTTGTATGAATGTCTGCATTACCATTTGGCACTTCTGTACGGTGGGATCATTTATTTATGCTTAACATATAGAAGACTGATTATGCGATATGCTGTTCACAACTATTCTGCCTAACTTCTTATGCAGAACGGTTCATCTTTATTGATTTATATTCTGATATCAATTGAATGATCTTTATTACCAGCTGTTGTTAGAAATCTTTCTAGATCGCATAAACAAAAGAAAAACACCCCGGGTTAGCATAGATCAGATGTATTTTTCTTCATTAGATTACATTAGCATAGAGTTAGTTTAGCAGTTAAAATCGAGACTAGTTTAGAAAAACCTCTAGATTAATATCATCAGACTCTATGCACACACACACACCCATCACATTGGGAAACTGGTCCCATTACCCCCAGTCGGACCCGCTACTCCAAATGGGCAAGGAGCCGCCAACCAGGTTCGGACCGGGTGGGTATCCCCCTTGTTGTTGACCCGACCTCGGGGCCCTCAACAGGTCTGTGGATAAGTGTTGGTGTGCAGATATTAACTCAGTTGGATCCCCTGGCTCTTCTCTGATTAATAATGGCTCGTTCAGCTCTCGGTTCATGACCGCTTTGACTTCTGCTGCTCTTTTGTCTTCATGGTTCAGCCATGAGGCAAATGCCATTAACTGCATATCCCCTAAGACTGTGTTGGGATCCCATGAAACTACATTAGGAAGGGCCAAATTATGGAGGTAGAACTCCGATAGTTTGGCCTTATCCTCAGATGAACTGGTATTGCATAATTCAGTGAACTGCTGCGGGTCTTGGAGCTGAGAGACACCCCTTTGCGCCAATGTATTGATCTGAAATTGTAGCCATTGGTCCCTCAGGTACAGGCCATAGGATTTGGCCGGCTGTCTGCATTGATTAGCATCCATGGCCCAACTGGCCATGCAGGCCAGTTGTGCCTCTTTCTATTGCAGCTGTTGTTTGAGAGCTTGCACCTCAATTTGTTCTTGCAGCTCCGCTTCCTGTAGATGCATGATTGGTTCCTCAAGACCGATGTGCAGTTCCTTTTTGCCTTGCTGTTCTGCTGTGGTGTCCCCTACGGATGTGCATGTTCCTTTCCTCAGCTCCTGTAGCTGCAATCTAAGTTTTTCATTTTCTTCCTGTAGGGACACCCGCTGGCAATTTGCCACGTGTTTAGCCATAGCTAATTCCCTTTTGGCCTCCTTGAGTTGCTCCTCCGAGGGACCTATGTCTGCCACACCTTTTGATTTGGCTATTTTCATCCACGTGTGGGTTCGTACTCGCTCTTCCTCTAATGCAAAGAACAGTGGCACAGTGAATTTCTGAGGTATAATTTTGCCAGCCTCTAAGAAGTTGTAATATGAACTCAGACTTGGCTGAGGGCTAGGCTCTGGAATATGCTCTTTCTCTACTTCTTTTGGTGGCTATACTTCACCCTCCCTCGGTGGTGATGAGGGTGCTTCTCCTTCCATCCTCTCTATCTCCTTAAGTCGGGCTAAGGTTTCCTGTAGAGCATCCTCAGCATCCTGTATCCGGGCTATTGAGGCCAACTGGTCCAACCGATCCTTCCAAGTAGTTTTCTTCGGGCTCCCCCTCTCATAGGTGACTGATATCTTTGAGGGGGACCTCTCCCGGGGCGAAGTAGGGGCATCCTCTATAGTGATTGGGCTGCTGGATGGAGGCTGTGGCTTGCCCGTTTTTATTCTCACACTTCTCCTAGCTTTAAAATATAGAGGGACCTCCCTCTTCCTCTCCTCCTTTGGCTTAGGAGGTGTACTAAGGGCGGCCAGCACGGCTGCTGCCTCCCTTGCAAGAATTTCAGCTTTCTTCTCCTTGGGTTTCCCTTTCTCAGGGCTTCGTGTAGAAGACCCTTCTTCAGTTGATTTCTGGCTTCCTGTAGAAGTCGGTTTTGGTGTTCCTATAGAAACAGGTGGCACCGCTTTAGTTTGTTTTGCTGAATGTGTTTTAATTTTTGACTTGGTTGCGGCTGCTGTTGAGGTGCCTTTGTTGACCTGGACCTGCTCAGCCTTGTCCACTCTGCTTTGTAATCTTTTCTCTCTGGCCATCAACATGGGTGTGTCATCCTTCTCTTTGGCACCCTTTTTCTCTTGTTTCTTCTTTTGCTCTTTCTTCTATTCCGTGGTCGTGGTCTTCTGGCCTTTTCCTTTCTTCCCTGCGGGCACTGACTCCTTCTCCTCACTGCTGGATGAACTGAGCTCTTCAGTAAACATCCTTATATCTCCATCCTTGGTCAAATTTTTGAAGGCTTCCCATGAGAGAGGAACCTTGTATGTGTGGAGCGCATCCTCCACGAGGAGTTTAATGAGTCCATGGTGGGCTACCTGGTCTGGTGTGCCTTCTTTCAACTTGGTGGCACATTCAATCATAGACTGTAGTAGAAAGTAGGGGATACTTAGTTTGTTCTCTACAGGTAGGTCCATCTGATGCCTTAATTCTGTGAGTAACCGAAAATGGTACCCATATACAAAGCTAAACCGACCTTCGCAGGTGATGTACTTCATAATCTGAAGGCTAACTTCACTCCAAAGTGGCAGTAAGCTGGTTCTACAAACCCCGTTTTTATCTTCTGAGAATTCCTCCTCTGGGGGGAAGAATTCCTTCTTAGCCTTCTGGCCCAATTTCCTCTCTTCTTTATCCCATGGTAATCCCATTGGGAGCTCAGTAACTCGGCTGATGAATTGTGGGGTGAGTCTGCGACTCAAACCCCTGAAGTTGACGGTGGCCAATGTTTTGGATTTCGGCTTCAGAGCTTGCAAGAACTCCTCTGCCACCTCATCGTCATAGCCCTGCAATTTGTCGCAGAACGACATCCATCGCGCTTGCATGAACAGCTCCACCACCTCAGGATTCTCTCTTAGCTTTGTTGAGTCGGTTGGTTCCCTTCTGATGAACCCACCCGGCATGGTGAGAAACTGCTGCATTAGCTGGAGGTGGCGAGTGTAGAAGAAAATTGGCCTACGGGGACAGAGCGTAGAATTACGCCTCTGCCACGCATACAATTCACGAAAACTTATCTCTCGATGAGCCTTAACACGGCTTAATTATAACTCACATCCTGTAGGACGACAATTCATGCAAACGGCAGACAATACTTGCAATTTTTTATGACCATATTGTAGAACGTCCACTCTGCCACCCTCGAAACCAATTGCATGGAAGGTTCAGGCTTACCTTTTTAATCCGCCACCTTTTGACGTGAAGAGCCCAATTTCCTGTAGAAGCAGCGCACGAATTCTGGAGGATACTGCAGTGGGTCTGCGCCTTCTGTGCTGCTATCAGACACTCGAACGGCCGAAGACTTGGAGTTTCGAGCTTCAGAGGAATTCGGATGCTCACTCGACTTCCAAACGGCTGATGATAAATGCGTGGGGTGGCGATCTAGCCGATAGATTTGAATCCGGCGGAATTCGTGGCGCGGGGGTGAGCTGTCCCTGCCAGACCGTTGGATGACGTCGTCTACTCATTCCCCTGCAAATTCCCTGACTTCTGCATCATTCTCAGCAGATCCGCCGCTGTCATTTCTGTTACAACTCGTTTCTCCCCGACTGGACGGTTCTCACGTGTCCACTACCCGTTCTTTTTCCACGGCCACCATTCAACACATCCGACTAGACCAGCTGACTGGTCGACATGGCCAGCTGAATGGCCATGCAACTGCTCAACCTGTTCATTTCATGCTTGCAAACATTTCAAAGTAATATTCATGTAATTCGACGAAAGAAAGGGCGAGGCACTTACCTGTGCGGCCGCGACATGCTTTTCCAGGCTTTGGGACGACGATGACTAGATTTGCTTGCTTCTGTTATTTGCACAGGTCCAGATTTGCTTGCTGCTGCTGCTATTTGGACAGGTCCGGATTTGCTTGCTGCTGCTGATGATGAAGCGTATGACTCCACTGCATGCACCCGCTTTGTTATTGCATGTTGTAGGCGATCGAATGGTGTACACTCTAGTTGGCTAAAATGCTACGGGATTCCTATAGGATGTCCTGTAGCAGTTTGTCCTCCTTGGGTGCATGCTGAAAAATGAAGACAGTGGCATCACGATCACGCTCGTAGGGCCCTTGGATAGCTGGGTTGAGTATTTCATGGCATCTCAGCATCTTCTTTCATTTCAGAATTGCTTCCTCTTGATAATTCACTGATCTGCTTTGATTGTGCATGTATTTTTTTTGCATGTCGATAGGGGTGGTAGAAGGAGGTGACAGTAGTGTGTGAGGGAGAAAATAGTAGCTTGAATGCGTCCATACCGGACCTTGGTCATTAGATCTCCTCATACAATTAGTTCTGGGCCGTCCAAAACTTCTACAGGAAGTTTCCTGTAGAAATACAGAACTTCCTGTAGAAAGTCTGTAACTTCCTGTAGAAGACTAAGCTGAGATGAAATCGTGCCCATACCTTGGAGAAGATGAGTGTTCTCGGAGGAGGTGCTGGTAGGGTCTCCTGGCAGCATGATATGGACCCTTGTCTTCAAGTTGAGGGACCTCTTCTTCCTTCATAAACCTGCAACCTGCATGCATTACCACATTGTGAACTTGCTGTCCTTGTTTTTTTTGTTTTTTTGTTTTTTTTGTTTTTTTCTTTTTTGAAAGACAGCAGGGGTGCCTCAATGAGGTTTTCGCCCTTGCCATCTGCCTCAAGCACCTTGGAAAGGTTTTCACTCAAGGGTCTTTTTCATACTTTTTCTCTCTTTTTTGAAAGACAGCAGGGGTGCCTCAATGAGGTTTTTACCCCTACCATCTGCCTTGGGAGTCTCACAAAGGTTTTCACCCAAGGATCTTTATTTTTTCTCTCTCTTTTTTTTTTTTTTTTTAAGATCTTCAGGGTATGCCCAAAACAGAGGCAGAACCCTTCTCTATGACCAGCACTGATTTCTCCACAGTTTTAATGAATTCTTGTCTTGAGAGAGGTTTCCTGTAGATTTTCAGTCGATGCCCATTGACAAGCATGGGGATGGCCTCCTCGTCAATGGTCTGAATGAGGATAGATCCATTGTCATGACATTTCTCTACTGCATATGGTCCCAGCCATCTGGTTCTCAGCTTCCCCTTGAAATCTTTATGCCTGGAATCATACAACAGTGCCCAATCTCCTGGCTGAAATTGCTTGTCATTGAGGTGTTGGTCATGCCACACCTTCCTCTGAAGTTGAACCACTTCTGTGTGAAGAAGGACCTGCATTTGGTGCTCATCCAATCCATTCAGCTGCAATAACCTTTCTTGTTGGGCATGGCTGAGGTTTAGGTCCAGCTGAGCTGCCATCCTCAAAGTGTTGTATTCAAATTCTATGGACAACAAAGCTCTCTTCCCATAGACCAGCTCATAAGGTGTGAAGCCGGTTGTGGACTTCCAAGTGGTGTTGTAAGCCCATGTGGCCTCAACCAGGCGATCTGCCTAATCTTTCCTACTGTTGCTCACTACCTTGGTCAGAATCCCTTCCAATGCTCTATTGGTGACTTCCACCTGCCCATTTTCTTGAGGGTGATAGGGGGTGGAAGTCCTATGCTTGATTTTGTGATGAGCTAGTAGGTCTTCAACTAAGTTGGATGTGAACTGGCTTCCTTGATCGGTGACTAGCTCTCTTAGGTAGCCAAACTTGCAGAAGATGTTTTCCCTTAAGAACTCAGCCACCTTTTCTTCTGTTGCTGCTTTGATTGCCTTGGTTTCTGCCCACTTTGTCAGGTAGTCGGTGCACACAATGATGTAAGATCTCTGCGTCGAAGGAGGGTTGATGGGACCCACAAAATCCATACCCCACTTCTCAAATGGCTCAAGAGTCACTTGAGGTTGGAGAGGCATTTCATCCCTTTGAGTTGGTTTCCCCATCCTTTGGCATCGGTCACATTGGCTGATATACCTTCTGACATCTTGATGAAGTGTAGGCCAATAGTAGCCTGCCTGCAGGATTTTGAAGGCAGTCCTCTTTGCTGCAAAATGTCCTCCACAAGGCCCATCATGAAAGGTGAGGAGGATTTCAAAGACTTCCTCCTCCCTTACACAATGCCTTAATATCTGATCAGGGCCAAGCTTGAACAGGTTGTCCCCGATCCAAGTGAATGAGGCACTTTTTCTGATGATTCTGCTCTTCTCTCTTGAGGATAGGTGTGGAGGGAACTGTGCTGAAACAAGGTAGTTTGCTATATCAGCAAACCATGGAGAGAGTACTGAAATAGCAAACAGATGTTCATCGGGCATCTGGTCATCCACCGTTCCATCCTCATCTACAAATAAATCCAATCTAGATAAAAAGTCAGCAAAAACATTTTCTTTACCTAGTTTGTCAACGATAGTCAAATCAAATTGCTGCAACAAAAGTAACCATCTAATAATACGAGCATTCACATTTGGTTTATTCATTAAATATCTAATTGCAGCATGATCAGTATGTACAAATGCTTGATAGCCAGTGATATAATGTCGGAACTTGTCCAGTGCATGGACCACGGCCAAAAATTCTTTCTCAGTTACAGTGTAATTCAGTTCTGCTTTGGATAAGTTTTTGCTGACAAAGTAAATGGCGTATGGAAGTTTTTGTTCAACTTGTCCTAAGGCTACCCCTATGGCTTTGTTCGAGGCATCAGTGTGGATGTGGAAAGGTAGGGCCCAGTTTGGACCTCTCAAGATTGGGGCAGACACCAACTTGTCCTTTAATTCATTCAGAGCCCTCTGACAATCGTCAGTCCATTTAAACTCCACATCTTTTGCCAATAGGCCAAACAATGGCGAGGCTAGCTTGTTGAAGTCTTTAATGAATCTCCTGTAATACCCTGCTAATCCTAAGAAACTCCGAACATCCCTTACCTTTTGAGGAGGTGGAACCTTCTTGATGAGAGCAATTTTGTTAGGATCCACCTGTAACCCTTGGCAAGAAATGGTATGGCCTAGCACGGTCCCTTCAGTCATCAAGAATTCACATTTTTCAGGACTAAGGGACAAGTTCATCTCAACGCATTTGGTTAGGACTTTTCCCAGATTGGACAATGCTTCCTGGAAGTTGGATCCATAAGGAGTGAAGTCATCCATATAGATTTCCACCGCATCATGGCCCAGCTCAGAAAAGGTGCTCAAGACGACTCTCTGGAAGGTAGCAGGAGCATTACACAGACCAAAGGGAAGAACTTGGTAGGTAAAGGTACCCCAAGGACAAGTGAAGGTGGTCTTATCTTGGTCTTCCGGGCTGATTTGGATTTGGTTTTACCTGGTAAACCCATCTAGGAAAGAGAAGAACTTCTTTCCTGCCAGTCCATCCAACACTTGATCTATGAAAGGTAGAGGAAAATGGTCTTTCTTGGTAGCTTTGTTCAGTTCTCGGTAGTCCACATAGATTCTCCACTTCCCATTTTTCTTGGGAACCAACACCAGAGGGGACACCCATTCGCTATCCGAGATGGGGTAGATGAATCCGGCATCCAAGAGTTTTTGCAATTCTTCCTTGACAATGTCCTTAAGGGCTGGATTCATTCTCCTCTGGGGTTTCCTAACCGGTTTACAGTCCTCTTTGATGTATATGTGATGGGTACAGACCGAAGGATGGACTCCTTTCATCTCCTTATAGCTCCAAGCAAAAGCATCTAGATGACTAGCCAACAGGCTACACAGCTCCTTTTCCTGGGAAGGAGATAGGGAGGAGCTGATATTTAACGTTCTCTCAGGGCCGAACTCCACATTTTTTATTCTGGGAGTGACAGGGTTGGTCGCACAAAGATCCACTAGGGCGCTGTCTTGGGCATACTCCACCAATTTCTTTAAGGATAGTGCACTGGGAGGTGGATTCTGGATCAAGGTCTCAATAAAGTCATCCTCAGTTGGGGGGTCTCTTCTAGTGGTGTCTAGGGTGCACAAAGGTGTTGAGTACACCTCATCCTCTTCTCCTTCCTCCAACCAAAGTGGTAAGTCATGCTCTAATGAGGGTTGGGCAGGACGGTACAAGACTAGCTGCTTGGACATAGGACCATTTTTGATGGTCATGTTTCCTGCACAGTAGCTTATATAAGCATCTGCAGTGGCTAACCAAGGCCTTCCTAAAATAAGAGGGTATCCAGTAAGCTTTGCCTTTGGTTGCAGAACTAGGAAATCTGCTGGATATTCCCAAGAGTCAACAGAGACCAAGACATCCTCCACAATCCCTTCGGGAGTCACGGTGGAGTGATCTGCTAGTTGTAGGACTGTCGAGGTCTTCCTCAAGGAACCCTGAAGGTTGAGTTTAAGCATGCTATCTCTGGTCATCACATTAATGGCAGCCCCCAGATCAATCAAGGTGTGAGGTATGATGGTGCCATTGATGTGGACATCTACTACAAGACTCCCAGGATCTAGATACTTTGGGCAGATGACTTGGCCCAACATAAGGTCAGTCAGTTGTCCTATGACATTGATAGTTGAAGCATCTCTCTTTCGCCTGCCTGGGTGTCTGAAACACTTTTCCTTAACCAGTTTGTTGTATATCGGTACATCTTTGATGGCTTGGAGAAGTGGTATTTTCACACACAACTGTTTGAGTTCTCCCAGAAGCTCGTCCTCCTCTGGGTTGGGTTATGTGGTGGCTGTTAGTCTCTCAGGAAAGGGTGGAATAACCTTTGGTTCACTTTCCTGTTTATCTTCCTCGTCCTCTGGGGGAGGAGGTTGGCGATCCGGAAGAGTCTTTCCAGACTGCAGATTGATCTCCTGGATCTCCACAGCATAGGTAGGGCATGATGTTTCCCCAGTATATACCTGTTGGGCCTGTCTATTGTTGGGGTTTGGGTTAGGTTGAGCAGGCATTTGAGGTTGCCTTGGAGGAGTAGGAGGTAATGGTTGTGGTTGAACTGGTGGTGGAGGCAAAATGGCGGGAGGAGTGTTGTACTGGGGCCTCCACCCCGATTGAGGTGCATTCCACTGAGGTTGTGGCTGGGCATGTGAGTGATATGAATGAGTAGTGGGTTGAGTTTGGTACTAAGGGGGGTAAGACCATGGAGGAGGCATAGACCATGAAGGATGAGCAGGGGGACCCTAGGAAGGCATAGGAGTAGATTGGTTGGGGCTGTAATAAGCTTGGGGTGCCCCTTGCATCCCCTGCTGATAAGGTCTAGGTCCTTGTGGCCTCCTTTGGTTGAGGAAATAGAGAGGTTCGGTGGGGGCTTCTGTTCCTTGATACATGGATTTAAGCCCAGGTAAGGTTGGACATTGGTTTGTGGGGTGGTCCTCCTCACAAACAAAACATACTTCAACCGAATGTAATGGGCATTCGTTCTTAGGGTGTTTCCTTGTACACCTAGGGCAGAAGATAGCCAAGGCCCTCTCAGCTTCTTCTTTCTTCTGCTGGATCCTGAATGTGTCTAGCTGCATGGCAATGGTCTGTCTTACCTCACTCTTGAGATCTTCTAATTGATTTGCAAACTCATGTTTAGAGAAAGGAATACCAGCTGAGAGGAGGTTTCCTCTACCTCTTTTCCGGGCTGCCCTAGAGTGGTTTCTAAACACAGTCTTTATGTCCTCATAAGGCAGTTGGTAAATATCTCCTCCAGCTAACATGTGAAGGGTGTCTAAGAGGTATTCAGGGACTCCTCGGAGCAGGACCAACTTAAGGGATTCAGGGTCAAGTGTGCACCTGACACGTTTATAGCTAAGTTGGAACCTTTCCTCGTAATCCTCTAAGGACTCATCATTTCCCATGGTCATCCGAAAGATTTCTCCCTTGGTTTCCTTGGACCTACAGTAGTCCCGGTACTTGGTATTGAAAGCTTGCTGCATCTAAGCCCAAGTGGTGATACTGTTCCCAGGTAAGCCCATGAACCAGCGTAATGCTTCATCCTTAAGAGTTGAGGGGAAGAGTTTCAGCTTCTGCTCATCTTCAGTATAGTCATAGGTTCGACAAAGGACAACAAACTCAAACAGGAAGGTATCAGGATCTTCAGTAGTCAGTCCATGGAAGTGAGGTAAAGCAGAAGGGCTTATGTTTTTCATTTTCATGTCTCCATTGGTCTCTCGGATGGGGAAGGCACCTTATATTCTCTCATCTTCTCCCCTATTGTCAGCCATAGCTTCAGATGGGATGGTCTCTAACTCTTCTTCTGCTATAGGATCTTCGTATATCTCAGGAGGTTCACCTATAGGTTCTTCTGGATCACTGCCACCAAAGAAGAGAGAAGGGTGACTCAGTGATGTAGTGGGGGTGCTGGGTAAGAATTTGCCTATTCTATCTCGGTTCCTACGAGGCATGAAATGGAAAGACTTCTGATTGCTTTTGTTTTTTTCTCTGGTACCTGCAAAACTGAAACAGGTTGATCTACAACTAACTATCTTGCAGAATTGAGATGAAAGCAGGAAAGAACTAATCTACTTTGCGAAAATGAAGTTGTAGGAATGGAAATGCTAGTCTACGCTTGCAGAATTGAAATGCTAATCTACGCTTGCAAAAATGAAATTGCGGAATTGAAATGTTGATCTATGAAAGAAGGAAATGTCTATGCTACTTTTGCAGAATGGAAATGAAATAAACTACTTAGCAGAAGGCGAGAGTAGGAAAATAGAAGAAAAGCAACAATTACTAATACTCTGACACTTCCCCGGCAATGGTGCCAAAAAGATGGTGGGCTCCAGTATTCTAGCAATAATGCTACAACTCCTGGAGCTTCCTTTTCTAATTTTATCAACCCGGTAGTTCGTAACAAACTTGGAAGCGACGGTGATGTATGCACAAGTACTAGCTCTTGTCGCAGGTGTCACTTGGTCAGCTGGCACAAGTCCACTAGGGCTCAAGCCAACTTCTATATGTTCTTAGAAGAAGCTTTTTAAGTGATGAACGAAAGCTATCTCAAAGGAAATTAACCTACTTTGCAAGAATGAACTGAAAGCCAACAAAACATGGAAACCCTAGTAAACCCTAATTCTACCAGCTTAATCCTTATGATGCAATGGTGGGAATGTAACTTCTAAAAGTGATGCCATTACTTCTATTGAGATGAGATGCATGTGTCTAAACTACTTTCATCTGAAGAGAACATGTTTTTGTATTTTTGCTCAAGTTGTTGGAGTTATTATGATTGTGCTTCTTACTGGGTCTTGACTGTGTAGGGGTAGATCAAGGGGAGGAAGGCTTGGAAAAGGTCAGGAGGACTCTGAGGGGGTCTAAGGGATCCCTAACATCATTCCAGAGGAGTTCACAAGTTCAGATGCCTGGCAACCATGTTTGCAAGCTTCTACAGGATGTCTGCAGGGGATTCTACAAGAAGTTTAGGATTTCTACAGGAAGTCCCGTAATTTCTACGGGATGTTCTACAATCGGAGTTTTGGGGGATGGATGAGTGAATGAGCTGTATGGGTGGATAGAGAGGTAGGATGGGAGCTTGTGATGGCTTATGGATAGAGAGGTAGGATGGGAGCTTGTGATGGCTTATGGATAGAGAGATGGGATGGAGAGGGGGTGTGTAAAGCTGGTTGGTCTAGAGGAGGGTAGAGGCAATGGAAGGCCGAAAAGATAAAACAACGTGGATAATAGAAGAGTTGGGAGGCAAATGATCTAACTGGGAGATAAGTAGATGGCCTAGGCACGGCTTAGAAGGATAAGGAAACGATGAAGTGGTGTTGCGCAGTGTAAATGAAACAAATCACCCCTGTCTTGCGTATAACCGAAATGTGATCAACCTACTCTGACTGTTTTATTAGAAACCAAAGAACAGCAATGTCGTTTTTAAGGGAAAATCATGCATGGTGCTGAAACAAAGAGTTATTTCTCAATATCTAAATGCATGGACACTTCTACAACCGAAAACATTACCTCAAGACTTGCATGAATATGGAAAACAATGTTTTTGGTAGTTGGCACGGTCTGCACTTCCGGTCCCCAAAACAGAGGTGAAAGGGAGTGTGCATTCAACCTTTTTTGGAACTATGATTAACTCCAATCCTCTTACTCTAATCTAAACTACTGAAGCAATTGTGTTCATAAAACTAACTTACGTAATCACACCAAAACAGTCAACTCAGCAAACTGTGTTTCCAAGTGCATGTAAAGGAAAAGAAATATAATGCTGAAAGAAAGACAATTAACAATACAAAGGGAGGAAGCCTTAGGCTCTCAGGTTGGGCCCAACCTTGAGAGCTTAAGCTCCTTTAAGAACTCAGAGCTGCCTCAAATCTGCCTGCTTATTCATTAAAAGATAATAGTCAAAACTCTGATAACATGCCAAAAATGGCTTACAAAGAGCAAAACAGAGCTATATCTCGTAATTCAGAATCTGCAACAAAGTTTCAAAAAGTCCCCCTCGAAGGCTACAGCCTCAACATTTATACATTATGAGGGCCAAGCTGGCCTCCTAAATTAGTGGGGCTTGGCTGACCAAACTAAAAGTAAATTGTTGTTCCCTTAGAATCTGTTGGCTGCATTCTAGCTCGGTGGTGATGGCTGTTGGAGCTCGGAGTTGTGGGTGGAGATCACGAGGAAGGCCATTCAATGCCGTGGACAACCTTCCTATAAAACCTCAATGCCACCTTGGCTATCTCCTAGCCTTCATCTGCGTGGTTTTGCTCCATTAAATGTCAAAAAACCTGAAATAAATGTGTGTTAGCCACCTAGGAATAGTGTCTGCCCTTCATTCGTACAAATAACATAAATATACTAGAAATGATGCATAAGTGATGAAAAATGAAGGGTTGAGCAAGGGCAATTAGGCCAAATGAGCCCAAAATGTTACCAAAATTGGGGCTCATCATATAGTACCTAAAAAGAATGGTAAATGGAGAGTTTGCATTGATTACAGAGAATTAAGCAAAGCAACTTTGAAGGATCACTTTCCTTTACCCTTTATTGATCAGGTATTAGATACTTTAGTAAGCAAAAAGTATTTCTCATTTTTGGATGGTTTTAGTGGTTACAATCAGATTCAGGTAGCACCTGAAGATCAGGACAAGACCACATTTACCTGTCCATGGGGAACTTTTGCTTACCGAATACTTCCTTTTGGATTATGTAATGCACCCACAACATTTCAAAGGGCAGTACTAGGAATCTTTTCTGATCTAATTCATGATTGTGTAGAGGTTTATATGGATGATTTTACAGTTTATGGTAATTCATTTCAACAGGCATTAGAAAATTTGGAAAAAGTCCTTATAAGATGTAAAGAAACAAATCTTTCATTCAGTCATGAAAAATGTTTTATGATGTTTACTGAAGGGATTGTTTCAGGACATCATATTTCAGGAGATGGGATTAAAGTTGATAGATCAAAAGTTGAAGTCATCTCCAAGTTACATATTCCAAATTGTCAAAAAGATGTTAGAAGTTTTCTTGGATTTACTCGATATTATAGAAGATTCATTGAAAATTTCACCAAGATAGCATCTCCGCTCTTCAAATTACTTACAAAAGACTGTGAATTCAATTGGGATCCTGATTGTCAATCTGCATTTGAAACTTTGAAAACAAGAATATCTGAAGCACCCATTTTGAGAGGGCCAAATTGGAAACTTTCTTTCCATATTTCTATAGATGCTTCAGATACAGCTCTAGGAGCTGTGTTGGGTCAAAAGGATTTAGTTCCTTATGCCATTTACTACACCAGTAAAAATTTGACTCCCACTGAGTTAAATTATACTGTGACTGAAAAAGAGTTCTTAGCTGTTGTTCATGCAATCAACAAGTTTAGACATTATATAACAGGCTATGAAACTTTTGTCCATACTGATCATTCTGCAATTAGATATCTCATGAACAAACCTGTTACTAATGGCAGAGTTGGATTTCAGAGATCTGTGGTTTGAGTTTTTTGAATTTTTGACCGGAGAACCCACAGTACTGGAATTTTTACACCAACGTTTCGAATCCCAAATGGGATCCATCATCAGGGTAAGAGAAAGAGGATCGAATATGATAAAAAGAAGAGCCAGAAGGAAGAAATAAATACTAATGAGGGAAAAATATATAAAGGACCAGCACATGTCGGCAAGAGAGAAATTAAAAAGAAACCTAAAATTGATTTTAATAATTATGAATTAATATTTGTTATTTTTATTTATATAATTATGAATTAATATTCATTATTTTTATTTATATAAATTAATATTAATTAATTAATCCTTATAAATTACCATCAAATAATTAATGTTACCAGATGTCTTTTACTTTTACAAGAATTCAATATTACTGTGTTAGATAGACCAGGGAAACAAAATACAGTAGCTGATTTCTTGTCTAGAATCCAAAATACTAACGAAGATTCTCCCATAGAGGATAAGTTTCCAGATGAATATTTGTTTGCAGTAACTACTAAGACTCCTTGGTATGCAGATCTTGCTAACTATTTGGTTACAGGGAAACTACCTCCACACTTATTTCCTAATGAGAAAAGGAAAATTATTCAGGAGAGTTCAAATTATTCATGGATTTCTAATGAATTGTTCAAAACAGGGCTAGATTGTGTGATCAGAAGATGTGTTCGGGAAGATAAAATGCCTGACATCCTTAAGGCATGTCATGATGAACCATGCGGTGGACACTTTGCTGACAAGAGGACGGCCTATAAAATCCTTTCTTTAGGATATTATTGGCCTTCTCTCTTCAAATATGCAAAACAATATGTTAGAAGGTGTGACAGTTGCCAAAGAGTTGGGAGACCAACTCTTTCAAATGAAATGCCATTACAGCCACAGGTACTCATCGAACCCTTTGAAAAATGGGCTTTAGATTTCATTGGACCTATTAATCCACCATCTAGACAAAAGAAATATATATTGGTTTGCACTGATTATGTCACTAAATGGGTAGAAGCCAAGGCATTGCCTTCTGCCACTGAAAATTCAGTTGTTCAATTTCTTTTTGAGGATATTTTTACTCGTTTTGGTGTCCCAAGAGAAATTGTGACAGATCAGGGAAGTCAATTTACATCTAACTTGATGGAGAAGCTGATGGAAGAATACAAAATCAAGCATAGAAAATCTACTCCGTACCATCCGCAAGCAAATGGTCAAGTGGAATCTACAAACAAAGTTCTTGAGAGAATCATCACCAAAACTATTCATCTCCACAGAAGAGATTGGGCAGAAAGGCTTCCTGAGGCCTTATGGGCCTATAGAACTACATGGAGGAACACAACATGACATTCTCCCTATGAACTTGTTTATGGGAAAGAAGTCCTGCTCCCCATTGAGTTTCAAGTCAAGACTTTTAAGATGGCAGTTCAGTTGGGGATGAATCTATCAGAAGCCCAAAAGCACAGAATCGAGCAGCTGAATGAGCTAGATGAAATAAGACAAGATGCAATTTTAAGGACTGATCTAGTTCAGCACCAAAGAACTAAGTGGCATTACAGATATATCAAAGAGAAAAAGTTTCAAAAGGGAGATTGGGCGTTACTGTTTGATTCCAAGTTTAAAGACTTCAAAGGAAAATTTCAGACTCATTGGCTTGGACCATATGAGATTGATGAAGTCTTTAGCAATGGAGCAGTTCAAGTCAAGACCATTGATGAGTTTCAAACTCCTCTCATTGTGAATGGCCACAGATTGAAAATTTATCATAAGCCACTCTCAAAAGAGGACTTTGTCAAAATGTTTCAAGAAAATTCTGCAATGAGGCTGGTGGAGAGGAATCCTTCTCCTCCATCAGCCCAGTCTTTGTTTCTTTCAATGAAAAAAAAAAAAAAAAAAAAATTTTGTATAAGCCTGAAAACCAATCATAGATTGGCAGTCTTATACAGAAAATGTAGAGTGAAAATCAGGGGCACCTAACACTCTATATTTTCCAAAAAAAAAAATCTCTCTCTCTTTCCATCTTCACTCCACCTCACTTGTCATTTCACTTCACCTCCATCTCATTTTCATCTCCATTCCACTTCACTCCACTTCATTTTCATCTCATTTCATTCCATCAATAAAACTCCCTCTCAGCACTATTTTATTTAGTTAGTTCTTCTCTAACTATATTTGTGCAGTTAAAGGGGTGTTGTCTTAGTTTCCGCAGCTGGAAACCGTTTCCGCATCTAGAACCAGTTTCCGCAGCCAGAAATGATTTCCGCAGCCAGCATCACTCTGTCTCTACAGCCGGCATCACTCTGTTTTCAAAAAAATCACAGTCAAAGGTTAGTGTCATCATCACCAAGTACAGCAAAGACATGGGGCATCTTCAAGATCAAAGAACAACCATGGGTCAGAAGCCTTAATCAAGAAATGATAAACTTCTAAAGGTATGATCAAAAATCTCTACCAAATAACAATTCAATGTCATTATTATGTATAGTTATTTAAACCATGGAAAGTTCCACTAAATGCAATGATTTGATACGACAAGCCCCATACCACTCCTCTTCCACGATGTCATTCCATACACACCTTATTCATTTCTAACGGTCCCATGATCATTCTAAATTTATGGACTGCTCTTCCATTTATTGGTCGTACTTTGAGACATGACCTACTGTACTACGGCTCTCCTTCACCATAATTTCCGCAGCCGTCTGCTAAGACGTGTGCGCAAGTCATCCGATTCAAAAGGACTCAGCCGTTATTCTACCCATTTATTACTTCACTCCCGCATGCATTCAATGTTGAACTCGTTACTGTTTCTTACCCTTCACTCACTCGGTACTCATACCATTCCCTGTTCTCCATTTCCACTACATCCACTACAGCTTACTCCAAACCCTAGCTTCAGTCACCACATACATCTTGAACTTCGATTACGACCACTCCAGTTACCCTCAGAATCCCGTAATCAGCCCATTTTTTCCTAAACCTTCATACGCATTAGAATTTTCACTCGGAATTTAAAGCCGAGAATGGGAAAACTACTAAGAGCTGAACCGGAGGGACCAAAGTACTTGGAGGGTTATCCTCAAATGAAGGAGTCGTTAAAGAAAGCAATGTGGCTAAGATTCATTCAAAAGTTCACGGGCTATAATAAAGAAGTGACTAAAGCTTTTGCCAGGTCCTTTAATGGACAAACAGTGGAGGTTGGAGACTTGAAATTTACAGTGACCGAGGCCACAATAGCAACTGCAACAAGTCTCCCATAAGAAGGTGAAAGGTGGTTCAAGAACAGAAGTGTGGAAGGTCAAATATGGAAAACAATGCTACAAAACCCAGGTATGGATACCTCTGTATTTGCCAAAGGAATCCCTGTGCATGCAATAAAAGAAGAATGGTCCACTCTGTTATTACTTGTCCAGAAATTTATCACATGCGAGGGTCATTTTGGCACCATGTACATGTATCATTCTAGGGTAATGATGAATTTTATGGAAGGTTATACCCTTAATTTGCCTTATTTTCTGTTATCAAGCTTGAAGAAAATGAGCTTTACTGTTCAAAAACACGTAGGCAATATTGAATCCCATCTTTACCATCACGGGTTCATAAAAATCCTTATTGAAGATCAGTTGAAAAATACTAAGGATACTTGGGAAAAGTTTTTGACAAGAAACCACTTCCAAGAACTGACTGAAGCCTCTGGAAGCAGTTCCCCAAAAATTCCAAAGAGAAGTAGGAGGAAAGAAAAGAATATTACAACCCAAGGCTCTCCTACAATAGACATTCAGGAAACTATTCAGAAAGAAGAAGAGGAGGGAACTAGAAACAAGAAACAGAAGAAGGACAAAGGCAAGATAACCATTCAAGAAACCTATCCATCCCCTGAACAATCCATAAAAGAAGATTATCAACCTCTGTCAGAGAGGTTAATAGATCTTCAAGCTGCTGCCATAACCAAGAAAAATAAAAAAGGAAAACAGACTGCACAAGAGAAGAGTACTAGTTCATACCTAAGAAGGAGCACTAGGCTAAAAGGGAAGGAGAATAAAACCAAAGAAAAACAGTCTCATTTTATTGATTTAGATAAAGAGACACTTGAGAAATCTCCAACTCAGCCAAGCATTGAGCCAAGTCCTCCACGCGAGGAAAGCCCTTTTCGGCCGGAAAGAGAAAGCAGTCCTCCTTCACCAGAATTTGAGTTCAGGCTGAGAAAGACACCTGAGGTAGATTCCAACCAGCAAGAAGCATATAACTACTTAGAGTCCTTGGAACAATTAGCTACAGGACCAAGTATCACCTTGCCACTTGATGCACAAGTACAATCTTTAAAACAGGAAGTGTTTGAACTGGAAATCTTAAATAGGCACATCAAACAAGAAAATGAAGCACTCAAAGAGCAGAGTAAGGTAGACAAGATTGTCCATGATAACACTATGCTCCATTTAGGACTATGGCAGAAGAAGAACAGGAAGCTGAAGAAGAAGTGTAAAAAGTTGAGCAGGGCATTGATTAATCTTAAGTTCAAATGTCTAGTCAGGAAACCAAGGACCATTTTAGCATCAAAGAGAAATAGAAGAGGGCTAGATGTTCTTGCAGAAATATGGATTGAGGGAAAATAACTAAGTTTTGGTTGCATGAGGACATGCAACACCTTCACAGTGGGGGTATGTTGAGCCTCGAACCTGCACCTTCCTATACACCCTCTTAGCCTTCTTTTTCCACTCATTTCATCCACCAAGTTGATTAAATCATTGTATTTTAGTTTAAAAACGAGCTTTTGACATGGTTTTCTAACTATGCTGATGACTATTGTTTGGTTTAGAATTTTGTTCAGACAACTACGGAAGCTTCTCAGTTTCCGCAGCCGACACAGGTTTCCGCCGCTGACCCAGGTTTCTGCAGCCAGCACAGGATTCCGCAGCCGTTTTGTCAAACACCATGCTACAGGTGTCCTCTCAAGAAATGAGCCACATGGGCAAGTTACAGGAGTCAAGGACATGGATCGTGTCCCTCCAGATCATCCAGCATGGCCATAAAAACCCGCGGTCAAACAAGGGGCAAAGGATAGTCAACGAAAGTGTTCAGCGGTGGCACGGCTCTGTGTAGCTCTGTTTTTGAGCACGTGAAGCTACGTGGCACAGTCCTTAGCCACGAAGACATCCTGATAGCATGAATCCAACAACCATACCTCTCAGATTTAATAAACATGATGAAAGTTACCTAGATTCAGGCTGAAGAGGATTTACGTGTCTCTGGCAGTGTGGTTAATAGCGTAGATTTAGTTAATCTGTTTAGCTTCCTTTTCCTTATAAATAACGCGTCCATGAACACTGTAAAAGTTAATCTTTTTGGTAATGTAATCCAACGCTGTTGTATTTCCCCACTGCACTTTTACGTTGCTGTTTAATATATGAGAAGACTGGTTTAAACTTAAGCTTGTAGCTGTTCGTTGAATCGGTTGAAGTGGCAGAAGGCCCCTGCTTACTGAAGCCTTGTACAATTGTATTTTAACTCTTGCATTACTTTTTCCTGTTCTTGTATATTAGCTGTACAGTTGTCATTTAAATGTTGCATTTTATTTCATCATGTATATTAGCTGTACATAACAAAGCTTTTTGATTTCTGTTGATTTACATTTTCATTGCTGCTCTTTTATGGTTACAACTGATCAGTGTTTTTGCAGGTGTTCTTAGGCAGCCCGGGGAAATTTTTCACCTTTTCTTTTTATAACTATTGGCATACGAGATCATCTTGTCTTTGTTGCTGACTCTTGTTTTCTGAAGTTTGATTTCCAGTACTGTCATTTCCTTAAGTTGTACATTTATTTTTTGCTCTTAGATATCATGCTATTCATCTGTTAACGGTTCCTTTCTATAATCAAATAACTTTATTAGGAGCTAGAATATCACTCATTATAGCTTGAATTAGTTTGCTTTAGATCTCACATTACTTAACTTGTTCATGACTGTTTCTCACAGGGTAAATTAAGCTGAAAGGAAAAAGGTCAAGAAAGTTAAAGTAGTGTGACTAGTTTAGTTTAACTTCTTTGAGATTTCACATTGCTTAACATTTCATGATATCTTCTCACAAGGAAGATTGAGTTGAAGAGTTGAACTAGTGTGGATTAGTTATTCTTACTTTTAATTGAATTTAGTGTAGATTTCATTTTCATTTTCATTCAGCAACAAAGATACTGGGCCGATGTCATAGTTCATTGTTTGATGTCTTTATTTCTTTTGAAGAATTGATTTCATTGCAGTTATTTTAAAGCTTTCTCTCTTTTAAGTTTTGAAAACCACTTAGAGATCACCATAATCATCCATATTTCATTTGCTTTATCACCTTTTCATCATCTCACATTAGGGAAAAATAAATCCAAAAACAAACTTAAAAGAAAACTAAAAACGACAAAAGACTAAGGAAATGGTTATCTACTACATATAGTACACTTCACTTCGTCAGTTTACGAACCCTGGGTTGACATTATAAATAGCAATTTAGGTCACACTAAATTGACCAAATAGAAACAAGCATGTAAAATCTTTTCAACTTCTTCTTTAATAGCAATGAATTTCTTTGGATGAACAGGTCGAAGCCACTGTCGTACTAGTTTGATATCGGGGTACATTTTGATTTCGTGTTCAACAATACTAGAGTCAACTCTTGATATCTCCTCGTATGACCATGCAAATATATCTCAAAATTCACAAAAGAGAGTACAGTAGTTGTCAAGTTCTAATGGAGAACAAAATTTTCTGACATGAATGTTTTCTACAACATTAGGCTTGGTCGAAATATTAATAGAAATCTTTTCTTCAATATTTGACAAGTTTTGCTCGGAATCTATTGTGTCTATGAAAACCAAATTCGAACGGAAATCAACAATTGAAGGGTGGTTTAGTTCATTTGAATAATCTTTGATGTCATCTGGAAGCCGAGCATGATGATGATAATCTTCCCAAGGTTCTTCTCCTATCATCATTGATTGGATGATTCCTTCATTTGTAGAATGTATACGTGAAAAAGGATTCGAAGAGGTACCATATTCTAACGAATGGTCTACCCATACAATTGGTGAAAGTTGCATTGGGTTTTCTGCACAAGCCAAAAAAATTGATTGCTATGCTAGCTCAATCAGGCTTAATGGCATAACCTCAATATTACTATCATCTTCAAAATTGTTGGTAATCCTCCTTAAATCAGATGAGGTGGAGGAAATCATGTTGCAAGTCTCTACTCTTGCCACTTCCACCAAATCACATGGTGATGATACCATAAAAGTATCCATTAGGGAAGGATAGATACCTACACCAACACTTTGAAGTGACAGTGGGGGTCCATGTAGCAACAGAATGCTTCCCGTAGCCTGTGAACTAGATGCAAAGAAGGTAAGCCAATCAATAACTGTGATTCCACCCTTCTGAGGGAAGGAAATAGTACGAAAGTACGTGGAAACCATAGTAGCCATAGCATATACCCATGACCTTCCTAGTAAAATGTTGTAGTTGAGGGGTCCATCAACTACCTCAACCTCAACAATAAATATTTTTCCCACTAGTTTGATTTTTAGGTTACTCAGAATCCCACAAGGAGTATATGTTCGTCCGTCGAAAACTTTTAACATGGTTGGTGATCATGAAAACAACGGTGAACCAAGTGTTTTTTGACATTTCATTAACATAATGAAGGTAGATGCCCCCTCATCAATAATAGTTTGGTGAACATTCTTATTGAGAGCCCTTACTTAAATTAAGAAAGATAATTGCACCAGTAATTGTGGTGTATATATCGCATGGTTAAAAACCACAAGATTGGAATCTATAGGGTCTATTCCACCAATTGTTGATAGTAAAGCCTACTTCTAGGAGGGACAATTTTGTAATACCTCAAGTGTTCACATAGCAGAAGGTGATTGAGCAAGATCTTCCACTATGTTATAGTTCTAAGCTACTTGAGCTTGAGGGTTAAATGTCAATTTATCCCCAACTCTCTTTGGTGGTTTTATTTTCAATTCTTGCACAATAGGTGGTGGAATATTTTAAGATGAAGTCGAAGTCGAATGATTAGGTTGATCAATGGCCTGATTATTCGACGATGATGGTGGATTTTTGTAATCTTTATTTCTCGCTAACACTGAAACTTCAGTTTGTGGCTTTGTAGCAGATAACATGAGTACTTGCGATGTGGGAGCATGGTCTGTCGCAACCAAATGTGTCTCCAGGTTTGGAAACAAATCAGTTAACACTGCAGATGTGTTAGAAGTCTCTAGAAGTTTAGAGACTTCTGAGTGGTGTGGACAATCTCTTATAAAATGCTTGTCATTATAGATTAGACATGGATAACTAGGTTTCCTTGCCGAATTATAGGAATTAGATGATTTCTCTTTAGGGGAATTATCTTGTTTCTTCTTGCCTCCTAGTTGCTTTTGATTTTTGTAATTGTCAGATGCACAACATTAACTTTAGAAGCAAGAGTGTTTTCTGATGCATTGGTAGTTTGATTGGTAATGGCAAGAGTTTTACCATATGGTCTTCCTGCCTTTGCATGCTCGAAGAACCAATCACACTGTTGTTAGCATGAGAGTCCTTACTCGATTGTGGAGGAGGAGGAGGAGTGAAAGCTAGTCGGTGTGAATTGGGAATTTTGTCATAGAACATGCCAGATTGTGTGTAAATCAAATCCAAATATTGGGCATGAGAAATTACTTTCTCTTCTGTGACAACTCCACCTTTTTCGACATCCTTGGTGATTGATGGAAACAAGGATTTGATGAACCACTCATCCAAAAGCTGATCAGGAACATATATCTTAACTATTCGACGATGACACCACCACTCATGAATATGATCTGATATATGGGTAGTAGTAGTATGTTTAAAGTTGGTTATGAGTTCTCTTCCATTATTGTATCTGATAGGTAATTGGAAGTGGGTCAGAAATATGGTGGCTAAAGTCATAAAGTTGTCGAAAGAAGCTCATGGTAACTCAATGTAGCACTTCACAGTTGGACCAGTAAGCGTTCTTTGGAAAAGACAGAGTCTAACTGAGTCATCATTTAAGGAGTTTGATGAACACCAAAAATGAAAGGTCATGACATGATTCGACGAGTCTTTTCCAAGATTCCCATTGAATTTTGGAATTTCATATGGTAACTTATGCGGAATTACCAGCCACTAAGGTGCATAGAAGATTGGATCATTAGTGAGCTAGTTTAAATCTAGTAATTCTAAAGTCTCTACAAATGGAAACTGTCAATTCAAGTTAGGTTGAGCATACCCAGGATATGATGGAATTGCCTGAGCAATAGGTCTTTTCATACCAACATAGGGCATTTGCATTTGGTAACCTTAATAAGGTTGTTGTTGAACAAATTCAACATAAGGTGGTTGTTGATAACCAGGTTGAATTTGCGGTTTCTATAACATATAAAGCCTTGTTGACCAGTACTTTGATAAGCTTGGTATTGTCCAAACCCAGGTTGAGTCTGTTGGGAAGGTCCAAATTGGGGTTGCAATTGTTGGAATTGAGGTTGTTGAAAATGGGGCTGCCACGATTGTTGAATCAAATGTTGTTGTTGTTGGTACAACTGTTGTTGGTTTAACGGTTGTGGTTGCATAGCAATGAAAGGTTGGCCAGGTTGTCAATAAACTATACCAGTGTAAGGCTGAGTCGGTCCAGATAAAGGTATACTAACTTGCAGTTTTTGGACCCCAGACACAAGTAGTTGTTTACAACGGCCTTAGAAACTTGAACTTCTTGACCTGAACTTATGGTTGCGAGGTAGAAGGACCAGTTTGTAGCAGTTGAGATATAATAGTTTGAACCTGTGAGTGTGATACAATGGTAACAATAGGTGTAGTAGGAATAGCTAACACAATTTGGATTCTTTGTGTTGGATACACAAGCCTTGATTGAACCAGCATTGTTGGTTGCCGTTGACAAACTCGAATTCTAGGATGACTTGAATACTGCGAGATACTACCATATGATGGTTTTCCATAGGGAGGATAAGGTGAATAAGCATATGGCTCCCCATATGGTGGAAATCTAGTATTTAATGGATACATAAGTCATTGTTGACTAGATTGCCCAATTTGATATTGGTGTGCAGGATCAAACTATTGAGTTCCCGTTAATGAAGAACTAGGTAGGATTCTGGTTGAGGACATGGGTGATGACCATGGTGCAACCCATGAGTGGGATCCTGATAAAGATTGGTAACCAACCAAGATTGACGATTTACCATATAGGTGCAACTCAAGTGTGGTAGAAAACATCCAAGAGGTTATGATAGAAGATTTTGCCACAACTCCATTAGATGATATAGTCTAGGATGTTGACAGTTCTTCAGCCATAGTTAATTGACCCAAAAGTTGTCTTAAAGAATCGATGAGTACTTGAAAAGAAGCAGGATCAAATGGAGCAATAAAATGAGGAGTATGAGGGTAAAGATAAAGCCCAATTCCAAAGTGGAATGGGGTTCCATGTGTAGAATCTTCTTCTAACTATTCCTCGATAGCAATTAAACCAGGTGGAAGAAGTTCACTGTCTGTTCCATAAAATATTTCTAGTGTTGATAAAGTGAAAGTTTCAGTAGTTACTAATGTCGAAGGGGTAACTGGTTGATTGACTTTCAGTAAAGTAACAACTTCTGAATGTTCAAATTCGAAGTCCAGATGTTTGGGTAAAAGAACAACAGTTTCAGGGAGAGGTTCTTGAACAACTTCAAGTTCAGATGTAACTTTTGTTTCAACTATGATAGGTTCTGGATTAACTTTTGGTTGAACTGATTGAAGTTCAGAAGTAATTTCTTGTTGAGCAACTTCAAGTTGAGCATCAACTTGTTGTTGAACAACTTTGGTTACTATTTCACTAGGATTAGTGATAATGTTCTCAGGTAATTGTGAAACTTTTTCTTCAGAAATGGATGTACCAGAAATAGTTGGAGCAACTGGAGTCTCAGTACTTACTGACATAGATGATTCAGGTCATTCAGATGAAGAGCTAGGAGTTATTCATGTACTTGACTCAGTTAAGCAAGACCGCTTTGACCATATAGGTGTAGCTTCAGGCGGCAAGGTAGTTTACTTGTTATTCTCCGTGAACGATGGGGTAAGGGTTGATGTTCCTCTAAGACTGTTGATTAATTTTATTATCAAAAAATAAATAGAAGAAAAGGGGTAAGCTAGGAAAAAGGTTTACGAAGCAATTGTGAACTACATAATACCTCCTGGCGAACCAAGAAGTACGGGCAGACAATCTCCTTGAATGTTGTGTTCGGTGTATCACAGTGTACAAGGTGGTCGACTCGGTTACCTAAGGATGGATAGAAACCTAGTGTTTTCCTCCCATATAAACCTGAAGGTACGTGAAGGCCCAATCCGAATAAGCACTATCCAATGCAATACCGCACAGTGAGAGCATTCCCATATACTTTACATACTGTAATACCACCCTATATACCCGGAGGTACATGGATGAGCTATGATATACTCACATACGTGGAATGAGGTATCACACTCGGGATGGATTGCTGACAAGCTAGCAACAACTGCTTTGTTTTTTTTATGACGCTGGAACACGTATCTAGCCTAGAAACACTAAATGTTTTCATTAATGAAAATTCTCCATTAGGTAAATTGATGTTAATTTTAAGTTGATCTTGCTTAGGAATTTGTCTTTCATGTTCACCACATGATGTATTCTAAAATTCTTAGGAATGTAACTATCATGATAAGAATTCTTTCCATTCAATTTAACAATGAAAATCCTAGCTACTTAGGGATAGAGCAATCAGATTTCTTTTGATCAAGGAGCAAAAAGCACAATCTAATGTAATTTCCCTACACTATTCCTATGAGCACACACAAAATTTTTCAATGCAACATGCATGTTTTTCTTTTCGATTTCCTTAATGTGAATATGAAGAAAAGGAAAAGTATGCAAATATAATCAATAAATCTTTAATAAGAATGAACACTTTTACGACAGTTCTGTTTCGAAGGAAAAGAAGACTTTACGACATTTTCTTTCGAAGAAAGATTAATCAATTATATTCTAACTTTGACTCTAAATCGATAATAAGAAAGAAAACATTCAAGAAACATTAATCAGTCAAGTCAAAGTAGGGCTAGACAAGGAGATTGAAACTTGTTCTTTGAGACATAACATTCATTGATCAATCAACAAAAAAACAAACAGAGAAAGGTTGGCAAAAACCCATTCTAAAGGTGTGAAACTGATCCTAGGAGGATCAACGCAGCCCTGAATGGAATACAATGTGTTTCAAAGCATTGTCCATAAGCCAGGGGTGCTCTGCAATGCACTGTGTCCCTCACAAGCCTTCATTGCTGACAGGGAGCCATTTCAATAGGCAATTTGACACAGTTTTGACCAAATTTTCAATGCAAGAGAGCTGAAATATAATCAATAAACACTAGGGTCTACAAGGATATCCTAGGAAGTGGATAAGATACTAGGAAAGGTGATATTTTCCCCAGTGGAGTCGCTGATTTGTTTTGGAGAATTTGGTATCTACGGATAAATACTAATTCCCTAGATAAGTAGCCATATCTAGAACAACAGTTTAAAGTATTTTAGTCTTTTCCTATAAGCAATAGATAATATGAGAAGATGAGAAGACCTACTTATATTTCGACCTTCCTCTCGTCTCCTTTGTATCAATCCTGTCACTCCCTCTCGTACTTAATACGCTTGAGAAGTACCTGTAAACACAACAGAAAAAAAGAATCAATCAAAGTGAGATATCTATTGAATATAAGTGAATCGAATCAGATACATTTCACATATATAAGCATTATAAGAAAATACAAACATATGGGAGAAAGGTTCAAATACTTTATTGAATAGAAGAAGGAATTACAACCATTATGTCTGATTCAAAGTCATTCCTCCAACGTGGATCCCATTCACATCACATCAAAAGCATGAGAAACTTGTAGCATTACAATACTTTCTGTTATCACTCAGGTTGTTCCCTGCCTCCTGAAGGGAATACGGCTGATGTAACCACTAACCAATCTTTTGGCCATAGGTTCTAGCCTACCTACAACCAGAGAGGGCTCTCTCTTTTTAATTTAGCTTTGTTTTGGAGTGTTTTAGGCTAGTTATAATGCACATAGTTTGTTTTTTGATTTGTTGGATGGTGATTTCAGGCAGAGTTGGGATGCAAGTCCACAACAGTCTATACTATTGGGCGGTGGATTCAATGATGGTGTACTTCTAGAAGTGCTTCTTGGGTAAATGGTGATGCTACAGAGCAAGATAGGCAGTCCTGAAACAATTTTCAAATCTCGAAATTGATGTAATGAAGTCAGGGAATGAAAGGCAATCAAGAATCTTTCATTATGCTGGTAGACGGAAAGTGCATGAATATTATCAAGGAGCAATAAAGAATTCCTAGTTAATATTCAAAGTGAAAGAATTAGTGCAAATATGAGTAGCCAAGAATTCATATTTATGACTAGTTCTGAAGAAAACATAATTAATAACAGAGATTGAACTCAGGGTGCATTTAAACAAATCCTAGGCTATTCTTTTTCTCTGTTACCAAGGTTATGGAACATATATGAAATTTGCAAACATAGAAAACATATAACATAGTCTAGAATAACTTATTGATCCATAGAATGACACAGGAATTCTGTAGCAGGTCCCAGAACATCAAATCCACTTCCAAACGATCATCAACAGTGAAATTCAATAGCTTTTGTATTAGAACATTCTGAGAATTTACAGCGCAATCCAGAGATAAAATCACCAACCCCAAATACATATTATGGGGAGGTATTTATACAAAAGGGGGGATACAAAATATCATGAAGTCTTGAACTCATAACTTCCTTTACCAAATCTTAATAAGCAGTAAATGAGGGAATAAATGCTGCAGTAAATATGAATGTGCTAGCTGTCCAATTTGTCAGAGGTATTTTGACTTTCTGGGCTGAGTGAGTCGGCTGGTTGCTGCGCATTCATTCTGCGTTTGCTGCCTTGATGTTGCTATGTTGCTTGTCGCTGTCTTGGCCTTGTCATCAGTGTTTGGTTTTCATTAACGAGCTGTAGTCATCATTCAATTTCTACTTTTTTCTGTTCTGTTCCCTTTGACAGGTGAACCATGCCTCTATATTTGCTGACCTGTAGCTGATCAAAAAACAATAAACAAAATCACCTGAGCAATGTTTCCAGCATTCCTTTCCACCAATCCTCTGTAGGCAGCTGATGTCTTTGTATCTTCATCAATGTTTCATCAGCTTCAGTGTATCTATAAAATTTGGGTTGGACTTCAAAAAGATGGTTTATCTCATGTTTAATGTAGAACAGATTTTCCAGCTTGTCATAAAGACTCTGTCCAGAGGGAGGCCCTGTTTCTTCTGAGGTGCTTGAGGATGTTGTAATTTGATTGGAGGCATAGTTATTTACCCTGCTAGCATATTGCTCATTGCGATAGCTGTCTTCCAGCGCTGGTTAATAAGCTAGGTAGCCCCCTGCTCTGTAATGTTGCAAACTTTATTCTGAAGTCATTTACCTTTGCCTGCATTTCTTGGCATTTTCTTTCTAGAGTTTGCACAAAATTCCTTAGGGTCAGCACACTTTTCAATAGTAAGATGGTATCTGTCCTGTTCCTGAAACCTATTGCTGCCAACTGCTCTTTGGTATGAGTGTTCAGAAATTGAATCGTTTTATTGGGTTGCTCAGGCATATTCGCTAATGATGCTCTAGCCTTTTGATTTTCAAATTGAGCTAAGCCTATCAATTCCATTTGCTCATGTATAATTTCAATTGATTGCCATTGGTCATTAATGGATTGGCCAATTTTGGCCCATAAAATTTTCTTGACCTCAGCTAGAGTCTTATCAAGAGTAAGCTCCTTTTCCAGCTCCTTTATCCTTTTCTCCAAGGTTTTTACTTCCCTTGTCTTCTCAGCTACATCCATATTTGGTTTGTCATATCTTACCTCAATTTTGGCCAGCTTTTCTTTGGCCTCTTTCAATTCTGCCATATGTACTTCCAGGGCCTTTATTTCTTTCATCATCGCCTCCATACTCAGGCTGGCCTCTTGCTCTGCTGCTGCTGTAGTTGTTGCTGAAACTATTGCTGAAGTTGCGGCTAGAGTTGAGGTACCTACTGTTGATGTTGGATCAGCAGGGGGGACTATTGTGATGACCGTAGGAGAAGCAACTCTAAGAATGTGAGTTGTTTGAACTGGCTGAGAGGCCAACTCTCCCTGTCTTCCTTATAGTGATGCCTCCAAGGCACTCTCTGTTTCTATCAGTCTTTTGTGCATCCTCATGAGCAAGCTTACTACATCCTACTCTTCTTTTTGTTGTGCTACTAATGTAGTTTGAGGATGTATTGTAGCTGCAAGCCTGAGTTGTCTTCTGGGGCTGCTATGTCTTCCTCTCTCTTTTTGATCAAGGCCTGAATGCCCTTAGGATCCTTGGGATCATGTCCCAACTCTATAATAATCTCCTCCAAGGTTTTGGTTCTATTATCCTTAGCCATTGAGGAGGCCTTCTCTAATTCTAGTTGAGCAGAAGTATTATGCAATGAATTTTGCAATCTATGATCCAATAATGTTTTGTCTGCCAAGGTAGAATATACCATCTCGCCGGTTTGTTTGTGTAACTCAATCTGGTCCATTTAATGGATGTCTTTCGAGAGCACTTCCAGATTGGTTTTGATATAGTCATCGGCTGATTGTGGTTGCTGCGTTGTAGGTCTGAAATGACTAAGGGTCATTTTCCCTTCCTGGATATCATAGGCTACCATTAGCCTTTGTTGATTAGTGGGAGCCATTCTCAGCAACTGGTTGTAGAGTTGGAATCTTACTGGCTCATTTCTGGCCTTGATATCAGTGAATGCCTTCTTGATGTCAGAACCTTGTCTTCTTTGTTCCCTGATGGATGTAAACTCCACAACTTGTTGTCTTTCTTGCTCTGGCTGAAAGGAGCTCGCTGATGTTTCCATACTTCGGGGAACTTGCTGTTCAGTTGGCCCCTCTGGCAATTCTTCTTCTGAATAAGGATTTAATCTTTGTCTCCTTTGTCCTTGCTAATCTGTAGATGCCCCTATGGGTGTCTCTTCCTATCTATCCCTTTTCTTGGCCCTTTCCTCATTAAGAGGAGTCTGTAACACAGGAATTTCAGTCACTTTTGCTTGTGTTGAAGGGTCATGCCCTTGACTTTGTTCATATGTTGAAACTGGCCGATCTGCCATAGTCTCTTGCTGCTCGGAATGTTCTACCTACTGCTCTGAATGCTGCACCTCTTTTCCTTTAGATGTCCCTGCTGGTGGAGCACTTACCTAGGCAGGTTGTTGGGAAACCGTGGCAAATGAGGTGCCTTCTCCAAGGTGCCGAGGACCTGTGAAAAACACCTATCCAAAAGATTCAAGGTCAACTGATTTTTCAAGGTTTTTGATTGCTTTTTCTGTTATCTCTTCTCCAGTAAACTCTTCCACTAGTGTGCCCTCTACCCATTCCTATTGATTGGCATCTTGTTCAATCTCAAGGATTCTATGGTGCACATACCCTGTGAGCCTATTTTTAACTCTTCTAAAGCTTATGAAATGTTCTGGGTCGTATGGTGACCAATGGAAACTTAGTTTGAGCTTAAGTTTCTCTCTCAGGATAGTGTCAACATCCTTCCATGCTTCTTCCCTTTTATTAAAGATGAAGGGGCCCAATTGATGTCTTATTTTAAGCTGTGCTTTTTTCCTAGCACCATAGAAGTGACTTAAATCTGCACTGTTGAATTACCAATAGTACTCCAAGGCAAAGAGTCTCATGGGTACATATTTTGGTAGTCTATATGGGGCTAATTCACAGCCATAAATCCTGATTACAGTGTGGTTTTGGTAGTAGTACCAGTCACCAATGCTGTATCCCTTTGATAGATGTAGGATTCTCTGCATTTCAGTAGTGAGCCTGGGAGGAGGATCTGCTGACAATAAGCAAGTGGCTGGATAGACGAAAAGGTCAATGAACTCACAGTAGGCGTATGGGGAGAAATTAACATGATGGAACACTGATGACCAAAATATCACAGACCTTCGCTCCCCCCTAGCATCCAATTTTTTAAGGAAGACCGGGAAACTATCAGACTGATAGTACAGTGGCAAATGGTATATATATGCAGTGTATTTGAACACCCTTTCTCTCTCCAAATTCATGAACTACTCATGAATTTTGTTGGCTATGTAGGTAGCATAGTCATACTTGACACCAGGGGGCTGTCCTGGGGTAAATATGGACATCACAGCAAATACAATTTCATCCACAATCTCACTTGTTCTAAATCCCAGGATATAAGAAATCATGTCTATGAATTTTTCCAGCCTCATTAAACCAGGCATGATGATAGGGAATTTTGTATTTGGAGTGGCATTCTGGAGGCATAAACATCTTGGAAATACAGTCAATTTCTAAAGAGGACAACTTTGAGGCTTGATCCAACAATTGTTTCATCAAAAGGGGGACCAAAGGCTGAGTTGGGTTGAATTGTAGCATCTCATTTATGGACTTAGGGGTAATGTAAAAGAGGACATTTCCAGCAGGGTCCATCACTACCCTTTGAGAAGGTTCATAATTAGCACAACACTGATGGATGAGGTCAAGGAAGACATTCACTGAGGGCAGGTAGTATATAGACATATTAGACTCCCATATTCCAAACAGGTCAGCTTCGTTTCTGAAGTTATTCCTTATTTCACAGAAAGCTTGAAGGTGAGGCTTGTCTCCCTCCATATCCTCAATCTAAAAGTCTCTGTCAGCAAGAGGAAGCCACTCTAATTCTCTATGAGGTGCACTTAATGGTGCAATATTCAGGGCTACTAGAGCCTCCATGATTAACTATGATTATAGTTGGATTTGGTCTATATCTCAATAGGAAACAGAGTCCTGACAGTAGACCTTTTTGACAGGAATGCTGCAAATTGAGTTTATGTGGGAATGACCTCTCTGGGCAAGATTCAAAGGAAAGAACCAACTCTTCAGAGTTTAGCTAGGAAGCTGAGAAAATGGTGAAAAGATTGCTTTGCCTGTAGGTGCTTTCTTGATAGTTTTATGGGCGGAAATGAGCTCAATTTCAAGTTTGAGGGGAAATTTGCAGAGGGCGACCGAATTGGCAGGTTTTGCTCGAATGTATGGTTACACAGTGAGGCAAAGAGGAGGAGCTTGTAGACGACAATGTTTTTGAGTAGAATTTAGCTGTATTGGTGATCTTTCACAGAGAAATTAAGAAAAAACAGGGTTTATGGGCGTTCCCGGGTAAATACCTGTTTATTCGAGACTTTGCTGTGGAATGGAGTTGTAGGTAGAGCCGAGGAGGTCGGGTTTGCAGGTTGAATATGCCTGGGTGGCAGACTGGGACGTCAATGGCGGTTTGGACGTAATTCTCATGCATAGACTTTCACCATTGGTCGCATAAAAACAAACGAAAACATCACTTTCGTGGGTTTTTAACGAAAATTTGTGGTTTTCGGACTTTTTGGCGCTTTTTGTGCTGACGTCAGCATGATGTCACCCTGTACTATAGCATGGTATGAAGGGTAACGTGGCAGCTGATGTGGATGGGTGACGGGGCGGCCACGTTAGATTGTACAGTAGTGCGGGCGCTGGCGTGGTGTGTGGCGTGGGCGGTGGGGAGGACGAGCGGTAAGCGGTTTCCATCGGGCCGCTTTTGGTAGGGGGTCGTTTGTGTCAGCACAGGCCCAATGCAATAGAAACGGGCCACGCATCCCTCCGTACGGCGGAAAAACCGCTTTCTATCGGGCGTTAACCCTCGTACAACGGGGCGGCTCCGATATCAACGTGGGCCGTCGGATCTGGCGGGCGCAATCCTATGGCTGACGGGATGCATAGGTGCTGGTACAATACGGCGTGGGGACCCACCTGTATATTTAAAATTGTATAATGATGCGGGGGTTTAGAACTATATTTATATCGGTTTTATGTGTTCGGCGCTGGTGGTAATGGTTATTAGTTTAACCAAATATCAAACGAAACCCAATATATATAAGCGCGGAGGGTAAGAAGGTATGGTTTATGTGGGAGGGTTAGCACGATTGTTTATTTAACCTGGCGTTAAATAAACCCCAAGGTCTATGGACGCAGAAGGGCTAATATAAAGTCCCAAATGAAATTAATATTTCCCAAAAACTTCATTGTATGGCTATAATTGCCAAGGAAGGGGTATTATGTATTTTTGGGGTTTTTATATAGTTTTTTGTAAAAATACGGGAGAGAAGATGATTTAGGGAGCTAAATAATAAAGTTGGATGTTAATATGACTTTATGGAATGAAACTGCATGAGTAAATGCCAAGTTTATAAAGTGAAAACTAAGGCATAAGAAAATGAAAGGAGTATGGAATGATGATTTTTACACAAGAAATGCGGCTTCTTTTCCTTAAGTAAACTCAGAGTTTGACTTAGCTTTTCTCATAAAATGAAGTGAAGCAGGACTATTGGGCAGATCCCAAGGTCCTTGAGGCGATGTTAGTAAATGATTTCTGGGGGAATAAGAGGAAATTAGTCATGCTTCCAGTGTTCTGCAGTCCAACAGCTGCCATGGTACTTGTGTCATTAATGAGATGAGTCCTTCTTGACAAGGCAAATAGATCATCAGCTTGTTTCTGCAACCTCAAACTACCTACCTAGCCTAACAAACCTATCATTTTTTGTTCCTTTTGATTGGGTGCACTTGAACTAGCAAACCCTGATTTCCTCTTTTCCTTTGACTGTCCTCCTATCTAAATCTACCCTTATCTCTTCCAAGGGCCTAGATTAAGCAGTTGAGCTCCTTATCTTCTCTATATATGTACTCATCTGCCAAGCTTGAATTTTTTGGATAGATATTCTTTCTCTATTCTACAACAACAATTTTAAATATGGAATGGTCCAGATTGAACTGTTGGGCCATCCATCAAGCGTGATAAACAACAATATTTGCATATTGTGAACTTGCAAATAAGATAACAGTGGAATTTTGACTGGCCAATTTCCTGGTCTTTTGGTTTGGGGTTCATTTCTATCTTTTTGTTGACCAACCTATTCTTCTTGCCCTTTGATCTTTCTTCTAGGGCATATCCTCTTTATATTTTTTAATTTTCTTTTTCTGTATACAAAATATGGAACCTTTGCAATATGGAAAGGATGATCATATTTGGCACTTCCATAGTCAATCATGAAAAATGGAACCTATTGGTATAGGAACCTAACAGTGGCTCCACTTGGGGATGGCTTTTCCTGGTGAAAAGCCAAGAACAATAGGTCAGATGGCCTTATTCTTAGTTGGCTGCTGAAATTTCAAAACTTCCTTCTCTTGGAAACCAATGATCTGCACCTTTGTAGCATAAGTGCACTCCTTTATGAGCTGATCTGTGTGAAATTATAGCTCTGTCTTTTGCTGGTTTCTCTGAGTGCTTATCATTATCTTTATAATTCCCAAGTTTTCTTCTTGATATCTTCTGGTAAATTCAAATATCACACAAAAAGTAGTGTACTTCCCTGACTTTTCCTCAAAATCTGCTGCATCTTGTTCCTTATCTAATTGCTGTAAATAAAAATTGATGGAAATACAATTATTTATGTACTATATACAGTTGTGTTGTGTTGATCAAAGGGAGTCAAAATAATGCTTGAGAATTCGCCCATTGATTGGGCCTTCCCCAGTATCTGTGCCATCCAAACTCTTCAAAAAATAGGTGTTGTTACCTTGTATAGCATGAATAACATAAGGTCCCTTCCATAGGAAATCAAATTTGCCATGCTTCCCTTTATCTTCCCTCCTAGAGTCCCATCTCAACACTTTGTGTTCTATGAAGAAATCTTCAGCTTTTGTTCTTTTGTCAAAGATCTTCTTGAGTTTATCTTGTAGAACCTAGGTTCTCTGATATACTTGTTCTCTTGTCTGCTACAACTGAATAGTTTGATTGATCCTTCTTTGAATATCATTAGGCTCTGCTTGTATTTCCTACAGCAACTTGATCACGAGGATTCCTAAGGAGGAGCGGAAAATAGCCTCTAGACCGTATACCAATTCATATGGACTTGTTCCAATGGATCTTTTGGTGGTCAATCTGTCTGCCCATAGTGCATTCACAAGTTTTTTGTGCCAATTCTTTGTATTCTCCTCCAATACCTTTTTAATGATGTTGATGAGGCTTTTGTTGGATGACTCATCTAGGCCATTACCTTGAGGGTAATATGTTGTGGAGTGGCCCAAGGTAATGTGGTACTTATGGCAAAAGTTGATCATTCTTTTATATTTGAATGCAACAACATTGTATGTAATAATATTTTCAGGACAGCCAAATCTAGACAAGATGTTGGTTTCTAAAAATTGCATAATGATTGAGTCATTGGCTTGCCTACAAGGGATGCCTTCTATCCATTTGGTAAAATAATCTGTGGCAGTCAGAATCCACCTGTGTTGGCCAGAAGAGGAAGGATGAATTTCACCAATGAAGTATAAACCCCATTGTTGGAACGGCCTTTCAGTTGAAATAGGTTTGAGGGGTAAAGGTAACAGCTTTCTCTTGCCTTCAAAGATCTGGCATTTATGGCAGGTCATTATAAATCTTTTCACATCAGCAAACAAGGAAGGCCAATAAAAACCAGCTCTTAGGATCTTATCGGCTATTGATTTCCAATACAAGTGTCCTCCATAGTCCCCTGCATGAAATTCCTTGAGCACTTTGTCAGCTTCATCCAATGTTAGGCAATTAAGCAAAATACCTTCATGATTTTTCCAAAACAACACATTATCTATAACACAGAACTTTGATGCTTTCATTTTCAAGAATCTCTTTTTAGTCCTGGACAACCATGGAGGAGCTTGTAGGTTTAAAAATACAAAACATATGTTAGCATACCAAGGTGATTGTAAAAAGGCTTGATTGATCTGTGGAGTCGCGATCTCTTGTTCGTTATCTAGTTCATTGATGTCAAGGGCTTGGAAATTGGTTTTGGTCATTAATTTGGCTAACTCTTGTCCTTTTATCAGTTTTGTAGGCTTGATTTCAATGTCATATTCTAAGATATTGGCTATCCATTTGCACCTTTTACCTTCAATTCCTGCTTGAGTTAAAATATCCTTAACCACAACATTTGGAACATAGGCTATCACATGTGAGTACAAGATATAAATTCTGAAATCCTTGATGGATTTTACAAGGGCATAGGCTTTCTTTTCCATGATCTGATATTTTAAGGGGGGCATCTATAAGGGCTTTGCTGAAGAAAGAAATGGGCTTCTCACACCCTTGATTATTTTTTTGCAATAAGACAATAGCAATAGTATGCTCAGATGCAAAGGAAAAAATGATGAAATCTCTATCAAACTTGGGGCTTGTGAGGACTGGTGTTTTTGTTAGGGTTGTTTTGATGTCCTCAAAGGCTTGTTTACATTCTATGGTCCATTTGACTTTAGAATCTTTCTTCAGCATATTATTCAACAGTATTATTAGCTCGGCCAAATTAAGAATGAATCTTCTTAGGAAATTGATCTTCCCTAGAAAGGCTTGTAGTTCCTTGATATTTCTTGGATGAGTCACTTGGAGAATAGCTGAATTTTGTTTGGGTTGATCCTAATGCCATCTTTTGAAATTATGTGACCTAGGATTTTGCCTTCTTCCAAGCCAAACAATGATTTCTTTGGGTTCAATGATATGCCATATTTTCTGCAAATTAGGAATACTTTCCTTAAATGCTTTAAGTGTTCCTGGTCCGATTTTGAGAAAGCAGTGAGATCATCAAGGTATATGACTAAGAAATCATGGATCTCTTTGGCAAAGGATATATCCATTGCTCTTTGAAATGTGGCCACTGCATTTTTGAGTCCAAAAGTCATTTTGACATATTTGAAGGTTCCCCAAGGTGTTGTAAAGGCAGTTTTGTCTTGATCATCCGGGTGGACTAAAATCTGATTAAATCCTGAGAATCCATCTAGCAATGAGATCCTAGAGGCTCGCACTACCCTTTGTAGGATATGACCCATTTTTGGTAAGGGTTAATGGTCTTTGAGAGAGACTTTGTTCAAATTTCTTAGGTCAACACACAGTCTTATCTCTCCGGTTTTCTTCCTAGTAGGCACTAGATTTGAAATCTATTCTGAGAATCTGATAGGTGCAATAATTCCAGCTTCATACATTCGTTTAATTTCTTTTTCAATTAGGGGAAGGAGGCCAGGATTCACCCTTCTAAGCTTTTGTTTAAAAGGTTTTTGATTTTCTTTCAAGGGTATAGTATGTTGGATGACCGAAGTATCATAGGACTTGAGGTCTTCATAACTCCAGGCAAAGACATCTTGGAACTCCTTAAACAACTCAATGTATTTTAACTTCTGATCAGTAGGCAATGTTTTGGATAGTTTTATCATTTTGGGATTTTCTGTGGTTCCAATGTTACAGTCCTCAATTTCTACATTGAGAGGTTGCATCTTTGGCTTTCTAGGAATGTCATTTGAATCAAATATGTCCTCTAAAGGAGTTAAGCCCGTGGGCAGAAAATTGTCTTTTAGTTCAATTACTTCAGCTTCTGCCTCAGTTATTTCATCAAGGTCTATTTGCTTCAGCTCTTGTAAATTCTTGTCATCAAAAGTGGTTGGGTGCAAAATCAGATTTGCTGTTTCAGCTGATATACTTTGCTCACTTTTGTCTATCTGTTGTTGATCATCCATGGTGCTTGTATCAATGTTTATACTTGAGAATTCCTCCTTCAAAGTCAGGAAGTTATTTATCTGTGTATCATTCTCAAAGACCTGCCAATTTTTGACATTATCTGGGACAGTAGGTCTGTGTTTGATTTCAGCAGTGAAATGGTGGTTGGGTTCAAATGGTAGCTTGCAAGTGCTGGCAGAAGTTGCCATGCTGTGTGCATGTAAATTGTGCTTTCTAGGAATTTTGGTGAGTTGAAATTCTGAGAAAGTGTTAAGTATTTCCATAGCTTCCCCTTTGTAAGCTCTCAAGTTGAGATCATTTGTGACAAAACTTCCCTTCATCTGTTGTATAATCATATCTGAATCCCCTAGAATTGAAACCTTGGTTGCCCCTAGACCTCTGATCAGTTTGAGTCCTAACAAAAGGGCTTCATACTCGGCCATATTGTTTGTGCATCTGAAATTTAACCTATAGGCATGACCTTCAGCATGGTCATTTTGCATGTTGTGTATCCAAACCCCTGCCCCTGCTCCTAATTTCTTCACAGAGCCATCAAACTCTAAGTACCATAATATTTCTGGATTATGACTAGCCATAAGACTTTTAGAAGTTTGTTCAGTGGGCAGATTTGGCTCTTGTATTTCATATGATATATCATTTCCCTTTGTTGCATCAATCATGTCAACAGTTTTTTGATCTTGGGCACTAGATTGTTCATTCATGCTTTCAGTTTGTACTGCTTCTAGGAGTTTGACATCAGTTTTGGGACACATCCCAACATTATATAAAATGAATGAATCCATATCGGAATGCATAGAATAGATGTGGAATTTTTGGGGTTTGTCTTGACTGCTAACCACATATTTCATTAATGTTTCCCAGTACAATCTCTTTGGTTGTCCAAAGACTCGAATAGTGGCATAGGACATGTCTAGCTGCAGATACCCTTGGAGTTTTGCACCCCAAGATCTGGACAAAAGCATACCATACTTAGGTGGAATATCAGCTACCACCACATCCATCAAGACTATTTTAGCTGGATATTGGACTAAAGATACAAAAAGGTCTTTAATTAGGCCTAGACACCTGACCTGGCTGGAATCAAATGAAAACAAGTCTTTTTAGGGCCTTGTGATGTCCAGGTCAAGTCTGTCCATCACAGATTTAAGCATTAGGTTATGGGAAGCTCCTGAATCAAACATTGAATTATGCAGCACTTTGTCATGAATGTTTAAGCTCACATAAAATGGAGGAAACCCTCCCTCTACTGTTTTATCGTTGACTTCAGAACCGAAAATTAACTCTGGTTGATCATCAAGAACGTTGATTGCATCCCTATTCTCTAGTATCTGTAGTGACCTATTGATTTGCTGTCTGTACACCTCATGTCTAGCCAATTTGGAGAGGGGAATAGCTATTTTCAGCTTGCCTATTTATGTTTCTAAGTTAAAAGGTTTTTCTATCTGTACTTTTGCATTATGGACAACAGGCCTTTCCTTTTCAGCTGAATTTTCAGTGATTCTCTCTTGATCGGGAGTGTTGTTTTGAGGTATATCTAATTTGAAATTATTTTCAGGAGAACAATTTAGCTTTTATTTTGGAGAATGGGATGTATATGGTTGATTCTTTGAAGGTTGTAAGTCTGATATATCTTCCACAGTGGCTTGCTTTAGGTTTGGGTTTGTTTTAGTAGAGGGTTCTATCAGGACAACTTTATCTTTTGTTTTATTTGGTTGCTTGGTATCCTTTAGCTTAGTGGGTTCAGGCACATCTATGGTTCTTCTTCTTAATTTGTACTGTTTATGAACCTCATAGACCGCTGCATCATAGCCTTCCCCAAAATCAAATGACTCTCCGGATTTGGTTTGGAATTGATTGAAATTGTGAGCCTCTTGGTCATCTTGTGTTAGAAAAATTTGTTGTTCACTGTTTAACCCCATCAATTTTATTTGGGTGTCCTCTACTGGCTCACTAGAGGTTGAGGCCTCAACGTAGTTCTCTTGAAATGGAGGTCTGATGTTCTGGTTAGGGCCAGCGCTTCCAACATTTGGATTTTGATTTTTTCTAAAGTTTGGGTTTCTTGCAGTGTTACTTGGTTGACCTTCCCATGATGATTTTCTTTCGATGGTTTCCACCCTATCTCCAGGTTTGTCCATACCTTTGATGATTGCATCAAGTTTTTGTTCAAATGCTAAAGGTTCTTCTTTGAAAGTTGTCCTTCTTTCAGCTCTTGCCCTATTTCGTTTAGCAATTAGTTTTGCCTCCACACTAACAACTATATTCTACAGGTCTGCTAAGCTTGGAGGGGCTCTTTCCCTCAGTTGGTATGCCATGTCAGAATCAAATCCATCAGCGAATTTGATCAAAGCTAAATCAGGTGGAGGTCTAAGGTTTTGAGGAATAGCATTATAAACATCGCTGAACCTATCACAATAGTCTTGGATAGTTTCTTGTGGGCCTCTTTTCAAATTGTCATATTCTGTCAGGATGTGTAAAGGGTTCTTCTTATTTTCCCATCTGTTTAAGAAGGATTGATAAAGAGCTTCTGAATCAGCTATATAATTTGCAGCAAGTGCTCTAAACCAAATCCTTACATCACCAGTTAGACTTTGGACAAAAATCTTCATTCTCACGTCATCATCATCTATTTCATAATTCTCAAAATAATCTTGCATTTTCATAGCGTGTTGTTGGGCTGTATAGGAGCCGGTACCATCAAAATATGTGATTTTACTCTAGTAATCATGAGGCATAGCCCCTAGATTTCTAGGTAACTGTAAAGGAGCATAACGGTTTGCCATATTCACAGGGATAAATGGGACAATGGGAAGAAATAAAATAGCTGGAACAACAGGGACAGTGGTGGAAATATGTGCAGTGTATGGGGGAGTGGAGAAGGTGCTTTGAGAGGTGGATGAAGAACTAGGAGAAGTAACAGTAATGTGAGGACGGACTAAAGCTTTAGCAGGAGTTGGGATATAGTTTTGTTGAACTGTTTGAAGGTTTAAATCAACAGATTTTTCTAGTTCCTCTTGTTTCCTAAGGGTCTTAGAGATCAATTTAGGATTTTCAAAAATAGCTGGAGGGTCTGGGTCAAGATTTGAACTTGTGTAACAAGTTTTCTTCTTTGGAGCCAGCTTCTAAATTTGGTTTTGGTGTTTTCTGGGAATGTTTTAAGATCACAGTTTTTTCACAATATTTCTACAGGAAATTGTTTGAAAGATAGGAGGCTTTGGGCTTTCCTTTGAATATGTTAAAACAAAGGGAACTGATCAAATCTTTGGAACAACTGTTTATAGCCTAAAACTATACTAGAGATTGACTGAAGTAGCTTTCATTTACTCCTGTAAATCCAGAGCAAAGACAGTTTCAAAGACTAGCTAGCTAACTTCAGGCTCCATCTGTAGCTTTAGAAAATAGACAGAAGTTACAAATAGTCATTCAGATATCCCTAGTGGAGTCGCCAATGATGTTATCATTCAAGTTTTTCCCTGCCTCCTGAAGGGAATACATCCAAGGTAACCACTAACCAATCTTTTGGCCACAGGTTCTAGCCTACCTGCAACCAGAGAGGGCTCTCTCTTTTTAATTTAGCTTTGTTTTGGAGTGTTTTAGGCTAGTTATAATGCAGAGAGTTTGTTTTTTGATTCTTTGGATGGTGATTTCAGGTAGAGTTGGGATTCAAGTCCACAACAATCTATACTATTGGGCAATGGAGTCAATGATGGTGTACTGCTGGAAGTGCTTCTTGGGTAAATGGTGATGCTACAGAGCAAGATAGGCAGTCCTGAAACAATTTTCAAATATGGAAATTGATGGAATGAAGTCAGGGAATGAAAGGCAATCAAGAATCTTTCATTATGCGGTAGAGGGAAAGTGCATGAATAATATGAAGGAGCAATAAAGAATTCCTAGTTAATATTCAAAGTGAAAGAATTAGTGCAAATATGAGTAGCCAAGAATTCATATTTATGAATAGTTCTGAAGAAAACATAATTAATAGCAGAGATTGAACTCAGGGTGCATTTAAACAAATCCTGGGCTATTCCTTTTCTCTGTTACCAAGGTTATGGAACATATATGAAATTTGCAAACATAGAAAACATATAACACAGTCTAGAATAACTTATTGATCCACAGAATGACACAGGAATTCTGTAGCAGGTCCCAGAATATCAAATCCACTTCCAGACGATCAACAATAGTGAACCTCAATAGCTTTTGTATTAGAAAAGTCTGAGAATTTACAGTGCAGTCCAGAGAGAAAATCATAAACCCCAAATACATATTATGGGGAGGTATTTATACCAAAAGGGGGATACAAAATATCATGAAGATAAGTCTTGAACTCATAACTTCCTTTACCAACTCTTAAGAAGCAGTAAATGAGGGAATAAATGCTGCAGTAAATATGAATGTGCTAGCTATCCAATTTGTCAGAGGTATTTTGACTTTCTAGGCTGAGTGAGTCAGCTAGTTGCTGTGCATTCATTCTGCGTTTGCTGCCTTGATGTTGCTATGTTGCTTGTCATTGTCTTGGCCTTGTCATCAGTGTTTAGTTTTCATTAATGAGCTATAGTCACCATTCAATTTTTGCCTTTTATTGTTCTGTTTCCTTTGGCAGGTGGACCGTGCCTCTGTATTTGCTGACTTGTAGCTGATCAAAGAACAATAAACAAAATCACCTGAGAAATTTTTCCAGCATTCCTTTCCACCAATCCTCTATAGGCAGCTGATGTCTTTGTATCTTTATCAGTGTTTCAACAGCTTCACTGTATCTATAAAAGCTGGGCCGGACTTCAAAAAGATGGTTTATCTCATGTTTAATGTAGAGCATATTTTCCAGCTTGTCATAAAGACTTTGTCTAGAGGGAGGCCCTGTTTCTTCTGAGGTGCTTGAGGATGCTGTAATTTGATTGGAGGCATAGCTATTTACCCTGTTGGAATATTGCTCATGTGATAGTAGTCTTCCAGCGCTGGTTAATAAGCTGGGTAGCCCTCTGCTCTGTAATGATGAAAACTTTATTCTGAAGTCATTTACCTCTGCCTGCATTTCTTGGCATTTTCTTTCCATAGTTTGCACAAAATTCCTTAGGGTCAGCACCCTTTTCACTAGTAAGATGGTATCTATCCTATTCCTGATAACTATTGCTGCCAACTGCTCTTCAATATGAGTGTTCAGAAATTGAATCATTCTATTGGCTTGCTCAGGCATATTTCCTAATGATGCTCTAGCCTTTTGATTTTCAAATTGAGCTAAGCCTATCAATTCCATTTGCTCATGTATAGTTTCAATCGATTGCCATTGGTCAGTAATGTATTGGCCAATTTTGGCCCACAAAGTTTTCTTGACCTTAGCTAGAGTCTTATCAAGAGTAAGCTCCTTTTCCAACTCCTTTATCCTTTTCTCCCGGGTTTTTACTTCCCTTGTCTTCTCAGCTACATCCATCTTTGATTTGTCATATCTTACGTCAATTTTGGCCAGCTTTTCTTTAGCCTCTTTCAATTCTGCCATCTATACTTCCAGGGCCTTTATTTCTTTCATCATCTCCTCCATACTCAAGTTGGCCTCTTGCTCTGCTGCTGCTATAGTTGTTGTTGAAACTACTGCTGAAGTTGAGGCTGGAGTTGAGGTACCTGCTATTGATGTTGGATCAGTAGGGGGGACTGTTGTGATGACCGTAGGAGGAGCAGCGGTAAGAATGTGAGTTGTTTGAACTGGCTGAGAGGCCAACTCTCCCTGTCTTCCTTGTAGTGATGCCTCCAAGGCACTCTCTGTTTCTATCAGTCTTTTGTGCATCCTCATGAGCAAGCTTACTACAACCTCCTCTTCTTTTTGTTGTCCTACTTCTGTAGTTTGAGGATGTATTGTAGCTGGCAGCATGAGTTGTCTTCTGAGGGCTGCTATGTCTTCCTCTTTCTTTTTTAAAAAGGCCTGAATGCCCTTAGGATCCTTGGGATCATGTCCCAACTCTATAATAATCTCCTCCAAGGATTTGATTCTATTATCCTTAGCCATTGAGGAGGCCTTCTCTAATTCTAGTTGAGCAGAAGTATTATGCAATGAATTTTGCAATCTATGAGCCAATAATGTTTTTTCTGCCAAGGTAGAATATACCATCTCGTCGGTTTCTTTGTGTAATTCAATCTGGTCCATTAGATGGATGTCTTTGGAGAGCACTTCCATATTGGTTCTGATATAGTCAGCAGATGATTGTGGTTGCTGCGTTGTAGGTCTAAAATTACTAAGGGTCATTTTCCCTTCCTGGATATCATAGGCTGCCATTAGCCTTTGTTGATTAGTGGGAGCCATTCTCAGCAACTGGTTGTAGAGCTGGAATCTTACTGGCTCCTTTCGGGCCTTGATATCAGTGAATTCCATCTTGATGTCAAAACCATGTCTTCTCTGTTGCCTGGTGGATGTAACCTCCACACCTTGTTGTCTTTCTTGCTCTGGCTGAAAGGAGTTGGTTGATGTTTCCATACTAGGGGGAACGTGCTATTCAGTTGGCCCGTCTGGAATTTCTTCTTCTGAATAAGGATTTAATCTTTGTCTCTTTTCTCCTTGCTGATCTGTAGATGCCCCTGCGGGTGTCTCTTCCTGTCTATCCCTTTTCTTGGCCCTTTCCTCATTAAGAGGAGTCTGTAACACAAGAAATTCAGTCACTTTTACTTGTGTTGAAGGGTCTTGCCCTCGAATTTTTTCATCTGTTGAAACTGGACGATCTTTCATAGTCTCTTGCTTCTCAGAATGTTGCACCTCCTGCTCTGAATGTTGCACCTCTTTTTCTTTAGATGCCCTTTCTAGTGGAGCACTTACTTGGGCAGGTTGTTGGGAAACCGTGGTAGATGAGGTGCATTCTCTAAGGTGCCGAGGACCTCTAAAAAACACTTGTCCAAAAGATTCCAGGTCAACTGATTTTTCAAGGTTTTTGATTACTTTTTCTGCTATCTCTTCTTCAATAAACTCTTCCACTAGTGTGCCCTCTACCGGTTCCTGTTGATTGGAATATTCTTCAATATTTGACAAGTTTTGCTCGGAATCTATTGTGTCTATGAAAACTGAATTCGAACGGAAATCAACAATTGAAGGGTGGTTTAGTTCATTTGAATATATTTTTATGTCATCTGGAAGCCGAGCATGATGATGATAATCTTCCCAAGGTTCTTCTCCTATCATCATTGATTGGATGATTCCTTCATTTGTAGAATGTATACATGAAAAAGGATTCAAAGAAGTACGATATTCTAATGAACGGTCTACCCATACAATTGGTGAAAGTTGCATTGGGTTTTCCACACAAGCCAAAAAAATTGATTGCTATGCTAGCTCAATTAGGCTTAACGGCATAACCTAAATATTACTATCATCTTCAAAATTGTTGGTAATCCTCCTTAAATCAGATGAGGTGGAGGAAATCATGTTGCAAGCCTCTACTATTGCCACTTCTAGAAAATCAGATGGTGATGATACCATAAAAGTATCCATTAGGGAAGGATATAGACCTACACCAACACTTTGAAGTGACAACGAGGGTCCATGTAGCAATAGAATGCTTCCCATCGCCTGTGAACTAGATGCAAAGAAGGTAAGCCAATTGATAACTGTGATTCCACCCTTATGAGGGAAGGCAATAGTACGAAAGTACGTGGAAACCATAGTAGCCATAGCATATACCCATGACCTTCCTAGTAAAATGTTGTAGTTGAGGGGTCCATCGACTACCTCAACCTCAACAGTAAATATTTTTCCCACTAGTTTGATTTTCAAGTTACTCAGAATCCCACAAGGAGTATATGTTCATCTGTCGAAAGCTTTTAACATGGTTGGTGAGCATGAAAACGACGGTGAACCAAGTGTTTTTTGGCATCTCATTGACATAATGCAGGTAGATGCCCCCTCATCAATAATAGTTTGATGAACATTCTTATTGAGAGCCCTTACTTAAATTAAGAAAGATAATTGCACCAGTAACTGTGGTGTATATCTCGCATGGTTAGAAACCACAAGATTGGAATCTGTAGGGTCTATTCCACCAATTGCTGATAGTAAAGCCTACTTCTAGGAGGGACAGTTTTGTAATACCTCAAGTGTTCACATAGCAGAAGGTGATTGAGCAAGATCTTCCACTATGTTATAGTTCTAAGCTACTTGAGCTTGAGGGTTAAATGTCAATTTATCCCCAACTCTCTTTGGTGGTTTTATTTTCAATTCTTGCACAATAGGTGGTGGAATATTTTCAGATGAAGTCGAAGTCGAATGATTAGGTTGATCAATGGCCCGATTATTCGATGATGATGGTGGATTTCTGTAATCTTTATTTCTCGCTGACATTGAAACTTCATTTTGTGGCTTTGTAGCAGGTAACATGAGTACTTGGGATGTGGAAGCATGGTCTATCGCAACCAAATGTGTCTCCAGGTTTAGAAACAGATCAGTTAACACTGCAAATGTGTTAGAAGTCTCTAGAAGTTTAGAGACTTCTGAGTGGTGTGGACAATCTCTTATAAAATGCTTGTCATTATAGATTAGACATGGATAACGAGGTTTCCTTGCTGAATTAGAGGAATTAGATGATTTCTCTTTAGGGGAATTATCTTGTTTCTTCTTGTTTTTCCCCTTCTTCTTGCCTCCTGGTTGCTTTTGATTTTTTCAATTGTCAGATGCACGACATTAACTTTAGAAGCAAGAGTGTTTTCTGATGCATTGGTAGTTTGATTGGTAATGGCAAGAGTTTTACCATATGGTCTTCCTGCCTTTGCATGCTCGAAGAACCAATCACACTATTGTTAGCATGAGAGTCCTTACTCGATTGTGGAGGAGGAGGAGGAGTGAAAGCTAGTCGGTGTGAATTGGGAATTTTGTCATAGAACATGCCAGATTGTGTGTAAATCAAATCCAAATATTGGGCATGAGAAATTACTTTCTCTTCTGTGACAACTCCACATTTTTCCACATCCTTGGTGATTGATGGAAAAAAGGATTTGATGAACCACTCATCCAAAATTTGATCAGGAACATATATCTTAACCATTCGATGACGACACCACCACTCATGAATATGATCTGATATATGGGTAGTAGTAGTATGTTTAAAGTTGGTTATGAGTTCTCCTCCAGTATTGTATCTGATAGGTAACTAGAAGTGGATCAAAAATATGGTGGCTAAAGTCGTAAATTTGTTGAAAGAAGCTCATGGTAACTCAATGTAGCACTTCAGAGTTGGACCAGTAAGCATTCTTTGTAAATGACGGAGTCTAACTGAGTCATCATTTAAGGATTTTGATGAACACAACAAATGAAAGGTCATGACATGATTCGACGAGTCTTTTTCGAGATTTCCATTGAATTTTGGAATGTCAGATGGTAACTTATGTGGAATTACCAGCCACCAAGGTGCATATAAGATTGGATCATTAGTGAGCTAGTTTAAATCTAGTAATTCTAAAGTCGCTACAAATGGCAACTGTCGATTCAAGTTAGGTTGAGCATACCCAGGATATGATGGAATTGCCTGAGCAATAGGTCTTTTCATACCAACATAGGGCATTTGCATTTGGTAACCTTAATAAGGTTGTTGTTGAACAAATTCAACATAAGGTGGTTGTTGATAACCAGGTTGAATTTGCGGTTTCTATAACATATAAAGCCTTGTTGACCAGTACTTTGATAAGCTTGGTATTGTCCAAACCCAGGTTGAGTCTGTTGGGAAGGTCCAAATTGGGGTTGCAATTGTTGGAATTAAGGTTGTTGAAAATGGGGCTGCCACGATTGTTGAATCAAATGTTGTTGTTGTTGGTACAACTGTTGTTGGTTTAACGGTTGTGGTTGCATAGCAATGAAAGGTTGGCCAGGTTGTCAATAAACTATACCAGTGTAAGGCTGGGTTGGTCCAGATAAAGGTATACCAACTTGAGGTTTTTGGACCCCAGACACAAGTGGTTGTTATACAATGGCCTTAGAAACTTGAACTTCTTGACCTGAAACTTATGGTCGTGAGGTAGAAGGACCAGTTTGTACCAGTTGAGATACAACAGTTTGAACCTGTGACTGTGGTACAATGGTAATAAGAGGTGTAGTGGGAATAGCTAACACAATTTGCATTGGTTGTGTTGGATACAGAAGCCTTGATTGAACTAGCATTGTTGGTTTCCATTGATAAACTCAATTCTAGGATGACTTGAATACTGCGGGATACTACCATATGATGGTGTTCCATAGGGAGGATAAGGTGAATAAGCATATGGCTCCCCATATGGTGGAAATCTAGTATTTAATGGATACATAAGTCATTGTTGACTAGATTTCCCAATTTGATATTGGTGTGCAGGATCAAACTGTTGAGTTCCCGTTAATGAAGAACTAGGTAGGATTCTGGTTGAGGACATGGGTGATGACCATGGTGCAACCCATGAGTGGGATCCTGATAAAGATTGGTAACCAACCAAGATTGACGATTTACCATATAGGTGCAACTCAAGTGTGGTAGAAAACATCCAAGAGGTTATGATAGAAGATTTTGCCACAACTCCATTAGATGATACAGTCTAGGATGTTGACAGTTCTTCAGCCATAGTTAATTGACCCAAAAGTTGTCTTAAAGAATCGATGAGTACTTGAAAAGAAGCAGGATCAAATGGAGCAATAAAATGAGGAGTATGAGGGTAAAGATAAAGCCCAGTTCCAAAGTGGAATGGGGTTCCATGTGTAGAATCTTCTTCTAACTCTTCCTCGACAGCAATTAAACCAGGTGGAAGAAGTTCACTGTCTGTTCCGTAAAATATTTTTAGTGTTGATAAAGTGAAAGTTTCAGTAGTTACTGTTGTCTAAAGGGTAGCTGGTTGATCGAATTTCAGTAAAGTAACAACATCTAAATGTTCAAGTTCAAAGTCCAGATGTTTGGGTAAAAGAACAACAGTTTCAGGGAGAGGTTCTTGAACAACTTCAGGTTCAGATGTAACTTCTTTTTGAACTGTGAAAGTTTCTGGATTAACTTTTGGTTGAACTGATTGAAGTGAAGAAGTAATTTCTTGTTGAGCAACTTCAAGTTGAGCATAAACTTGTTGTTGAACAACTTTGGTTACTATTTCACTAGGATTAGTGATAATGTTCTCAGGTAATTGTGAAACTTTTTCTTCAGAAACGAATGTACCAGAAATAGTTGGAGCAACTGGAGTCTCAGTATTTACTGACATAGATGATTCAGGTCATTCAGATGAAGAGCTAGGAGTTATTCATGTACTTGACTCAGTTAAGCAAGACCGCTTTGACCATATAGGTGTAGCTTCGGGCGGCAAGGTAGTTTACTTGTTATTCTCCGTGAACGATGGGGTAAGGGTTGATGTTCCTCTAAGACTGTTGATTAATTTTATTATCAAAAAATAAATAGAAGAAAAGGGGTAAGCTAGGAAAAAGGTTTACGAAGCAATTGTGAACTACATAATACCTCCTGGCGAACCAAGAAGTATGGGCAGACAATCTCCTTGAATGTTGTGTTCGGTGTATCACAGTGTACACGGTGGTCGACTCGGTTACCTAAGGATGGATAGAAACCTAGTGTTTTCCTCCCATATAAACCTGAAGGTACGTGAAGGCCCAATCCGAATAAGCACTATCCAATGCAAAACCACACAGTGAGAGCATTCCCATATACTTTACATACTGTAAGACCACCTTGTATACCCGAAGGTACATGGATGAGCTACGATATACTCACGTACGTGGAATGAGGTATCACACTCGAGATGTATTGCAGACAAGTTAGCAGCAACTGCATTGTTTTTTTTTATAACACTGGAACACATTTCTAGCCTAGAACCATTAAATGTTTCTGTTAATGAAAATGCTCCACTAGGTAAATTGATGTTAATTTTAACTTGATCTTGCTTAGGAATTTTCCTTTCATGTTCACCACGTGATGTATTCTAAAATTCTTAGGAATGTAACTATCATGATAAGAATTCTTTCCATTCAATTTAACAATGAAAATCATAGCTAGTTAGGGATAGAGCAATCAGATTTCTTTCGATCAAGGAGAAAAAGGCACAATCTAATGTAATTTCCCTACACTATTCCTATGAGCACACACAAACTTTTTCAATGCAACATGCCTGTTTTTCTTTTCGATTTCTTTAATGTGAATATGAACAAAAGTAAAATTATGCAAATATAATCAATCAATCTTTAATAAGAACGAATACTTTCATGACAGTTCTATTTCAAAGGAAAAGAAGACTTTACGACACTTTCTTTCGAAGAAAGATTAATCAATTATATTCTAACTTTGACTCTAGATCGATAATAAGAAAGAAAACATTCAAGAAACATTAATCAGTCAAGTCAAAGTAGGGCTAGACAAGGAGATTGAAACTTGTTCTCTGAGACATAACATTCATTAATCAATCAACAAACAAACAAACAGAGAAAAGTTGGCAAAAATTCATTCTAAAGGTGTGAAACTGATCCTAGGAGGATCAACGCAGCCCTGAATGGAATACAGTGTGTTTCAAAGCATTGTCCCTAAGCCAGGGGTGCGCTGCAACGCACTGTGTCCCTCACAAGCCTCCATTGCTGACAGGGAGCCATTTCAAAAGGCAATTTTACATAGTTTCAACCAAATTTTCAATGCAAGAGAGCTGAAATATAATCAATAAACACAAGTAGGGTCTACAAGGATGTCCTAGGAAGTGGATACGATACTAGGAAAGGTGATATTTTCCCCAGTGGAGTCGCTGATTTGTTTTGGAGAATTTGGTATCTACGGATCAACACTAATTCCCTAGATAAGTAGCCATATCTAGAACAACAGCTTAAAGTATTTTAGTCTTTTCCTATAAGCAATAGATAATATGAGAAGATGAGAAGACCTAATTATATTTCCACCTTCTTCTCGTCTCCTTTGTATTGATCATGTCAGTCCCTCCCGTACTTAATACACTTGAGAAGTACCTGTAAAAAAAACAGAAAAAAAGGATCGATGAAAGTGAGATATCTATTGCATATAAGTGAATCGAATCAGATACATTTCACATATATAAGCATTATAATACAATACAAACATATGGGAGAAAGGTTCAAATACTTTATTGAATAGAAGAAGGAATTACAACCATTGGGTCTGATTCAAAGTCATTCCTCCAACTTCGATCCCATTCACATCACATCAAAAGCATGAGAAACTTGTAGCATTACAATACTTTCTGTTATCACTAAGGTTTTTCCCTGCCTCCTGAAGGGAATACGGCCGATGTAACCACTAACCAATCTTTTAGCCACGGGTTCTAGCCTACCTACAACCAGAGAGGGCTCTCTATTTTTAATTTAGCTTTGTTTTGGAGTGTTTTAGGCTAGTTATAATGCACATAGTTTGTTTTTTGATTTGTTGGATAGTGATTTTAGGCAGAGTTGGGATGCAAGTCCACAACAGTCTATGCTATTGGGCAATGGATTCAATGATGGTGTACTGCTAGAAGTGCTTCTTGGGTAAATGGTGATGCTACAGAGCAAGATAGGCAGTCTTGAAACAATTTTCAAATCTGGAAATTGATGTAATGAAGTCAGGGAATGAAAGGCAATCAAGAATCTTTCATTATGCTGGTAGAGGGAAAGTGCATGAATATTATCAAGGAGCAATAAAGAATTCCTAGTTAATATTCAAAGTGAAAGAATTAGTGCAAATATGAGTAGCCAAGAATTCATATTTATGACTAGTTCTGAAGAAAACATAATTAATAACAGAGATTGAACTCAGGGTGCATTTAAACAAATCCTAGGCTATTCTTTTTCTCTGTTACCAAGGTTATGGAACATATATGAAATTTGCAAACATAGAAAACATATAACATAGTCTAGAATAACTTATTGATCCATAGAATGACACAGGAATTCTGTAGCAGGTCCCAGAACATGAAATCCACTTCCAAACGATCATCAACAGTGAAATTCAATAGCTTTTGTATTAGAACATTCTGAGAATTTACAGCGCAATCCAGAGATAAAATCACCAGCCCCAAATACATATTATGGGGAGGTATTTATACAAAAGGGGGGATACAAAATATCATGAAGTCTTGAACTCATAACTTCCTTTACCAAATCTTAATAAGCAGTAAATGAGGGAATAAATGCTGCAGTAAATATGAATGTGCTAGCTGTCCAATTTTTCAGAGGTATTTTGACTTTCTGGGCTGAGTGAGTCGGCTGGTTGCTGTGCATTCATTCTGCGTTTGCTGCCTTGATGTTGCTATGTTGCTTGTTGCTGTCTTGGGCTTGTCATCAGTGTTTAGTTTTCATTAACGAGCTATAGTCACCATTCAATTTATGATTTTTGTTGTTCTGTTCCCTTTGACAGGTGGACCATGCCTCTATATTTGCTAACCTGTAGCTGATCAAAGAACAATAAACAAAATCACCTGAGCAATGTTTCTAGCATTCCTTTCCACCAATCCTCTGTAGGTAGCTGATGTCTTTGTATCTTCATCAATGTTTCATCAGCTTCAGTGTATCTATAAAAGTTGGGCTGGACTTCAAAAAGATGGTTTATCTCATGTTTAATGTAGAACAAATTTTCCAGCTTGTCATAAAGACTCTGTCCAGAGGAAGGCCCTGTTTCTTCTTAGGTGCTTGAGGATGTTGTAATTTGATTGGAGGCATAGTTATTTACCCTGCTAGCATATTGCTCATTGCGATAGCTGTCTTCCAGCGCTGGTTAATAAGCTAGGTAGCCCCCTGCTCTGTAATGTTGCAAACTTTATTCTGAAGTCATTTACCTTTGCCTGCATTTCTTGGCATTTTCTTTCTAGAGTTTGCACAAAATTCCTTAGGGTCAGCACACTTTTCAATAGTAAGATGGTATCTGTCCTGTTCCTGAAACCTATTGCTGCCAACTGCTCTTTGGTATGAGTGTTCAGAAATTGAATCGTTTTATTGGGTTGCTCAGGCATATTCGCTAATGATGCTCTAGCCTTTTGATTTTCAAATTGAGCTAAGCCTATCAATTCCATTTGCTCATGTATAATTTCAATTGATTGCCATTGGTCATTAATGGATTGGCCAATTTTGGCCCATAAAATTTTCTTGACCTCAGCTAGAGTCTTATCAAGAGTAAGCTCCTTTTCCAGCTCCTTTATCCTTTTCTCCAAGGTTTTTACTTCCCTTGTCTTCTCAGCTACATCCATATTTGGTTTGTCATATCTTACCTCAATTTTGGCCAGCTTTTCTTTGGCCTCTTTCAATTCTGCCATATGTACTTCCAGGGCCTTTATTTCTTTCATCATCGCCTCCATACTCAGGCTGGCCTCTTGCTCTGCTGCTGCTGTAGTTGTTGCTGAAACTATTGCTGAAGTTGCGGCTAGAGTTGAGGTACCTACTGTTGATGTTGGATCAGCAGGGGGGACTATTGTGATGACCGTAGGAGAAGCAACTCTAAGAATGTGAGTTGTTTGAACTGGCTGAGAGGCCAACTCTCCCTGTCTTCCTTATAGTGATGCCTCCAAGGCACTCTCTGTTTCTATCAGTCTTTTGTGCATCCTCATGAGCAAGCTTACTACATCCTACTCTTCTTTTTGTTGTGCTACTAATGTAGTTTGAGGATGTATTGTAGCTGCAAGCCTGAGTTGTCTTCTGGGGCTGCTATGTCTTCCTCTCTCTTTTTGATCAAGGCCTGAATGCCCTTAGGATCCTTGGGATCATGTCCCAACTCTATAATAATCTCCTCCAAGGTTTTGGTTCTATTATCCTTAGCCATTGAGGAGGCCTTCTCTAATTCTAGTTGAGCAGAAGTATTATGCAATGAATTTTGCAATCTATGATCCAATAATGTTTTGTCTGCCAAGGTAGAATATACCATCTCGCCGGTTTGTTTGTGTAACTCAATCTGGTCCATTTAATGGATGTCTTTCGAGAGCACTTCCAGATTGGTTTTGATATAGTCATCGGCTGATTGTGGTTGCTGCGTTGTAGGTCTGAAATGACTAAGGGTCATTTTCCCTTCCTGGATATCATAGGCTACCATTAGCCTTTGTTGATTAGTGGGAGCCATTCTCAGCAACTGGTTGTAGAGTTGGAATCTTACTGGCTCATTTCTGGCCTTGATATCAGTGAATGCCTTCTTGATGTCAGAACCTTGTCTTCTTTGTTCCCTGATGGATGTAAACTCCACAACTTGTTGTCTTTCTTGCTCTGGCTGAAAGGAGCTGGCTGATGTTTCCATACTTCGGGGAACTTGCTGTTCAGTTGGCCCCTCTGGCAATTCTTCTTCTGAATAAGGATTTAATCTTTGTCTCCTTTGTCCTTGCTAATCTGTAGATGCCCCTATGGGTGTCTCTTCCTATCTATCCCTTTTCTTGGCCCTTTCCTCATTAAGAGGAGTCTGTAACACAGGAATTTCAGTCACTTTTGCTTGTGTTGAAGGGTCATGCCCTTGACTTTGTTCATATGTTGAAACTGGCCGATCTGCCATAGTCTCTTGCTGCTCGGAATGTTCTACCTACTGCTCTGAATGCTGCACCTCTTTTCCTTTAGATGTCCCTGCTGGTGGAGCACTTACCTAGGCAGGTTGTTGGGAAACCGTGGCAAATGAGGTGCCTTCTCCAAGGTGCCGAGGACCTGTGAAAAACACCTATCCAAAAGATTCAAGGTCAACTGATTTTTCAAGGTTTTTGATTTCTTTTTCTGTTATCTCTTCTCCAGTAAACTCTTCCACTAGTGTGCCCTCTACCCATTCCTATTGATTGGCATCTTGTTCAATCTCAAGGATTTTGTGGTGCACATACCCAGTGAGCCTGTTTTTAACTCTTCTAAAGCTTATGAAACGTTCTGGGTCGTATGGTGACCAATGGAAACTTAGTTTGAGCTTAAGTTTCTCTCTCAGGATAGTGTCAACATCCTTCCATGCTTCTTCCCTTTTATTAAAGATGAATGGGCCCAATTGATGTATTATTTTAAGCTGTGCTTTTTTCCTAGCACCATAGAAGTGACTTAAATCTGCACTGTTGAATTACCAATAGTACTCCAAGGCAAAGAGTCTCATGGGTACATATTTTGGTAGTCTATATGGGGCTAATTCACAGCCATAAATCCTGATTACAGTGTGGTTTTGGTAGTAGTACCAGTCACCAATGCTGTATCCCTTTGATAGATGTAGGATTCTCTGCATTTCAGTAGTGAGCCTGGGAGGAGGATCTGCTGACAATAAGCAAGTGGCTGGATAGACGAAAAGGTCAATGAACTCACAGTAGGCGTATGGGGAGAAATTAACATGATGGAACACTGATGACCAAAATATCACAGACCTTCGCTCCCCCATAGCATCCAATATTTTAAGGAAGACCGGGAAACTATCAGACTGATAGTACAGTGGCAAATGGTATATATATGCAGTGTATTTGAACACCCTTTCTCTCTCCAAATTCATGAACTACTCATGAATTTTGTTGTATATGTAGGTAGCATAGTCATACTTGACACCAGGGGGCTGTCCTGGGGTAAATATGGACATCACAGCAAATACAATTTCATCCACAATCTCACTTGTTCTAAATCCCAGGATATAAGAAATCATGTTTATGAATTTTTCCAGCCTCATTAAACCAGGCATGATGATAGGGAATTTTGTATTTGGAGTGGCATTCTGGAGGCATAAACATCTTGGAAATACAGTCAATTTCTAAAGAGGACAACTTTGAGGCTTGATCCAACAATTGTTTCATCAAAAGGGGGACCAAAGGCTGAGTTGGGTTGAATTGTAGCATCTCATTTATGGACTTAGGGGTAATGTAAAAGATGACATTTCCAGCAGGGTCCATCACTACCCTTTGAGAAGGTTCATAATTAGCACAACACTGATGGATGAGGTCAAGGAAGACATTCACTGAGGGCAGGTAGTATATAGACATATTAGACTCCCATATTCCAAACAGGTCAGCTTCGTTTCTGAAGTTATTCCTTATTTCACAGAAAGATTGAAGGTGAGGCTTGTCTCCCTCCATATCCTCAATCTAAAAGTCTCTGTCAGCAAGAGGAAGCCACTCTAATTCTCTATGAGGTGCACTTAATGGTGCAATATTCAGGGCTACTAGAGCCTCCATGATTAACTATGATTATAGTTGGATTTGGTCTATATCTCAATAGGAAACAGAGTCCTGACAGTAGACCTTTTTGACAGGAATGCTGCAAATTGAGTTTATGTGGGAATGACCTCTCTGGGCAAGATTCAAAGGAAAGAACCAACTCTTCAGAGTTTAGCTAGGAAGCTGAGAAAATGCTGAAAAGATTGCTTTGCCTGTAGGTGCTTTCTTGATAGTTTTATGGGCGGAAATGAGCTCAATTTCAAGTTTGAGGGGAAATTTGCAGAGGGCGACCGAATTGGTAGGTTTTGCTCGAATGTATGGTTACACAGTGAGGTAAAGCGGAGGAGTTTGTAGACGACAATGTTTTTGAGTAGAATTTAGCTGTATTGGTGATCTTTCACAGAGAAATTAAGAAAAAAAAGGGTTTATGGGCATTCTCGGGTAAATACCTGTTTATTCGAGACTTTGCTGTGGAATGGAGTTGTAGGTAGAGCCAAGGAGGTCGGGTTTGCAGGTTGAATACACCTGGGTGGCAGACTGGAACGTCAATGGCAGTTTGGACGTAATTCTCATGCATAGAATTTCACCATTGGTCGCATAAAAACAAACGAAAACATCACTTTCGTGTGTTTTTAACGAAAATTTGTGGTTTTCAGACTTTTTGGCGCTTTTTGTGCTGACGTCAGCATGATGTCACCCTGTACTATAGCATGGTATGAAGGGTAACGTGGCAGCTGATGTGGATGGGTGACGGGGCGGCCACGTTAGATTGTACAGTAGTGCGGGCGCTGGCGTGGTGTGTGGCGTGGGCGGTGGGGAGGACGAGCGGTAAGCGGTTTCCATCGGGCCGCTTTTGGTAGGGGGTCGTTTGTGTCAGCACAGGCCCAATGCAATAGAAACGGGCCACGCATCCCTCCGTACGGCGGAAAAAACCGCTTTCTATCGGGCGTTAACCCTCGTACAGCGGGGCGGCTCCGATATCAACGTGGGCCGTCAAATCTGGCGGGCGCAATCCTATGGCTGACGGGATGCATAGGTGCTGGTACAATACGGCGTGGGGACCCACCTGTATATTTAAAATTGTATAATGATGCGGGGGTTTAGAACTATATTTATATCGGTTTTATGTGTTCGGCGCTGGTGGTAATGGTTATTAGTTTAACCAAATATCAAACGAAACCCAATATATATAAGCGCGGAGGGTAAGAAGGTATGGTTTATGTGGGAGGGTTAGCACGATTGTTTATTTAACCTGGCGTTAAATAAACCCCAAGGTCTATGGACGCAGAAGGGCTAATATAAAGTCCCAAATGAAATTAATATTTCCCAAAAACTTCATTGTATGGCTATAATTGCCAAGGAAGGGGTATTATGTATTTTTGGGGTTTTTATATAGTTTTTTGTAAAAATACGGGAGAGAAGATGATTTAGGGAGCTAAATAATAAAGTTAGATGTTAATATGACTTTATGGAATGAAACTGCATGAGTAAATGCCAAGTTTATAAAGTGAAAACTAAGGCATAAGAAAATGAAAGGAGTATGGAATGATGATTTTTACACAAGAAATGCGGCTTCTTTTCCTTAAGTAAACTCAGAGTTTGACTTAGCTTTTCTCATAAAATGAAGTGAAGCAGGACTATTGGGCAGATCCCAAGGTCCTTGAGGCGATGTTAGTAAATGATTTCTGGGGGAATAAGAGGAAATTAGTCATGCTTCCATTGTTCTGCAGTCCAACAGCTGCCATGGTACTTGTGTCATTAATGAGATGAGTCCTTCTTGACAAGGCAAATAGATCATCAGCTTGTTTCTGCAACCTCAAACTACCTACCTAGCCTAACAAACCTATCATTTTTTGTTCCTTTTGATTGGGTGCACTTGAACTAGCAAACCCTGATTTCCTCTTTTCCTTTGACTGTCCTCCTATCTAAATCTACCCTTATCTCTTCCAAGGGCCTAGATTAAGCAGTTGAGCTCCTTATCTTCTCTATTTATGTACTCATCTGCCAAGCTTGAATTTTTTGGATAGATATTCTTTCTCTATTCTACAACAACAATTTTAAATATGGAATGGTCCAGATTGAACTGTTGGGCCATCCATCAAGCGTGATAAACAACAATATTTGCATATTGTGAACTTGCAAATAAGATAACAGTGGAATTTTGACTGGCCAATTTCCTGGTCTTTTGGTTTGGGGTTCATTTCTATCTTTTTGTTGACCAACCTATTCTTCTTGCCCTTTGATCTTTCTTCTAGGGCATATCGTCTTTATATTTTTTAATTTTCTTTTTCTGTATACAAAATATGGAACCTTTGCAATATGGAAAGGATGATCATATTTGGCACTTCCATAGTCAATCATGAAAAATGGAACCTATTGGTATAGGAACCTAACAGTGGCTCCACTTGGGGATGGCTTTTCCTGGTGAAAAGCCAAGAACAATAGGTCAGATGGCCTTATTCTTAGTTGGCTGCTGAAATTTCAAAACTTCCTTCTCTTGGAAACCAATGATCTGCACCTTTGTAGCATAAGTGCACTCCTTTATGAGCTGATCTGTGTGAAATTATAGCTCTGTCTTTTGCTGGTTTCTCTGAGTGCTTATCATTATCTTTATAATTCCCAAGTTTTCTTCTTGATATCTTCTGGTAAATTCAAATATCACACAAAAAGTAGTGTACTTCCCTGACTTTTCCTCAAAATCTGCTGCATCTTGTTCCTTATCTAATTGTTGTAAATAAAAATTGATGGAAATACAATTATTTATGTACTATATACAGTTGTGTTGTGTTGATCAAAGGGAGTCAAAATAATGCTTGAGAATTCGCCCATTGATTGGGCCTTCCCCAGTATCTGTGCCATCCAAACTCTTCAAAAAATAGGTGTTGTTACCTTGTATAGCATGAATAACATAAGGTCCCTTCCATAGGAAATCAAATTTGCCATGCTTCCCTTTATCTTCCCTCCTAGAGTCCCATCTCAGCACTTTGTGTTCTATGAAGAAATCTTCAGCTTTTGTTCTTTTGTCAAAGATCTTCTTGAGTTTATCTTGTAGAACCTAGGTTCTCTGATATACTTGTTCTCTTGTCTGCTACAACTGAATAGTTTGATTGATCCTTCTTTGAATATCATTAGGCTCTGCTTGTATTTCCTACAGCAACTTGATCACGAGGATTCCTAAGGAGGAGCGGAAAATAGCCTCTAGACCGTATACCAATTCATATGGACTTGTTCCAATGGATCTTTTGGTGGTCAATCTGTCTGCCCATAGTGCATTCACAAGTTTTTTGTGCCAATTCTTTGTATTCTCCTCCAATACCTTTTTAATGATGTTGATGAGGATTTTGTTGGATGACTCATCTAGGCCATTACCTTGAGGGTAATATGTTGTGGAGTGGCCCAAGGTAATGTGGTACTTATGGCAAAAGTTGATCATTCTTTTATATTTGAATGCAACAACATTGTATGTAATAATATTTTCAGGACAGCCAAATCTAGACAAGATGTTGGTTTCTAAAAATTGCATAATGATTGAGTCATTGGCTTGCCTACAAGGGATGCCTTCTATCCATTTGGTAAAATAATCTGTGGCAGTCAGAATCCACCTGTGTTGGCCAGAAGAGGAAGGATGAATTTCACCAATGAAGTCTAAACCCCATTGTTGGAACGACCTTTCAGTTGAAATAGGTTTGAGGGGTAAAGGTAACAGCTTTCTCTTGCCTTCAAAGATCTGGCATTTATGGCAGGTCATTACAAATCTTTTCACATCAGCAAACAGGGAAGGCCAATAAAAACCAGCTCTTAGGATCTTATCGGCTATTGATTTCCAATACAAGTGTCCTCCACAGTCCCCTGCATGAAATTCCTTGAGCACTTTGTCAGTTTCATCCAATGTTAGGCAATTAAGCAAAATACCTTCATGATTTTTCCAAAACAACACATTATCTATAATACAGAACTTTGATGCTTTCATTTTCAAGAATCTCTTTTTAGTCCTGGACAACCCTGGAGGAGCTTGCAGGTTTAACAATACAAAACATATGTTAGCATACCAAGGTGATTGTAAAAAGGCTTGATTGATCTGTGGAGTCGCCATCTCCTGTTCGTTATCCAATTCATTGATGTCAAGGGCTTGGAAATTGGTTTCGGTCATTAAGTTGGCTAACCCTTGTCCTTTTATAAGTTTTGTAGGCTTGATTTCAATGTCATATTCTAAGATATTGGCTATCCCTTTGCCCCTTTTACCTTCAATTCCTTCTTGAGTTAAAATATCCTTAACCACAACATTTGGATCATAGGCTATCACATGTGAGTACAAGATATAAATTCTGAAATCCTTGATGGCTTTTACAAGGGCATAGGCTTGCTTTTCCATGATCTAATATTTTAAGGGGGCATCTCTAAGGGCTTTGCTGAAGAAAGCAGTGGGCTTCTCACACCCTTGATTATCTTTTTGCAATAAGACAATAGCAATAGTATGCTCAGATGCAAAGGAAAAAATGATGAAATCTCTATCAAACTGGGGGCTTGTGAGGACTGGTGTTTTTGTTAGGGTTGTTTTGATGTCCTCAAAGGCTTGTTTAGATTCTATGGTCCATTTGACTTTAGAATCTTTCTTCAGCATATTATTCAACAGTATTATTAGCTCGGCCAAATTAAGAATGAATCTTCTTAGGAAATTGATCTTCCCTAGAAAGGCTTGTAGTTCCTTGATATTTCTTGGATAAGTCACTTGGAGAATAGCTGAATTTTGTTTGGGTTGATCCTAATGCCATCTTTTGAAATTATGTGACCTAGGATTTTGCCTTCTTCCAAGCCAAACAATGATTTCTTTGGGTTCAATGATATGCCATATTTTCTGCAAATTAGGAATACTTTCCTTAAATGCTTTAAGTGTTCCTGGTCCGATTTTGAGAAAGCAGTGAGATCATCAAGGTATATGACTAAGAAATCATGGATCTCTTTGGCAAAGGATATATCCATTGCTCTTTGAAATGTGGCCACTGCATTTTTGAGTCCAAAAGTCATTTTGACATATTTGAAGGTTCCCCAAGGTGTTGTAAAGGCAGTTTTGTCTTGATCATCCGGGTGGACTAAAATCTGATTAAATCCTGAGAATCCATCTAGCAATGAGATCCTAGAGGCTCGCACTACCCTTTGTAGGATATGACCCATTTTTGGTAAGGGTTAATGGTCTTTGAGAGAGACTTTGTTCAAATTTCTTAGGTCAACACACAGTCTTATCTCTCCGGTTTTCTTCCTAGTAGGCACTAGATTTGAAATCTATTCTGAGAATCTGATAGGTGCAATAATTCCAGCTTCATACATTCATTTAATTTCTTTTTCAATTAGGGGAAGGAGGCCAAGATTCACCCTTCTAAGCTTTTGTTTAAAAGGTTTTTGATTTTCTTTCAAGGGTATAGTATGTTGGATGACAGAAGTATCATAGGACTTGAGGTCTTCATAACTCCAGGCAAAGACATCTTGGAACTCCTTAAACAACTCAATGTATTTTAACTTCTGATCAGTAGGCAATGTTTTGGATAGTTTTATCATTTTGGGATTTTCTGTGGTTCCAATGTTACAGTCCTCAATTTCTACATTGAGAGGATGCATCTTTGGTTTTCTAGGAATGTCATTTGAATCAAATATGTCCTCTAAAGGAGTTAAGCCCATGGGCAAAAAATTGTCTTTTAGTTCAATTACTTCAGCTTCTACCTCAGTTATTTCATCAAGGTCTAGTTGCTTCAGCTCTTGTAAATTCTTGTCATCAAAAGTGGTTAGGTGCAAAATCAGATTTGCTGTTTCAGCTGATATACTTTGCTCACTTTTGTCTATCTGTTGTTGATCATCCATGGTGCTTGTATCAATGTTTATACTTGAGAATTCCCCCTTCAAAGTCAGGAAGTTATTTATCTGTGTATCATTCTCAAAGACCTGCCAATTTTTGACATTTTCTGGGACAGCAGGTCTGTGTTTGATTTTAGCAGTGAAATGGTGGTTGGGTTCAAATGGCAGCTTGCAAGTGCTGGCAGAAGTTGCCATGCTGTGTGCATGTAAATTGTGCTTTCTAGGAATTTTGGTGAGTTGAAATTCTGAGAAAGTGTTAAGTATTTCCATAGATTCCCCTTTGTAAGATCTCAAGTTGAGATCATTTGTGACAAAAATTCCCTTCATCTGTTGTATAATCATATCTGAATCCCCTAGAATTGAAACCTTGGTTGCCCCTAGACCTCTGAGCAGTTTGAGTCCTAACAAAAGGGCTTCATACTCGGCCATATTGTTTGTCCATCTGAAATTTAACCTATAGGCATGACCTTCAGCATGGTCATTTTGCATGTTGTGTATCCAAACCCCTGCCCCTGCTCCTAATTTCTTCACAGAGCCATCAAACTCTAAGTACCATAATATTTCTGGATTATGACTAGCCATAAGACTTTTAGAAGTTTGTTCAGTGGGCAGATTTGGCTCTTGTATTTCATATGATATATCATTTCCCTTTGTTGCATCAATCATGTCAACAGTTTTTTGATCTTGGGCACTAGATTGTTCATTCATGCTTTCAGTTTGTGCTGCTTCTAGGAGTTTGACATTAGTTTTGGGACACATCCCAACATTATATAAAATGAATGAATCCATATCGGAATGCATAGAATAGATGTGGAATTTTTGGGGTTTGTCTTGACTGCTAACCACATATTTCATTAATGTTTCCCAGTACAATCTCTTTGGTTGTCCAAAGACTCGAATAGTGGCATAGGACATGTCTAGCTGCAGATACCCTTGGAGTTTAGCACCCCAAGATCTGGACAAAAGCATACCATACTTAGGTGGAATATCAGCTACCACCACATCCATCAAGACTATTTTAGCTGGATATTGGACTAAAGATACAAAAAGGTCTTTAATTAGGCCTAGACACCTGACCTGGCTGGAATCAAATGAAAACAAGTCTTTTTAGGGCCTTGTGATGTCCAGGTCAAGTCTGTCCATCACAGATTTAAGCATTAGGTTATGGGAAGCTCCTGAATCAAACATTGAATTATGCAGCACTTTGTCATGAATGTTTAAGCTCACATAAAATGGAGGAAACCCTCCCTCTACTGTTTTATCGTTGACTTCAGAACCGAAAATTAACTCTGGTTGATCATCAAGAACGTTGATTGCATCCCTATTCTCTAGTATCTGTAGTGACCTATTGATTTGCTGTCTGTACACCTCATGTCTAGCCAATTTGGAGAGGGGAATAGCTATTTTCAGCTTGCCTATTTATGTTTCTAAGTTAAAAGGTTTTTCTATCTGTACTTTTGCATTATGGACAACAGGCCTTTCCTTTTCAGCTGAATTTTCAGTGATTCTCTCTTGATCGGGAGTGTTGTTTTGAGGTATATCTAATTTGAAATTATTTTCAGGAGAACAATTTAGCTTTTATTTTGGAGAATGGGATGTATATGGTTGATTCTTTGAAGGTTGTAAGTCTGATATATCTTCCACAGTGGCTTGCTTTAGGTCTGGGTTTGTTTTAGTAGAGGGTTCTATCAGGACAACTTTATCTTTTGTTTTATTTGGTTGCTTGGTATCCTTTAGCTTAGTGGGTTCAGGCACATCTATGGTTCTTCTTCTTAATTTGTACTGTTTATGAACCTCATAGACCGTTGCATCATAGCCTTCCCCAAAATCAAATGACTCTCCGGATTTGGTTTGGAATTGATTGAAATTGTGAGCCTCTTGGTCATCTTGTGTTAGAAAAATTTGTTGTTCACTGTTTAACCCCATCAATTTTATTTGGGTGTCCTCTACTGGCTCACTAGAGGTTGAGACCTCAACGTAGTTCTCTTGAAATGGAGGTCTGATGTTCTGGTTAGGGCCAGTGCTTCCAACATTTGGATTTTGATTTTTTCTAAAGTTTGGGTTTCTTGCAGTGTTACTTGGTTGACCTTCCCATGATGATTTTCTTTCGATGGTTTCCACCCTATCTCCAGGTTTGTCCATACCTTTGATGATTGCATCAAGTTTTTGTTCAAATGCTAAAGGTTCTTCTTTGAAAGTTGTCCTTCTTTCAGCTCTTGCCCTATTTCGTTTAGCAATTAGTTTTGCCTCCACACTAACAACTATATTCTACAGGTCTGCTAAGCTTGGAGGGGCTCTTTCCCTCAGTTGGTATGCCATGTCAGAATCAAATCCATCAGGGAATTTGATCAAAGCTAAATCAGGTGGAGGTCTAAGGTTTTGAGGAATAGCATTATAAACATCGCTGAACCTATCACAATAGTCTTGGATAGTTTCTTGTGGGCCTCTTTTCAAATTGTCATATTCTGTCAGGATGTGTAAAGGGTCCTTCTTATTTTCCCATCTGTTTAAGAGGGATTGATAAAGAGCTTCTGAATCAGCTATATAATTTGCAGCAAGTGCTCTAAACCAAATCCTTACATCACCAGTTAGACTTTGGACAAAAATCTTCATTCTCACGTCATCATCATCTATTTCATAATTCTCAAAATAATCTTGCATTTTCATAGTGTGTTGTTGGGCTGTATAGGAGCCGGTACCATCAAAATATGTGATTTTACTCTAGTAATCATGAGGCATAGCCCCTAGATTTCTAGGTAACTGTAAAGGAGCATAACGGTTTGCCATATTCACAGGGATAAATGGGACAATGGGAAGAAATAAAATAGCTGGAACAACAGGGACAGTGGTTGAAGGGAAAATACCCCTAGAGTCCTTTGGGCTGAGACTCTACCAGACTGAAAATTGCTTATAGAAAGAAACACACACACACAGCCATCTTTTTTACTTTTAAGCAAATTCTAATGTTTTAGGGTACATACCTAAGGTCCTACGTTCGAGAAGACCGTTAGGGTGCAAACCCTTCTTGGAGTTCCCTTCTTCTTTCTCTGACCTGCAAGACAAACAAATCAAAGAATACAACAGTACATGTATAGAAGTTTATATATAAATCATCTTTATGCTATAAAGTTAGTTATAAAAATCTTTAAGTAACTACTTTCATAAGAATTCAACACAAGAATCTCATAAGCATAAAGAAAGATTATTCGGGAACAAAGACGTGTTTCTTTATATATAAAGGCAAATAAAGTACATATATCGGAAAGATATCACCTGAACACCTTCAGCAGGCTCCAAGCAAGCTTCCTCCCGGATTCGTTCCAGCCTCTAGCCTCCAACAAGAGCTCCTTCCAAGTCTTACTCAATGATGATGTCAAGGATGAATGATCACCAATACACATGGAAACAAGGGTTTCCTATGCAAAATGGGGGAAGTGCAGAATGCACCAAGGACTTCAGACCTGGTCTAAGGGAAAAATCTCAGCATAATAATCTTGCTCTCCTTTCTCTCTCCCCTTGGCCTTCCCTTTGATGTCTTTTTATACCCTCTCCAAAGTAGTTTTTTAGTTAGGAGTTGGTTGGGAACAGTTGGGCCACGGGCACTAACAGGTGATCCAGCAGGTAAACCCGCGATCACCGCCCGAAAAAGAGGAAATTATATTTTTTTTAAGTGTTTTAATAGATACACGCGGGTTGGGTATGACAGACCCGCGTGTACACGCGTTTAACACAGGGCAAAGTCGCGTATAGGGAATAAAACACTGTTTTTTAAATTTTTGGACCAGGTCTGGAAGGAGGGGTTTCCCTAGGCCATAAGTGCAACATCACAAACCATAAGAGTGAGATTTGGAGCTATAACAGATGCCCCCTAATGTATGAGGTCAGAAGGGGAACATGATGGCCGAAATACATTAAGTAAGTACAAGGAAAGGAACTCTGCTGAAAAACCGAGGAGGACTTCACCAGAATTCAGCCTGCCAAGCCACCGAAAGGAGATCAGAAAGAAACACTGTCTGAGGCGGGCATACCCATGCTCAGGAAAAGTAAAGCATGTCCGCATATCAAGTACAAGCGGATCCACTAAGTATACAAGTATAGATGACTGTAAAATACATAATGGATCATCTGATCATAATGAGTAAGTACATGTCTGAATATCACATATAAAACTGTCAATGATGCTGAAAGATGCAACGGATCACTGAAATCAAAGACTGATCCCATAAGGTACCAACTGAACATGATGGAATAGGATGGTACTACACTGCAAACTCAGGTGCCAGCATATAGAATGTCGCCATGACTGACTGCAACATATAAGGTGGAGTGGTATCAACTAGCAGCAACAGGAGCAACTGTCAAGTGAACCAATGAATGCTGATACAACCTGAGGTCTTCACCGACCGCCGTGGTACATTTCTACACCATGGGAATAAATGATCTGAAGTCGACCACGTGAGAAATCGTTTGATTACCGGTCATTGATGTATACCGTTAAAAAACGCGAGACTACTCACCGATAATGATAATGAGCGTCAAGGTACCCAGTACAATCTAACAAGTGTGAATAGATGAGCTGAAGTCGAACACCTGTAAGAATCTATCAATCAGGAGACAATGATGGTTTCCCACTGTCGATAGCGAGGAATCTGCCACTAATGACTGCAAACCCCAAGGTACTGCCAAATGGACTCTAGATCTTTGCCCCAGAGCAATGAGTCGGAGTCGATAGGGAAAGATCCGCTAGAAGGAAGGCATTAAGGCATCCTTCATCAATCTAGCGCAAGTGTAACCCGTAGGCCAATAATGTGGAAGGAATCGGACGAAAAAGATGTAGTAACCCAACCAAAGTACGTTTCCGGCGTACACAAGATGTGGCTAGCGCACGGCAGAAACCCTCTGAACCAACCAATAATGAAAGCCGACACAGAGGCGAGGTATCCACCAATAGGGTCAAATGGAAACCAAGGTACTGCACGAATCCCAATGTGTGATAATGTATGCTGATGTCGAACACAAGGGAAACCACTCAGTCAAAGACCCATGATACTGATCGATGCTGAGCACAAGGTGACCTATCAATAATGAAAATAGGGCCAGGGTGCGGTCTCTAGGTCTGCCCTCAGAGCAATGTGTCGTCGTCGATAAGGACAAGACCCGCCAGCAAGAAGTCAATGGGGACCTTCTCAAACCGGCACGAGTGAAGGACCAATATAACTGATGTGATGATAGACATGACACTGACAACCAGGGATGGCCGACTGAAAAATGAGTCAAGAGACACCGCAGAAAGGCCGACTCAGGCTAACTTCCCTTGAACAAAAGCACGACTCAATGTGACTATGTGGCAGCATATAATGAATCTGTATAAGTTCGTCATGCAGGAGGCACGAACGAACCCTCCATATGATTGGAAGAGATAACCAATCGGGGGAGAACTGACTCGATAACAAGGTTATGGCTTACCTAAGTCAAACTAAATCCCACCCATGTGGAGGAGACTTTGTTTTGAGTGCTTTGTTCAAGGGCGACACGACTGACTCTAGCTGCCAACAATAAATGGAAATAATGTCCCTGTTCCCGCTCTTTTTGGAATATTTAATTTTTTTGTCTTTTTTTGATAAGCCAGAAAAAGAATAAAAGAATGCTATGGTACAGTGGAAAGAACGAGTGTCGGTGAAACAGATGCTCTAGTTCCTGGGAAAGGAACGTTCCTATGCTCAATGCAAAGAGGTGAAAAACTGGTCATTGACACTCAGAGGTATGTTCCTTCCACGGATCTGGGTATGTCAAGCTGCAGAGGTCAAGGGGATGCAAGGTTGATTTTTGCAGACGCCATGGTCAAAAGTGGGCTTAAACACGAGTCCAAGTGAAGCCGGCTATAGGCCAAACGGTGCAAATGGTCAACATGCAATGCAGAAGTACAACTCAACACACATAGGAGCCTCTAGGGTATAAGGCCAGAACGAAGCGAAGAAGCAAAGAAGAATGAGTCTTCAACGCATAAGTCATGGCGGGACTACAGAGGACTCCCGAGCCTACTCAAAACGAAGCAGCATGGGCAACAAATGTCAGTGAGGTGCTAACTAGGATGCCCATGTAAAAGGATGGCTCTACCATCATGTCATGATTTAAAGAATCAGCGAGTGAAAATGGCTTGCGAACCATAACATGATGGGGTCGACCCTACGGCAGATGTATCGGTCAAATGGAGGCTAGTATGCATAATGCAACGGAAAAATGGTGTCCCTAACCTATATGCCAGTGAGAACACGATACCTGCCATGACGGGTCAGCAGTCATGGAACCGTCTCGAACCGTCGAAAAATGTCCAAAATGTCCTGAAAAACAACTCAATCTCGACATTCCAAGCTCCCAAGTTAAAAGTGACATGAAACCAAACAAAATAAAATTTTGAAAAAATTTTGCATTTTCAAAACTTATAAAAAGAAATTTTGGACTTACCATTTTCACCGTTTGACTTGGAGAGCAAATTGTGGAGCAAAAGGAGCAAACTTTCCCCGTGACTTATTCAACCGTTCAAACTTGCCGAAAACTTCCAGGTAAGCACTAAACTTGTCTTGCAATCAATTGTGATAGTTTTTAGGAAGTTTAATTAATGTTTCACCGTTAGATTTTTGCAAAAAATTGCTCTGCGGCGTACACGCGGGTTGGATGTATATAAATCGCGTATACGACGGCCCTACACGCGACTGTGTATAGGGTAAACCGCGTGTGCGCAGCGAAAATTTTTTATACAAAAAACTAATGGATGAAAATGATTTTTTCTTCCAGGATGACTCTCACATGGCGTGAAAGAGAGCACTCAGCTGTAGATAATGAAGTTATGGAGAATGATGAGGCATTAGATGCCTTACGGGGATGCGGATTGTTAAAATTCTTCAAGTTGCCGAATATGAAAGCAAATGTGCGTCTGCTCGAGAGACTTATTGATTATTGGGATGTCGAGGAAGAAGCTTTTATGATTGATCAAATGCCACTCAGGATAGAAGTGGAAGATATATATTTCATCACGGGCCTTTCCCGAAGGGGAGAGGTAGTCCACTCCCGGGGCAGGACCCGAAATAGTCTCAGCGTAGACGACTATGTACAACTTTACTGCCCAGGTCATCGGAAGGTCGGGAGTCAGATCTCGATCCCACACGTGGCGAGTTTGTCACTGCGGATAATCCTGTTCACCATAGCTCGAGTGAATGGGTCATCTTCGCTACATCAGGCATCACGAGTAAACATGAGCGTAGCAGTGGACTGTCTCACCACGGTGTTTGACTGGTGTACTCCTCTACTTGCCAACATGAAGGAGCAGCTTGCTTCTATCAGGAAGGGAAAGACCAAGAACTTTGGGTATGGAACCATTTTATGCACATTTTTCTTCGAGAAGGTTCCCGCACTCCGCCCCAGGGTAGCAGTTCCCATCAGTAGTCCACGTGATCCACGTATGGGCCGGTGGGCGGACTTGATGAAACGTCTGGGGGGTGGGGAAGTGCCCAGGAATGCATTCGATGACGACTTTTTTGCTTGGTGGGAGCAACAGATCATCGCCATAGACGACTACCCCTATGCTGGACTAGATTTCCGAGGAGATCCTGACCTAGTGCTGCCACCAGATGCAGCATGGGGCGAGATCGGTAAGATTTTTTTGATTTTTATGATTTTATGATTTTTAGGATTTTTCAAGCATAATGATGAACTTTGAAAAATATATTTTTTGATGAGATTCAAATGACTGATATGATGATCATGTTCCAGACATTGGGCCTGTGCGACCAGATGGATTCCCACGGCACGGACGGCGTGGCCGAGGAGCCGAAGAGGCGGCTGCGGATGCGGAAAGGACCCTCGCCAACGTCCAGCGACACTTGGCGAGATTGAGCTATCAAGTACCGATGGCCGAGATAGAGGACCTTGCTCCAGATATGCAGCGTCATGTGGTTGGGATGCCACGTGACTGGGTTCGCGTTTTTCGGCGCGTGGCCAATGCTATAGTTAGTTATTTAGCTGCTCATCCAGAGCCGAGGCATTAGATATGCCTGACATGATTATGGGCATTTGAGTCCCAATTTTGTATATTTTTGGACACACATATGTACACTCGAGACGCTTTGCGATATATATATATATACAGTTTGACTTTTTGATGCATGATTTTATGATGATGAATGATTGATATGCCAGTCTAATGCTTGATTAGCGATAGAATCAGCTAACCAATTTTGAGATCTTGGAATGTGCAAATAATTAATGTAAGTAAATGATCTTTGCAACAACCTCACCCTTAAATATTGGCGATATAATGATGGATCTCTAACCCGATAAATGTTATTTAACTGAGACACTATCAATTGAGAATCAAGATACAATACCAACGAGTCGATCCCGTAAGAGATTGCCTCGGATAATAAATTGATAACAGCTGTATACTCGGCCATATTGTTTGAAGCAGGACCGATACACACCCCTCGATGTCATCAACTGACCAGTTGGGTAATAAAGTACCCAAGCTGCGGAAGCAAGATTCCGAGTGTGCCGACTAGCACCATCGGCGAATCCAAAATAAACCAAATCATCCATCAACACCTGCCAAAGCAGACCAAAAGTGCTGATATCAGAAAACGCTCGATAAGATATGTACAAATATACATAAAATACAAAGAAGCCATTGCCTGGCGAAAGCGAAGCAAAGCACTTCTTGAGGTAGAGCCCGTCAGGGGGCTCCGCCAACTGACTCCTAGGGATGTTTATAGGTACGACGATCGAACCAATCAATATACTCTCTTCGGCAAATAAATGTGTCGGAGCCAAAGGGACCGTACAAACATCACTAGTCGAACTGGAGGACCGAGATTCTACTTCATGCACAGGGGAATGAAAGTATAACCGACGATGTAAATCTTCCAAAGGTCGATCTACGGCCGTCATTGCTTCGAATATCGCTTCATCCGATGGAAAAACAATATCCGAGCAATCCGATGCAGAGGTGGAATCAGGGGTCCGCAAATGAGCCACATCACCATCTATTTCTTTCCCAGAGGAAATAGTAGAATGGTTATCTACAGAGTTATCGATAGATTCACATCTAGGTTCTGCTGCAGACATAAGAGATTCTATTTCACCCACCTTGTCGTCACCTGATGTGGTCACAGATGAAGTTAAGGTTCCAGGATTCGAAGAATAAAGATTTTGGACAAACTCTCTCCGTAACGGATCCCTGGAGGATGAAATTGTATCTATACCAGCTGTAGGAGGGGGAAGGTTAAACGTACCCATCAATGAAGAATACATCCCGACTCCTAGACTCTCAATAGGCGGACGGGGGTTACCCACTAAAGGAATGGTAGAGTCAGAGTTTGCTTGAGGATCAGCTGGACAATAGTCCAATTGGTCAACCTTAACGATTTTCCCCTCATAAGGAAAGCAAATGACACGAAATAGAGTCGAAACAACGGCTTCCATCTCGTATACCCAGTTCCTTCCTAATAGGAGATTATAATCTAGGTTAGCGTCTATGACCTCTACTTCAATATTAACGACCTTTCCTCCAACACATATAGGAAAAGCCGGGATAATCCCGTACGGTCTATGAGAGTGACCATCAAATGCTGTCAATAGGGTGGGTGAAGGAACAACCGTCGGTGATCCAATGGCCTTCCAACATGACATAGACATGACACACGTGGAAGCTCCCTCATCTACAACCGTCCGGAAAATATTCGTTTTCTGGTAGGTAGACTTTATCTGGAAAGCCATGTGATGAGGAAGTCTCTTTTTGACATTACTCATATCAAAAGAGAGAGCTAAGGAATTACTTGGATCTACTGCCCCCATTGCCAATAGCAAGGCACTTCGTTGAGTAGGACATGTCTGGAGAACCTCTAACGCGGACATAGCACATGGACTCTGAGCCAGATCCTCGACAATGGAGTAATTCTGGGCTGCCCTAATATTAGGGTTGATAGTCGCGCGTTTAGCTGAACCTTTCGGCACCCGAGGTATAGTCTCAACAGAAGGTCGCTCAATATGAAGTGGGTTGTTAGTTTCGGGAACTGATTTACCCTTAGAATTTTCACCTTCACCATAATCGCGTGACCGTGTGGCCACATTAGCGTGAGCACCCATCATGAAAACATTTGATGACTTATCCCCTTCCTGGTTGCCCCCTGCGGAGGTACCAGGGTTCGAACTTGCGCCAGCAAGAAGTTGCTGCCCTTGGGGAAACGGGTTAGTTAACACAGCTTGCGAACTAGAAGTCCCTTGCTGTCCTAACAAGTGCTGAGCGTCTTCAATTCTAGGGCAGAGATGAGTTAGATGGTCTCCTTTGCATAACTTGCAAGGAAACTTAACTTTCTTTCTCGACTCATTTCCACCACCACCAGCGTTGTTGCCGGATTTATTTGCATCGGGCTTCCCATCCTGGTTCTTCTTCTTACCACGTCCTTTCTTTTTTCCATCGGAATTTTGATTTCCTTTGGGGTTATCGGATTGGACGGCGTTAATGGAAGAATTTTGGGAAGCAGGAGGATTAGACATTGTGACTTGGTTGTTAGGAGCAGTGTGTAATGACAACTGCTGCAATTGATTCAACAAGTTCACTGTAGTCGAGTCTACAGACCCCACGATACCATCCGCATGCGGACCTGGCTTTGGCTTAGCTAAATCAACCTTAGATCCAGGAGCATCTGGCAAGTACTTTTGGAGGATCCCAGACTGAGAGTAGATCAGTTCTAACTGCTGGGCCCTGAAAATGGCTTGCTCCTCAGAATAGACCCCAGACATGGAGACATCCTTGGAGATCTCAGGTTGCAAAGACTTCAAAAACCACTCTAGACGGTACTCCGGAGGGATTTCGGCTTTAATGAGCCTTTTTCTCCGTCTCCATTCCTGTATGTGATCAGAAATGTGGGTTGCCTTATCCTGACGAAAGGTAGCCAGAAGTTCAGTTCCGGCATCATAGCGGACAAGCAACTGAAAGTGATTCAAGAAGATATTAGCTAAGTCTGCGAACGATGTAAAGCTGCCCCCTGGCAACTCTATGTACCATTTAGCCGCATTACCAGTCAAGGTGCGTTGAAAGAGTCTCAACCTAACCGAATCTTCGATGAGGGAGTTAGATGAGCACCACAAATGGAATGTGGTTACATGATCGCCCGGATCTTCACCACTCTTCCCTTTGAATTTTGGGATGTCCGAAGGGAGTTTGGTTGGGACCGGAGGCCAGGCTGGATTGTATCTGATAGGGTCGTTCGTTAGCTTAGTGAGATCTGGCAAGTTTAACGTTGCCAGAAATGGAAGCCTAGGAGGACCTAGGGGATTCCACCCAGACTGGGCAGAACTCCCCAAGTTCTGAAAAGATTGTCCTGGGATTTGAGAGGCACCAGGCTGCCCCAAGTGACCAGTAGAACCAGCTGAACCAAAGGGCAAGCCTTGTGGTCCAGCAAAATTCGGAGTTTGACCAACTCCTGCCGTATACGCTCCATAGCTTGCAAAGTTTCCTCCTAAAGAATTGTAAGGAGTTGATAACCCCTGATATGGGTTCCAAGCCGAAGCGAGGGGAGGAATACTTTGAAACATGCTAACCGTGGAATACGGCCTACTTCCTTGTTGGCCAAAGAATGGATTCGCAGTTCCTGCATTACTAGCCCCAGGGTTATTCCAACCTTGGAAAGGATTGCTGCTTTGTCCTATTGAAGAAAAAGGCATGGATCCTACCGTTGGGTTGGAATGTGGAATATGACCACTTCCAAAAGGAAAACCCTGAAATGAAGCCGATCCGCCCATCATGGACGTAGCGGTACTGAACGGAACTGACGGAATACCCTGTGATGGGGTGCCAAAAAGGAAAGAACCAGTACTAAAAGCATTGGTTTGGGCATTTCCACTCGTGGACGGAATGGAGGTAGACCCAACCAAAGATGTGCTAGCAAACAATCCGAACAAGGAAGCGGAGGGGATGGAAATGGTTCCTCCCCCTTGCACCGATGTTGGGGTTTGCATAGTCGCAGCACTCGTGGAAGCCATGCTTCCAGTAGTGATCATAAATGGTAAGCGCGTAGCGTAACCTGGACTCGCTGGTCTATATAATGGAGGCCCAACGTATTGCAATACGTCTGGGTAACTAGATGGTAGTGGAGAATTTGGAATCACTAATGATTCTGAAAGTTCTTCTACCTCTACGTTATCCTCCGCTTGAAAGCGAACTTGAGAAAAGACTGGAGCGTCCCTCTCTTGTTCAAAAGTACCAGGCCTTGCTTGGCCGCTAATATCCCCGAGAGGAGGATCAATCCCCGATGCGTCAGCCGGTGTGGGACGGACCCCACCGGTAGTATTCCCTCTGCGCCTTCTAGGAGAAGGCTCTAAACTAGGTGGCGAGAGACCACGAAGTCTTCGAGACCGTCTTGGAGACCGGTCAGCCACTTTGAATTTTTTGTTATGATCTTATCTAAAGACTCAAAAAATTAAAAGCTAGGCCAACTAGGAGCACAGAGCACACTCTAAAAAGTTCCTAAAGATACAGCCAGTCAAACAACTTTCAAGTATTTCCGCTCCAGGTGATTGAGACCGGACACCAAAATACGAGAAAGTGAATCAAAGGGCCTTCCGAGGATAGTCTGGGATGATGAGGGCCCAGTCCTATCAGCGAAGGTATCAGAGGAAGTTACGCTGACCTCCTAACAACAGTCTGCGCCGGTGCAAGCCCCCAAGCTTCGCAAGGGTGCCCTCCGGAAGTACTGTCGAGAGTGATACAACGTCGACCTCAGGTGCCACGGGATTCCCCTCCGCAGCCACCTATGCAGATCCCTAGGAGAGGCAACTATGGGTACCAACTCGTTGCAGAAGCCAGGCAGAACAGTCGTGAGGTAAGTTCGGACAAGTAGGAGAGGGGGTATCTCTCTTCCCTGTCTTCACAGACCCTCGTGCTTAACTCCCAGATCCGGAGTTTTCCTGGTCTCCCTAACGCTATTGGATTTACTCTCTTTAATCAGACTCTTATGTTTGACGTTTTGTGTGGCCTTGGAGAGTTAACTCTCCACTCGCCTAATCCAAGGCCCTAAAATCCTAAACTTGTTGGTGTAATAACTAAAACAAAAAGTTCTAGTGGATTTTAATTAAGCGCTTGATTTTATTAGGCTGTTCTTTAAGTCAAAGGTAATGGAGGTGAAACTTGTGGTGTTTTATGGACGCAAAAGAAATTAATAAAACCTATCTACATGCACATGCACTTTTGTTTTCGATGAATAGCAATTTCTATGAGGTTCAGAAGGCACTTGTAACAAAAAAATTTTTCCTTTTTCTTTTCAGACTCCACACTCACAAAAACTAACAAAACTAAATATGCCTAAAAAGAGATGCAAATCTTTCCCTAATGCAAGAACTAAATGTGGATGCACGATTCAAAGACTACTCTAAAAACAAAGAAGGAAAGTTGCTGCTTTACCAAATTTTGTCTTGCCACTAAAATGCTTAGATAGAAGATGATTTGTTACTAATCATTTCGTCCAAACAATAAAAACAAGTTTTAAGATAAAAAACAAGGCACTTTCACTTCGCAAAAAAAGGAAATCAGATGAGAAGCAAGTTTAAGAAAGCGAAACTCAAAAACTTTCAAAAGATTTTCTTTCAATCAAACCAAAAAGTCTTTTTCAAAGGAAAACTCTCAAAAAATACTGACACTAATGATTGATAAACAAGCCACCAAACACTTTTGTGAATTGACACCTTTCAAATGATGAAAACTCAACAAAAATAAAATGTGTTCGAAAACGCTTTTGACAATCAAAAGCAGCAATGAAAGTCCAAGAAATCAAAAGACAAGTTTCAAGGAAATGGTAACAAACAACTTTCCCGAAACGAAGGAGCAAATGGTCATAAAAATGATTTCGTTAAGCAAACACAAATGTCATGAAAACAAAATGGACACAAAGATTTTAAGACAATCTTCCCACTCTGCCGAAACAGAGCAATCAAGATTCTTAAACAGAAACCTTGTGTGTCAAAAATCAATGACGCTTGCAATCAACGAAAAACAAGACTAGCACTCCTTATAACTAGAGAGAGTTCGAAACAAGATGCCCCCTGCTAAACAGAGAACTGTCACTGGGAATTGACTGCTTTAAACTGACCCAAACCACCAGACAGACATTCAGCAAAAGAAAAATTATAAATCTTGAAAATTATGTGATATACGCGCCTGCAATTATTTGCAGAATGCGTGTACACGCGACTGTAACTAAGGAAACCTGCGTATACGCGGGTTTACTTAGTGCAACTTGCGTATATACGCTTCTGTAATCCAGAAAAAGTGCGTATATGAAGTGTTTCAAGAAAAATAAAAAACACAAACTGAAAAACTGGAAAAGCTTGGAGTTCAAGAAAATATCAGACAGTCAGAACCAACAAACAGAGGGACTGAGTCTTGATTGGCTTGAGGACTACCCAAACTAGGAACAACAAGAGTGTTGTCCCCAGTGGAGTCGCCAATTCTGGTTGAAGGGAAAATACCCCTAGAGTCCTTTGGGCTGAGACTCTACCAGACTGAAAATTGCTTATACAAAGAAACACACAGACACAGCCATCTTTTTTACTTTTAAGCAAATTCTAATGTTTTAGGGTACATACCTAAGGTCCTACGTTCGAGAAGACCGTTAGGGTGCAAACCCTTCTTGGAGTTCCCTTCTTCTTTCTCTGACCTGCAAGACAAACAAATCAAAGAATACAACAGTACATGTATAGAAGTTTATATATAAATCATCTTTATGCTATAAAGTTAGTTATAAAAATCTTTAAGTAACTACTTTCATAAGAATTCAACACAAGAATCTCATAAGCATAAAGAAAGATTATTCGGGAACAAAGACGTGTTTCTTTATATATAAAGGCAAATAAAGTACATATATCGGAAAGATATCACCTGAACACCTTCAGCAGGCTCCAAGCAAGCTTCCTCCCGGATTCGTTCCAGCCTCTAGCCTCCAACAAGAGCTCCTTCCAAGTCTTACTCAATGATGATGTCAAGGATGAATGATCACCAATACACATGGAAACAAGGGTTTCCTATGCAAAATGGGGGAAGTGCAGAATGCACCAAGGACTTCAGACCTGGTCTAAGGGAAAAATCTCAGCATAATAATCTTGCTCTCCTTTCTCTCTCCCCTTGGCCTTCCCTTTGATGTCTTTTTATACCCTCTCCAAAGTAGTTTTTTAGTTAGGAGTTGGTTGGGAACAGTTGGGCCACGGGCACTAACAGGTGATCCAGCAGGTAAACCCGCGATCACCGCCCGAAAAAGAGGAAATTATATTTTTTTTAAGTGTTTTAATAGATACACGCGGGTTGGGTATGACAGACCCGCGTGTACACGCGTTTAACACAGGGCAAAGTCGCGTATAGGGAATAAAACACTGTTTTTTAAATTTTTGGACCAGGTCTGGAAGGAGGGGTTGCCCTAGGCCATAAGTGCAGCATCACAAACCATAAGAGTGAGATTTGGAGCTATAACAGACAGTGGTGGAAATATGTGCAGTGTATGGGGGAGTGGAGAAGGTGCTTTGAGAGGTGGATGAAGAACTAGGAGAAGTAACAGTAATGTGAGGACGGACTAAAGATTTAGCAGGAGTTGGGATATAGTTTTGTTGAACTGTTTGAAGGTTTAAATCAACAGATTTTTCTAGTTCCTCTTGTTTCCTAAGGGTCTTAGAGATCAATTTAGGATTTTCAAAAATAGCTGGAGGGTCTGGGTCAAGATTTGAACTTGTGTAACAAGTTTTCTTCTTTGGAGCCAGCTTCTAAATTTGATTTTGGTGTTTTCTGGGAATGTTTTAAGATCACAGTTTTTTCACAATATTTCTACAGGAAATTGTTTGAAAGATAGGAGGCTTTGGGCTTTCCTTTGAATATGTTAAAACAAAGGGAACTGATCAAACCTTTGGAACAACTGTTTATAGCCTAAAACTATACTAGAGATTGACTGAAGTAGCTTTCATTTACTCCTGTAAATCCAGAGCAAAGACAGTTTCAAAGACTAGCTAGCTAACTTTAGGCTCCATCTGTAGCTTTAGAAAATAGACAACAGTTACAAATAGTCATTTAGATGTCCCTAGTGGAGTCACCAATGATGTTATCATTCAAGTTGTTCCCTGCCTCCTGAAGGGAATACGACCGAGGTAACCGCTAACCAATCTTTTGGCCACAGGTTCTAGCCTACCTGCAACCAGAGAGGGCTCTCTCTTTTTAATTTAGCTTTGTTTTGGAGTGTTTTAGGCTAGTTATAATGCAGAGAGTTTGTTTTTTGATTCTTTGGATGGTGATTTCAGGTAGAGTTGGGATTCAAGTCCACAACAATCTATACTATTGGGCAATGGAGTCAATGATGGTGTACTGCTGGAAGTGCTTCTTGGGTAAATGGTGATGCTACAGAGCAAGATAGGCAGTCCTGAAACAATTTTCAAATATTGATATTGATGGAATGAAGTCAGGGAATGAAAGGCAATCAAGAATCTTTCATTATGCGGTAGAGGGAAAGTGCATGAATAATATGAAGGAGCAATAAAGAATTCCTAGTTAATATTCAAAGTGAAAGAATTAGTGCAAATATGAGTAGCCAAGAATTCATATTTATGAATAGTTCTGAAGAAAACATAATTAATAGCAGAGATTGAACTCAGGGTGCATTTAAACAAATCCTGGGCTATTCCTTTTCTCTGTTACCAAGGTTATGGAACATATATGAAATTTGCAAACATAGAAAACATATAACACAGTCTAGAATAACTTATTAATCCACAGAATGCCACAGGAATTCTGTAGCAGGTCCCAGAATATCAAATCCACTTCCAGACGATCAACAATAGTGAACCTCAATAGCTTTTGTATTAGAAAAGTCTGAGAATTTACAGTGCAGTCCAGAGAGAAAATCATAAACCCCAAATACATATTATGGGGAGGTATTTATACCAAAAGGGGGATACAAAATATCATGAAGATAAGTCTTGAACTCATAACTTCCTTTACCAACTCTTAAGAAGCAGTAAATGAGGGAATAAATGCTGCAGTAAATATGAATGTGCTAGCTATCCAATTTGTCAGAGGTATTTTGACTTTCTAGGCTGAGTGAGTCAGCTAGTTGCTGTGCATTCATTCTGCGTTTGCTGCCTTGATGTTGCTAGGTTGCTTGTCATTGTCTTGGCCTTGTCATCAGTGTTTAGTTTTCATTAATGAGCTATAGTCACCATTCAATTTTTGCCTTTTATTGTTCTGTTCCCTTTGGCAGGTGGACCGTGCCTCTGTATTTGCTGACTTGTAGCTGATCAAAGAACAATAAACAAAATCACCTGAGAAATTTTTCCAGCATTCCTTTCCACCAATCCTCTATAGGCAGCTGATGTCTTTGTATCTTTATCAGTGTTTCAACAGCTTCACTGTATCTATAAAAGCTGGGCCGGACTTCAAAAATATGGTTTATCTCATGTTTAATGTAGAGCATATTTTCCAGCTTGTCATAAAGACTTTGTCTAGAGGGAGGCCCTGTTTCTTCTGAGGTGCTTGAGGATGCTGTAATTTGATTGGAGGCATAGCTATTTACCCTGTTGGAATATTGCTCATGTGATAGTAGTCTTCCAGCGCTGGTTAATAAGCTGGGTAGCCCTCTGCTCTGTAATGATGCAAACTTTATTCTGAAGTCATTTACCTCTGCCTGCATTTCTTGGCATTTTCTTTCCATAGTTTGCACAAAATTCCTTAGGGTCAGCACCCTTTTCACTAGTAAGATGGTATCTATCCTATTCCTGATAACTATTGCTGCCAACTGCTCTTCAATATGAGTGTTCAGAAATTGAATCATTCTATTGGCTTGCTCAGGCATATTTCCTAATGATGCTCTAGCCTTTTGATTTTCAAATTGAGCTAAGCCTATCAATTCCATTTGCTCATGTATAGTTTCAATCGATTGCCATTGGTCAGTAATGTATTGGCCAATTTTGGCCCACAAAGTTTTCTTGACCTTAGCTAGAGTCTTATCAAGAGTAAGCTCCTTTTCCAACTCCTTTATCCTTTTCTCCCGGGTTTTTACTTCCCTTGTCTTCTCAGCTACATCCATCTTTGATTTGTCATATCTTACGTCAATTTTGGCCAGCTTTTCTTTAGCCTCTTTCAATTCTACCATCTATACTTCCAGGGCCTTTATTTCTTTCATCATCTCCTCCATACTCAAGCTGGCCTCTTGCTCTGCTGCTGCTGTAGTTGTTGTTGAAACTACTGCTGAAGTTGAGGCTGGAGTTGAGGTACCTGCTGTTGATGTTGGATCAGTAGGGGGGACTGTTGTGATGACCGTAGGAGGAGCAGCGGTAAGAATGTGAGTTGTTTGAACTGGCTGAGAGGCCAACTCTCCCTGTCTTCCTTGTAGTGATGCCTCCAAGGCACTCTCTGTTTCTATCAGTCTTTTGTGCATCCTCATGAGCAAGCTTACTACATCCTCCTCTTCTTTTTGTTGTCCTACTTCTGTAGTTTGAGGATGTATTGTAGCTGGCAGCATGAGTTGTCTTCTGAGGGCTGCTATGTCTTCCTCTTTCTTTTTTATCAAGGCCTGAATGCCCTTAGGATCCTTGGGATCATGTCCCAACTCTATAATAATCTCCTCCAAGGATTTGATTCTATTATCCTTAGCCATTGAGGAGGCCTTCTCTAATTCTAGTTGAGCAGAAGTATTATGCAATGAATTTTGCAATCTATGAGCCAATAATGTTTTTTCTGCCAAGGTAGAATATACCATCTCGTCGGTTTCTTTGTGTAATTCAATCTGGTCCATTAGATGGATGTCTTTGGAGAGCACTTCCATATTGGTTCTGATATAGTCAGCAGATGATTGTGGTTGCTGCGTTGTAGGTCTAAAATGACTAAGGGTCATTTTCCCTTCCTGGATATCATAGGCTGCCATTAGCCTTTGTTGATTAGTGGGAGCCATTCTCAGCAACTGGTTGTAGAGCTGGAATCTTACTGGCTCCTTTCGGGCCTTGATATCAGTGAATTCCATCTTGATGTCAAAACCATGTCTTCTCTGTTGCCTGGTGGATGTAACCTCCACACCTTGTTGTCTTTCTTGCTCTGGCTGAAAGGAGTTGGTTGATGTTTCCATACTAGGGGGAACGTGCTATTCAGTTGGCCCGTCTGGAATTTCTTCTTCTGAATAAGGATTTAATCTTTGTCTCTTTTCTCCTTGTTGATCTGTAGATGCCCCTGCGGGTGTCTCTTCCTGTCTATCCCTTTTCTTGGCCCTTTCCTCATTAAGAGGAGTCTGTAACACAGGAAATTCAGTCACTTTTACTTGTGTTGAAGGGTCTTGCCCTTGAATTTTTTCATCTGTTGAAACTGGACGATCTTTCATAGTCTCTTGCTTCTCAGAATGTTGCACCTCCTGCTCTGAATGCTGCACCTCTTTTTCTTTAGATGCCCTTTCTAGTGGAGCACTTACTTGGGCAGGTTGTTGGGAAACCGTGGTAGATGAGGTGCATTCTCTAAGGTGCCGAGGACCTCTAAAAAACACTTGTCCAAAAGATTCCAGGTCAACTGATTTTTCAAGGTTTTTGATTACTTTTTCTGCTATCTCTTCTTCAATAAACTCTTCCACTAGTGTGCCCTCTACCGGTTCCTGTTGATTGGAATATTGTTCAATCTCAACGATTCTGTTGTGCACATACCCTGTGAGCTTGTTTTTAACTCTTCTAGAGCTTATGAAATGTTCTGGGTCGTATGGTGACCAATGGAAACTTAGTTTGAGATTAAGTTTCTCTCTCACAATAGTGTCAGCATCCTTCCATGCATCTTCCCTTTTATTAGAGTTGAAGGGGCACAATTGATGTCTTATTTTAAGCTGTGCTTTTTTCCTAGCACCATAGAAGTGAGTTAAATCTGCACTGTTGAATTGTCGATAATACTCCAAGGAAAATAGTCTCATGGGGACATATTTTGGTAGTCTGTATGGGGCTAATTCATAGCCATAAATCATGATTACAGTGTGGTTTTGGTATTAGTACCAGTCACCAATGTTGTATCCCTTTGATAGATGTAGGATTCTCTGCATTTCAGCAGTGAGCCTGGGAGGAGGATTTGCTAACAATAAGCAAGTGGCTGGATAGACGAAAATGTCAATGAACTCACAGTAGGTGTATGGGGAGAAATTAACATGATGGAACACTGATGACCAAAATATCACAGACCTTCGCTCCCCCCTAGCATCCAATTTTTTAAGGAAGACCGGGAAACTATCAGAATGATAGTACAACAGCAAATGATATCTATATGTAGTGTATTTGAACACCGTTTCCCTCTCCAAATTCATGAACTGCTCATGAATTTTGTTGGTTATGTAGGAATCATAGTCATACTTGACACCAGGGGGTTGTCCTGGGGTAAATATGGACATCACAGCAAATACAGTTTCATCCACAATCTCACTTGTTCTAAATCTCGAGATATAAGAAATCACGTCTATGAGCATTTTTCTAGCCTAATTAAACCAGGCTTGATGATAGGAAAATTTGTATTTGGAGTGGCATTCTGGAGGCATAAACATCTTGGCAATACGGTTAATTTCTGCAAAGGACAACTTTGAGGCTTGATCCAACAATTGTTTCATGGAAGGGGGGACCAAAGGCTGAGTTGGCTTGAATTGTAGCATCTCATTTATGGGTTGAGGGGTAATGTAAAAGAGGACATTTCCAGCAGGGTCCAACACTGCACTTTGAGAAGGTTCATAATTAGCACAACACTGATGGATGAGGTCAGGGAAGACATTCACTGAGGGCAAGTAGTATATAGGCATATTAGACTCCCATATTCCAAATAGGTCAGCTTTGTTTCTGAAGTTATTCCTTATTTCACAGAAAGCCTGAAGGTGAGGCTTGTCTCCCTCCATATCCTCAATCTAAAAGTCTCTGTCAGCAAGAGGCAGCCACTCTAACTCTTTATGAGGTGCATTTAATGGTGCAATATTCAGGGCTACTGGAGCCTCCATGATTGACTGTGATTATAGCTGGATTTGGTCTATATCTCAACAGGAAATAGAGTCCTGACAGTAGACCTTTTTGACAGGAATGCTACAAATTGAGTTTATGTGGGAACAACCTCTCTGGGAAAGATTCAAAGGAAAAAACCAAGTCTTCAGAGTTTAGCTAGGAAGCTGAGAAAATGGTGAAAAGATTGCTTTGCCTGTAGTTGCTTTCTTGATGGTTTTATGGGCGGAAATGAGCTCAATTTCAAGTTTGAGGGGCAATTTACAGAGGGCGACCGAATTGGTATGTTTTGCTCAAAAGTATGGTTACACAGTGAGGTAGAGCGGAGGAGCTTGCAGATGACAATGTTTTTGAGTAGAATATAGCCGTATTGGTGATCTTTCACAGAGAAATTAAGAAAAAAGAGGGATTATGGGCGTTCCCCAGTAAATACCAGTTTATTCGAGACTTTGTTGTGGAATGGAGTTGCAGTTACAGCCGAGGAGGTTGGGTTTGCAGGTTGGATACGCCTGGGTGGCAGACTAGGATGTCAATGGCGGTTTGGATGTAAATCTCATGCATAGACTTTCACCATTGGTCGCATAAAAACAAACGTAAAACATCACTTTCATGGGTTTTTAACGAAAAGTTGTGGGTTTTCAGACTTTTTGGCACTTTCTGCGCTGATGTCAGCATGACGTCACCTTGTACTGTAGCATGGTATGGAGGGTAATGTGGTAGCTGATATGGATGGGTGACGGGGCGGCCACGGCAGATTGTATAGTAGCGCGGGCGCTGGCGTGGTGTGCGACGTGGGCGGCGAGGACGACGAGCAATAAGCAGTTTCTATCGGACCGCTTTTGGTACGGGGGCAGTTTGTGTCAGCACGGGTCCGATGCAATAGAAAAGGGCCACACGTCCCTCCGTACGACAGAAAAACCGCTTTCTATCGGGCGCTAACCCTCGTAAAGTGGGGCGGCTCCGATATCACTGTGGGCCGTCGGATCTGGTGAGCACAATCCAACGGCTGATGGGATGCATAGATGCTGGTACGATATGACATGGGGACCCGCCTGTATATTTAACATTGTATAATGATGCTAGGGTTTAGAACTATGTTTATATGGGTTTTATGTATTCGGCACCGGTGGTTATGGTTATTCATTTAACCAAATATCAAATGAAACCCAATATATATAAGCGCGAAGTGTAAGAAGGTATGGTTTATGTGGGAGGGTTAGAACGGTTGTTCATTTAACCTGGCATCAAATAAACCCCAAGGTCTATGGACGCAGAAGGGCTAATATAAAGTCCCAAATGAACTTAATATTTTCCAAAAACTGCATTGTATGGCTATAATTGCCAAGGAAGGGGTATTATGTATTTTTTGGGTTTTTATATAGCTTTTTGTAAAAATAGGGGAGGGAAGATGATTTAGGGAGCTAAATAATAAAGTTAGATGTTAATATGACTTTATGGAATGAAACTGCATGAGTAAATGCCAAGTTTACAAAGTGAAAACTAAGGCATAAGAAAATGGAAGGAGTATGGAATGATGATTTTTACACAAGAAATGTGGCTTCTTTTCCTTAAGTAAACTCAGAGTTTGACTTAGCTTTTCTCATAAAATGAAGTGAAGCAGGACTATTGGGCAGATCCCAAGGTCCTTGAGGGGATGTTAGTAAATGATTTCTGGGGGAATAAGAGGAAATTGGTCATGCTTCCATTGTTCTGCAGTCCAACAGCTGCCATGGTACTTGTGTCATTAATGAGATGAGTCCTTCTTGACAAGGAAAACAGATCATAAGCTTGTTTCTGCAACCTCAAACTACCTACCCAGCCTAACACACCTATCATTTTTTCTTCCTTTTGATTGGGTGCACTTGAACTAGGAAACCCTGATTTTCCTCTTTTCTTTTGACTGTCCTCCTATCTAAATCTACCCTTATCTCTTCCAAGGGCCCAGATTAAGCAGGTGAGCTCCTTATCTTCTCTATATATGTACTCATCTACCATGCTTGAAGTATTTGGATAGATATTCTTTCTCTATTCTACAACAACAATTTTAAATATGGAATGATCTAGATTGAACTGTTGGGACATCCATCAAGTGTGATAAACAACAATATTTGCACATTGTGAACTTGCAAATAAGATAGCAGTGGCATTTTTATTGGCCACTTTCCTGGTCTTTTGGTTTGGGGTTCATTTCTATCTTTTTGTTGACCAATCTATTCTTCTTTCCCTTTGATCTTTCTTTTAGGGCATACCCTCTTTATATTTTTTAATTTTCTTTTTCTGTATACAAAATATGGAACCTTTGCAATATGGAAAGGATGATCATATTTGGCACTTCCATAGTCAATCATGAAAAATGAAACCTATTGGTATAGGAACCTAACACTTTCTTCAAAGCCAATTCTCATAGCAACATTATCTCCTTACAATTCAACATAATCCAACCCCTGATCGCTTAGATGCGTGGTCAATTTATAGGGATATGAAGGAGGTTTTGTCATAAATGGTAGTACTGAATGGCCTTCCATACTTAGAATTAGTTCCATGGAGGAAGGGATGAGAGGATAGGATGCATCTTAACTTATTCCTCATCCATTTCCGAGCTCATAGGAGTTGATAAGTGAGGAAACCTTCTAGATGACTCCAAGAGATAATAATATTCCCCAAACCCTATGTGAGTTTCACTCAAACCCGCCCAACACAAGTGAAAGGAAGCTTAAGTGCTTTGTAGAGCACCCTGGCATGGACTTAACTACTCTGCAGCACACCCTTACATGAGCCTACCTATGTTGGTCCCTCTAGAGGCCATTTTTGGATGTCTTCAAGTCATGAAATTGTTTGGGAATGAGGCATTCAAAGGCGTGACTTGTTTAGGGCATGTGGCAATTGAAATTAGGCTTTGATGAGCCCTAAACACTGATCTGGATGATGGGATTGATGTGCCCAAATGGATCTGTAACAATGAGTTCTAAATGTTGTTTTCGGAATGTGTTCAGTCTTCATTTTGATTTGATGATATCCTGAACAAAGGTATAACATGGTGAAGTAAAGTTCTCCATGCAATTCATCCAATAATACATCAATCACAAGAATGAGGAATTTAACTTTAATATGATCTTGTTGAGCTCCCTATAATCTAGACGCATGCACCATGATCCATCCTTCTTGTGCACCAATACTACTTTTATACAGAGACAACTTTTACTAGGTTGAATTATACCAACCTCTAGCATTTCTACAACCATACGGTAAATTTTAGTCTTTTGCGCATATGGATATCTATAAGGCCTGATGTTTAGAGGAACACTTCCTGGAATCAAATGAATAGCAATATCATGATCATGAATAGGTGGGATGCATTTGTGAGCCTCAAATACCCTAGAATGCTTGTCCAAGACTTTTTGGACATCTTGGGAAATAAATGATTCCAATGTGGGTACCTCTAGCAAACAAATTGTACAATTATACCTCGTTGTTCATTCTTTAGAAGATTTGTCATACTGTTAGAGCTGATTATCTTTCCTGGTTTCCCTATGACACCCCTTAATTAAACTTCTTTTCTTTATGAAAAAAAATTCAAGAAAAGTTCTTAAAAATTAAAAGTTATCGTACCCAAAGATTCTAGCCATTGGGCTCCTAGTACAACATCAGCACCACCCATTGAAATGGAAAGCATTGGACTATTCAACACATATTCTCCCATGGATAGCTTGATATTATGGCACTTTCCAAAGCAATTAATGGTTCCTCCATTTGCAACCATCACTTGACACTCTGGTGTTGGATATAGGAAGCAATTCAATTCCTTGCCTATCTTACAATGAATAAAATTATGGGTACTACCCGAATCAATCAACACTATTACCTTTTTCTTCTTCATATGTCCTTCTATCTTGATAGTTTGAGGAGTGGTAATTATGATCAATGCATTATAATATATGGTTAGATTCATTTCTTCTTTCTCTAGGGTTTGTTCCTAGTGTGTATCCTTGTCTTTTGATGTTTCTTGTTCCTTTTCTTCCTCCTCTTCACAATTTATGTAAAATAATTTCTTCTCAGCACACTTATGACCTTCAGTGTATTTTCTCTCACAACTGTAACAAAGCCATTTTTATTTGTTTTCTTCCAATTGTTGTGGTGTCAACCATGTAGGATTTGGAAAGGCTAGGGGAAACAACACTCTCATATTTATAGTTGTCAGTTGTAGGCTTCCTTGTTGCCATAATTTTGTTTTCAGTTTTTCTTGCCAACCTAAGTGCCTTCTCCAACGCATCAGGTTCCCAATGTAAAAACTCATGTTGGATGTTATCCTTTAAATTCCCTATGAACACATTAATCGTATGCTCCTCTAGAATATCTTTTACCCTTATACTCAATTTTTGGAAGTCCTCAATGTGCTCCACCATTGAACCCTTTTGTTTGAGATCTATCAATTTGCTAAAAGAGGTGTTTATTTTTGTATCCTCATAATGTGCTATCATTTCTTCCATAAAAATTTCCCAAGTGACAATTTTTTTACGAGAGAAAAGCTATCGATACCATACAAATTGATTGGGTTCCAAATATAAATTTGCAATGCATACCTTTTGTGTTCTTTACACATTATGGAGATCGAAATATTGCTCCATCTGTAGTATCCATGTTACAAAATCCTTGGAATAAAACTTCCTCATAACCATCTTTGCAACATGGTGGGATTTCAATCCAACATTAGAGTCTGTCAAATCACAACTAACGTTTTTTTTCTTCTCATCATGAGTTTCCTCTACTACCCTTTCGCCATTAGTAAGCATTTCTTGTAGAATCTTTGTCAAATCTATCTTTGAATATTTCATGTTGCCTTTATGTTTTGCTTCTATACCATTCATCTTAGCTTCCATGCCATCCATCATAGCTTCCATTCCATTATTTAAACCATCCATCTTAGTTTCAGTTACTTTTCGTGAAGGTGAAATTTGTTGCACTTGGTCTCATAATTTTTATATATCATGTTGCATTTCTTCCTCTTCTTTGTGTGTCATAGTAGAGATTTCATGTTTCTTACTAGGTGTTTCCATTTTCTTTTTTTTGTTCATCAATGAATGATAATTATTCTTCACAATTCCCTTTGATTCACTTCAAACTACTTTCTCAAACAAGTTTTTTTTTTTTTTTTTCTCTTTGTATGAGCTCGATCCTGAAATTCCAGTACATTTGTAATTTTAGATATCCAAGTTCTGAAATTTTGGCCTCTCATATCCCTTTGATTCCTCTTTCCAGCCCCTCAAGCCTACTTGCAATTGGATTCCCAAAGAAAGATATATGCCCAATCTCTTGTTATGTCCTAATTATAGATGAGTTCAGTAGAGTGGATTGGTATGTTGTGTCACATATCACTGTTCTGACCTTAGGTTTTGAAAATGATACCCAACAAACTATATTCCACCTGTTTTGTGTAACCTTTTGCTAAATTTGAATAATATGCTTAGAGAGAAATTTATGACGATTTTCCCAAGGTGACATGTTTGCGATCCAATCTGGGAGCCTGTAAAAACCCTAAATTCCTCGGTTCATATCTCTGGAAATATAGTGATGAAAGATCTAAAATTTGGTCATGCGGTTCATCATGTGTTCATCTCCATTGAGTTTTAATTTTGGCTTCATAAGCTTCATGGAAATGTTTTTATAGTGAACTTTCCATGATGACCTATTTGAAGCGGTGAAACCCTAGAATTGAAAGCTCTGATACCAACTATTATGCAATAAACTCACAAAATAGAAGGAAGAGATAGATCAACGATTTAAAACATAGACTCTACAAGGGAGAAACCTCCTTTACATTACAAAAATTAAAAAAAATTGGATGATACAAATGACAAGATCTCCTTTCCATGTATAGGAGTCTAGGGGGTCACAATATAATAAGAGCCGACATAACAATTATAATGTAAGGGCACAACAATAATAATAATGGGCTTCTATGGGGCACAATAATAACAATATGTGGACAACATGGGAACAACAATAAAAATAGTGGGTACAATGACAATAATAATAAGGGAATAGACTAGTATTATAGGGACCTAACATCAATCCATTATATTCCTTACTCTAAATCTATGCAATCATAAGACAAACTTACTGAAACCAAAGGCTTAATGAAATTAACTCTAAGTACAAATATTAAGCGAGGATTTAAACTTCTATATATTTTGAGAACCAAGCATCTATTTACCTGTAACATAATATGATAAGAAGGCCAAACTATAACTCTAAGATGAAACCCTAATTTGTTATCTTCAATCCATTTGATGTAGACTACCTTTACTTGGGAATGAAACACATTCAAAATTCACTTTAAATTCAATCACAAATATAAAAATGATGTTATTTAAGTTAATTTACCTCTTAATCATGTATGAGTAGGGTTTAGGGAGTGATGTAGGTGATAGGGTAGGTATCAGGAGTACTTTCATAGGCAAAAGATGCTAAAAATAGGGATAAGAGACAAAAAATTGGCGATGAAAAAAGGCTCCAACACCCCCCCATGTAGAATCAAATGCATTTCCTCATGCATGTTATGATAGTATGCCAAAAATAGCACTGGTGTCATAGCAAAAGAAACTCTGGTCAAAGACCAGTGGCCTTGACCAAGATCTCTAACCCATGCTTAATTGCAATATAACACCTCTTAAAATAGAAAGCAAACCCTTGAGCACTTAGCTTTTCAGTCTATTTCGTCTTGTAGATTTTCTAACGTAGCAATTGCTTGTTTTCAAACTTCAGCTCATCATTCTGGGAATACAATTGAAGATTAGTTTCTCTGATCTAATGTTTAACTTATGTTAACTACTAAAATAAGACTCGATACTTGTTTTCTTGCCCACGAAGTTTAACAATATTTCTCTGCAACTTCACTAAATGAATCATCAGGTTTTCATCTGCTATAGGAGTAAGTTTTTTCATGGGTGTTATCGATTTTTGAGAGGAACTTCTCTGTTGACCTTTTGACTAGGATTCTTGCTGAGCAAGGATCGAATAGGGGATCATGTTTCCAAATATTGTCTAATGTTGAAGGGGTTTGTGTTGTAGATGCTAAGACAATACTTTCTTCAAGGGAGAAATGTAATTTCTTTCCATCTAAGCCAGGAGAGTAAATAACATCAATACACTTAGAACTTATAACTTTAGGAGTCTTAAGCTTGTTCATGCTTCTAGTTCTTCTCCAGTCTTGGATCAAAGTCTCTGCCTTGGAAATTGCTAGCACTAGGGCTAGAAAAAGAGATTTCCTCAGCTTAGGCTTTGGTTCAGTCCCTGCACAAGCTTCAAGATCTTTTGATGCATGTTCTTTAGTTTTCAACCCTACAATATCAGCTAGCTTAGGTCAGTATTTACTAGTCCTTCTCTGCTTGTTCCTTCGCTTATTTTCCCTTCGGGCTTTTGAATATGTCCCCTCTTCCATAGTATTAGAATAGGGTGTCGATTCATGAGGTGTTTTTACAATAGGATAGACAACGTTATCTGTAGGGTTAGGCTTCATTTAGAAATTTTGTGACAAGGTCTCTCTTCTATGCTTAAGCGAGTGTCCAACCAATAGTTGTTGACCTTTGAATTGAGTCTCTTCTCCATTAAAATTTTCAATCACAAAGTCTTCCCAAGACCTCCACCAATTTTTAAGCTTAGAAACAACTACAATTTTAATAATCCTGTGGTGATAAAAGGTGGTCTCTGGGTTCCCGCTCACTAATTATGCCCCTCAAGACATTTTATGCAAGCTTAATTTCAAGAAATGCGGAATATTGATCTTTCTATCTTTTGCAAAATGTGATAACAGGTGAATATGATATAAAAACACTATAGCATAACTTCCCTCACAGGCAATAAATTGTTGCAACATGGTGATCAAAGGGTGCCATTTCTCTTCGATACAACTCCGTAGTATACCTTTCATCCAGCTGATTGACTAATAGGCTGGCTTGAGGAATGAAGCACACTTTGGAATATGTAATTTCCCACCCTTTAAGAATGGTTCACACACAAAGGGTAACCATATAGCGTGGCTAAGAGAGTCTTTTGTAACTTTAAAATTAAAATTACCAACTTTAACATGCTCCCCATCAAATTTGTTAGAAAATTCTATGGCTACTTTATCATTATATGCTTGAAAATTTCTTAAAAATAGCAACCATCCCTGCTCTTCGAGAACTCCTTTGAATTGTTGATACTTAAAGCTATGGTAAAATTGGCAAAAGGTCAAATCATGGTGATTGACCCCCATGCCTGTGTAAAACCACAATTTCTAAACCCAACATAAAAGTTTAACTCTCTGCCTGCAGTACTGAGATAGGGATAGAATTCCGTTATTAATGAAAAATAAAATGGTTGCCTTGATGTTGATGAGAATTGTCTGCATCTTGTCGATGACTCCAACCTCACCAAGTTGATAATTTCACCCTCATCGTGCCTCCATGGGAATGGTTATCACAGTGGCGGGGTAATACAAGGCTGAAGGGGTGATAATAGCCACGGTTTAGATGTGGTTTAAGTGGATAAGTTTGATAATGATTAGGGCGACTAGAGTATTTAACATGAGCTGAAAAGGTTGAAAGGGGTCTCTTAGGGAATGACGATAGGGATAAGGTAATGATTATAGGATAGGGAGTGTAAGGGCTTGGATATGAAACAAAGGGTAGAAATGATTATGGAACCAGTGGTTGCATATCACTAGAAAATAGTTTAACTATTAACAATTAAATCTCAACAAATTATGAGCACATACCTTACTAACTAAAAATGATTTAACATCTTGAGCTGTAGAGATCGACCATATTTGGTTGATAATAGAAGCAAAAACTGATCATGAAGCGATTCTTATGAAAATGAACCATATTCATAAAATGTGTTCCAAAAATGTTGTTCCCGAAATACATTCACAATAGCAGACTTTAATTTTTACATATTAGAGTACAGAAAGCTGCTAAGTACATAATTTGGAGTACAAGATCTAAAATTTTCTCCTTGAGAATTCTCATGGAATCTCCTGAATGTTGCCTTCAGAACATGGTAAACCTCCTCACCATCCCATATATTTTAGCTAGGTTAGGGATGATAACTGCCTGAGGCATTTCATATTTAGAGAGAATGAAATGATGAAAAATAAATCTCTAGGGGGGTTTCTTTTCCCTAAGTATTCTGCTGAGCCTAGAAAATAATAATTCTATACCCAGTAGATCCCTAACTACTGCTGCTCTATAATATTAACGAGCCTAAAGTAGCCACTGCTCAAGGTTGTCATATTTAGAGAGTCTAGACCACCTAAAGGAGACTCCAAGGGGCTTCTTTTTCGTAAGTATTTACTTAAGTCTGGAAAAGAATAAATATTTACTCAAGGAATACCTATGCTACCACTATTCCATGAAGTTTTTACGAGCCTGCATCAGTCACTGCTCAGGAGTTTCAAGTTTTGAGAGTCTGAATAGATCCAAAGAAGACTCTAACAGGCTCCTTTTCCATAAATAATCTGTGAAGTTTGGCCAATGGAATAAAATTACCCAAGACATATTTCTCCTTTATTCTACATGGGTTGTGGCGAGAAACACCTAAAGATATAAAAAATGACAGCCCACTGATTATATATATAGATATCTCTACGTATGTATGTATGTATGTATGTATGTATACATACATACATACATACATACATACATACATACATACATACATACATACATACATACATACATACATACATACATACATACATACATATATATATATATATATATATATATATATATATATATATATATATATATATATATATATATATATCAACCTGATGAACCAGTAAGAGGCTGGTCATTTTCATGGACCAACTCCATCCCTGGATATCTTCTAATCCACGAGGGAAATTGTTGTGAGGAGAGTGATTGGTTATAAATCTTGAGTCGGTGACCATTTACTATCAAAGAGGTTTGACTGCCATGAATACTTTTAATTTGGATTGAGCCATTATTGAAGACCTCATCCACGTCATAGGGACCTAACCGCCTAGTGGATAATTTACCTTTGAACTGTTTGAACTTACGACCATAGAGAAAGGCCCAGTATCCTGAACGAAAAATATTCATTTCAATAAAATTATCATGCTAATGAGCTCTATGATCTTGCACCAACATGGTTAGATGGAGTGTATCCTATCTAATCTCATCAAGCTCATTCAACTACATTAACCTTTGTTCTTAGGCTTCATTAAGATTCATCCCGAGTTGAGTGGCATTCTAAATTATTTTCACTTGGAACTAAATAGGCAATAACACCTACTTATCATAAACTAGCTCATATAGGGTGTGTTCTATCACATTCCTCCAAGTTATGCGGTAAGACCATAATGCCTCCAACAACTTGTCAGCCCAATCCCTGTGATGTAACTGAATTGTCTTGGTTAGGATGGATTCTAACACTTTGTTTGTGCATTACACCTTCCCATTGGCTTTGGGGTGGTGGGTATATTTCCTATATTTTATTCAGTATTTTTTAGTGAGATCCTTAACCAATTTTGATGTGAAATGTGTGCCCTGGTCACTAAAAATCTGCCAGGGTACTCCAAATCTAGTGAAAATGTCTTCAAAAATGAATTCCACTACTTCCTTTTCGGTTTCCGCATACAAAGAATTAGCTTCCACGCACTTCATAACATAGTCAATGGATACTAAATTATAGCTTTTATTCTTTGACATGGGGGAGAAAGGTCCAATGAAATCTAATGCCCACTTCTAGAAAGGTTTTATTGATATCTGTGTCCAAAGGGGCATCTCATCATAAGGAATTGGCCTCCCCATCCTCTAACAAGCATCACAACTGGATACAAACTTTTTGGCATCTTTGGAAAGCGAGGGCCAATAATACCTGGTATGAAGTACTTTGTATGCAGTCAATCTGTTTGCAAAGTCCCCCCCACAAGGGTCATTATGGCAGGCCTTCAGCACATCAATTATCTCTTTTTCTTACACACATATCCTCATGATCAAGTTGGCTCTGGAGTAGAGCAAGTCTCCATTGATCCAGGAGTAGTTGGAACTATGCTGTATAATGTTATGTTTCTCCCTGCTATACAAATTCTAAGGCAACTTCCCTGACACTAGGTAGTTGGCAACATCTGCAAGCCAAGGAGTAATCATAGATATAACAAATAATTCTTCATCCGAGAAATCATCTGGTACTGGGTTTCATACATTTTCCTGCATGACATTCATTCGAGACAAGAAGCCAGCTACGAAATTATCTCACCCAAGCCTATCAGTCACAATTATATTAAATTCGTGCAAAAGAAATATCCATGTAGTAATCCTACCAATAGTGATATGTTTGTTCATCAAAAATCTAATGACAAAAGGATCAGTATGGACAAAACTCTCTATTAGGGTCCCACCCTAACCCCCTTATTTATGTAATGGGATCACGTCATAGTCAAGATTCAATAAAGCCCATATTAATAATTGTAAGTGGTTAATCCGCAATTAATAATGGAACCACAGTTAGTTGCAAATGGGCCGTAGTATTAGATAGATGGTATTAATAAAACCTACGGTATTGGCCCGTGGTATTGCATGTATGAGTCATATATAAAGGATAGAGACTCCTGGTGAGGAGCATCGTGTCTTATTTTGTAGTCGAGCTCTGCTCTATTGGAGGTTGCCCCCTCGAAGAGGCAAGTGAACATTACTCTCTGAATAATAAAATCATTGCTATTCTGTGTTCTGGGTGTCTTTTCTTCGCATATTCTGTATTTGGGTATCATTTTGCAGGTTAAGAGCATAATAAGTGGTATCAGAGCACTTTCCAGGGCCGGTGGGATCTCCATTTCTTAGCAAATTTTTTTTTTTTTTTTGGCTAGAGACGTGTTCCGGCGTCTTTAAACCACGGGATCTGTCATTGAGCGCATAAACCTGCGGATTTGGGGAGGCATGCACACAGGAAATACAAGAGGTGGTCACGTCTGTTGGACTCCCTTTTAAGCCCTGTGGGTACCCCTTCGAGTAGTAGCGCATTAGACAGAACCGTGCACGAATTCTCTTCCACGTACCCTTTGGGTATATCGGAAGCCCCCTAGGCTCCCTTGAAACCTCGCCGTAGATAAACTGTCGGCCGTCTTGCAGCAACAGTACACCGAGAACAACACTCGGGGAGATTACTCGCACGTACGATAGGGTAGTAGGGTTGTATGGCTAAGGGTACGGTCGATCCTCCTTAGTTAGAGCCCTGAAACATTGGGCCGAGTACTACTGCCAGACCCTTATGTATATTGCGATTTGTAGCACCTGACACTCCTCAAGACCTTAGTTCCCTTTTCTATCGGGGGATCACATAGCATCTCTTCCAGATCCGCCTGTGCAAAGGGGTGCAGCAGTAGCAGACATTAGTCTCGCAGTCTCAGATCTGTAGAAGCAGTCTATTCTGCCATCAGATCTACCATTTAGATCTCTCAGACCCCCCAGATCGGAGTTGTAGTGAAGGGTTCCTATACCGGGGTATAATTTTTGCAGGAATTTTGGCTGCACTGACATTTTAAGGATTTGGCCACTGCAATATTGATAAGGAAGGAGTAAAACTCTGTTAGGAGTTTTCAGGAAAAAAAAAAAAAGTCTGAGATCTTCCGGGGCGCTTATTGGTGATCTAGCCCATCAGGATCAGGACGACGAGCTGAGCACGGTGGTACCATTCAATTATTAGTGAAAATTTTTAGGCGGTCCCAAATTTTCATCAGGTTGGTGTATGGTAGAAACTAGAGCTCAAGCGATGGCCAATGAAAGGATGGACAAACTTTAACAATCCATGCACACCCTCAGTCTTCAGCTTATCAGACTATGTAGCTAGGTCGCGCAACTCATCCCGAAGGACAAGGAGCAAGCCCACGAGGAGGCGTATAATGGCAATGGATAGAATGAGGGTGAGTCTAACCACTCTCCTCATGTCTGGCACACCCACCAACCACCCAGTCAGCGACCCCCCAAGTTGGATATGCATAAATTTGACGGTTTTGACTCGTCGGCATGGATAGCACAAATGGAGCAGTATTTCAAACTGAATCGTATCTTAGATGATGCGACTCAGCTTATGTTGGGGAGCATGTACTTGGACAATTAAAGGTGGCAATGGCGGGAATGGCATCAATGTTGCAATGGACCTTTTAGGACTTGGACCCAATTTACAAAAGATCTTCAAGACCAATTTGAACAGGAGGACTCTTTTTTGGGTCATCTTACTAAGCTCCGACAGACTGGTACAGTACATGAATATATTACAGCTTTTGAAGCCTTAGCCTTCCGCACTTGGGGTCTCTCAGATGCGTTCTACACATAATGTTTTATTAGCGGTCTTAAAGAAGCCATCAAAGCTCAAGTCCTACTGCACCACCCTCCCACATGGACGGAGGCTTGCAAGGTAGCTCGTAACGTGGAGCATGCATTAGCAGCCCAATACAGTCGCCCAAATTTCTCCGCTAAAGGTCGCCCCCCACAAGCTCACAACACGACTCAAACACTTAAGGTCCAAAAGGTGTCACCTGCGGAAATGGCCGAAAGAAGAAAGCAAGGACTATGTTACTACTGTGATGAAAAATACTCCTCAGGTCATAAATGCAAGGAGCCCAATTTTTTTCAAATAGATGCCACTGACTACAGCTCAACAGAGGAAGATCCACCACTTGAGGACCATGAGGCACTAGAAGAAGACAACCAAAAGGACAATGTACCTGACGAACCAGTTATTTCGCTGCATGCGTTGGCAGGGATTTCTTCCCCTCAAACTCTCAAAATCAGAGGTTTTCTTAAACATTGCCCAGTAGTAGTCTTGATTGATAGTGGAATTACACATAATTTCATCCATCAAAAAGTCGTAGAAGTAGTGCATTGTTTTGTACGAGCAGTTTCTAACTTCCAAGTCCAAATTGCGAATGGGGGCACAATGAAATGTGAAGGCCACTATGAAAATGTCAAACTTCAAATGGGGGATTATCAGTTGAAAACCCACATGTCTGCCATACACATGGGGGGTTGCGACGTTGTCCTCGACGCTGAATGGCTCCGCACTCTTGGGCCAATCACAATGGATTTCCAGGAGTTATATATGAGTTTTAAGCAGAACAACTACACACATACCCTCCGTGGACTCCAGGCGGGAGCCCCCTCTATCATCAGCTCGCATGGGATGGAAAATTTGTTAAAAAAGGGCAATCATGGAGTGGTAGCTCAATCTAATGCCATACAGGTAGTTGAAACGAAGTCTCTGCCAATTCATCCTAATATGCAACAGATTTTAAATAACCATCTGCCGATCTTTGACAAGCCTCATGAGCTTCCACCCTCGTGAGGGGAACATGATCATAGCATCACCTTGGTTCCAGGGGCCCAACCCCCAAATGTGCGGCCATACAGATATCTGTTCACCCAAAAGAATGAAATAGAAAAAATAATCAAGGAACTTTTGGAAGCCGGTGTCATTCGTCCCAACATTAGTCCTTATTCATCCCCAGTGGTCATGGTGCTCAAGGAAGATGGGGAGTGGCGGATGTGTCCCGACTTCAGGGCCCTCAATAAATTGACAGTCAAAGATAAATTTCCCATCCCGGTGGTTGACGATTTGCTGGACGAACTCAATGGGGCTCAATTCTTCACTAAGTTGGATCTTCGCTCAGGCTAGAACCAAATTCGCATGAAGGAAATCGACATTCCCAAGACTGCTTTCAGAACTCATGGAGGCCATTATGAGTTCCTGGTCATGCCATTTGGTCTTTGTAATGCCCCCTCTACTTTTCAGAGCCTTATGAATCACATTCTCAAACCATATCTCAGGAAATTTGTCCTTGTCTTCTTCGATGACATCCTCATCTATAGTGGCACTTGGGCTGCACATCTTCAGCATGTAGATCTACTCTTGCAACTCCTCCACAAGCATAAATTATTTGTCAATATGTCCAAGTGTTCGTTTGGCATGGAAGAAGTTGAGTACTTGGGCCACATTGTGGGGCGTGAAGGTGTCAAGGTGGACCCCAAAAAGATCCAGGCAATGCAAGAATGGCCTCAACCTAAGACCTTGAAGAGCTTGAGAGGATTTTTGGGTCTCACAGGCTATTATCGTAAATTTGTCTGCAACTATGGCCGCATAATGAAGCCCCTCACTCAACTCCTAAAGAAAAATTCCTTCTTCTGGAATGAGGAAGCACAACAGGCATTTACCACTCTCAAAAACGCCATGTGTTCCACTCTAGTCTTAGCACTACCCAACTTCACCAAATCCTTTGTCATTGAATGTGATGCTTTGGGGACAGGTATTGGGGCGGTCTTAATGCAGGAAGGGCAACCTTTGGCCTTCACAAGCCAACAACTAAGTGGGAGGAATCTGGGCCAATCTACCTACCAAAAATAAATGATGGCCATCTTACATGCAGTCGAGACCTGGCGACCTTACTTATTGGGGCGACATTTCCAAATCCACACAAATCATCACAGTCTTAAATATTTTTTGGAGCAACGCCTATCCTCCCCACAACAAAATAAATGGCTCGCCAAAATGATGGGATATGATTATGAGATCATTTACAAGAAAGGGAAAGACAATAGTGTAGCCGATGCCTTATCTCGCCAATTTGAGGAAGAAAGTACTCTGCTAGCAATTTACCTCCCCATTCCAGAATGGATTGAAGAGGCTCGGAACAAATGGTTTTCACACCCCGGGCTATCCCAACTCATTTCTCAATTTCAGGTAGATCCAAATTCCACCAAGGGCTACTCGTGGTAGGATGATATTCTTCGCTACAGGGACAGAGTCGTAATATCACCAACATCCACCCTCAAAAGTCGCATTTTGGCAGAATTGCACTCATCTCCCATTGCAGGACATTCGGGCTTTCAGAAGACGTATGCTCACACCAGAAGATCATTTTTTTGGACAGGGATGAAAAAGGACATCCTTACTTTCGTAGTAGAATGTGATGTCTGTCAATGCCACAGAGGGGAAACCGTCAACACACCAAGCACATTACAACCATTGCCCATTCCGGCATCAATTTGGACGGAGGTTTCTATGGATTTCATTACAGGTCTTCCAAAGTTAGGGAACAAGTCAGTCATCATGGTGGTTGTGGACCGACTGTCGAAGTATGCTCATTTCTGCGCCCTACCCCACCCATTTACACCAACTTTGGTTGCTCAATCTTTCATGGATCAGATCTTCAAATTGCATGGCATGCCCACTTCTATTGTGTCCGACCGTGACCCGATCTTCACCAATAATTTTTGGCAGGAACTCTTTAGAATACAAGGCACTCAACTAGAACTCAGTACTTCCTATCATCCGCAAACAGATGGTCAAACCGAAGCCATCAACAAATGTCTAGAAACCTACCTTAGGTGTTTCACTTCAGAAAAACAACACCTTTGGGTACAGTGGCTACCTCTGGCTGAATGGTGGTATAACACTAACTATCATGCCACCACCAAAATGACTCCCTATGAAGCAGTATATGGTCAACTCCCGCCTTCACCTACTTCGTATCTCAAGGGATGCTCAAAAGTACAAGCAGTGGATCAACTCCTACAACACCACGCAACCATGCTCGCCCATCTCCAAGAGAATCTTCATCAAGCTCAGAACCACATGAAGCAACAGGTAGACTAGCATCGCTCAGAGCGCCAATTTCAAGAATGGGATCAGGTCTTTTTACGGCTCCAACCATATAAGCAAACATCACTCAAAGACAAGGGGTGTCAGAAACTCTCTCCCAAATTCTACGGACCATATCAAGTACTTCAGCGCATTGGAGAAGTGGCCTACAAGTTGGCCTTGCCACCTACTGCAAAAATCCATCCAGTTTTCCATGTCTCATGCCTCAAGAAAGTGATTGGGAACAATTGCAGAATTCAGACCAGTCTACCTGAATTGGATGAAGAAGGGTCCATCTGGCTTCAACCCGAAGAGGTCCTAGACACACGAGACAAGCAACTGCGCGGCCGCGTGATTAAGGAAGTCCTCGTCAAATGGAAAGAAACCTTTCCGGAAGATGCAACTTGGGAACCAGCCACTATTCTTTAGCAGTTTCCGCAGCTTCAGCCTTGAGGACAAGGCTAGTCTTAAGGGGGAGGGCATGTTAGGGTCCCACCCTAACCCCCTTATTTATGTAATAAGATCACGTCATAGTCAAGAGTCAATAAAGCCCATATTAATAATTGTAAGTGGTTAATCCGCAATTAATGACAGAACCACAGTTAGTTGCAAATGGGCTGTAGTATTAGATATATGGTATTAATAAAACCCACGGTATTTGCCCGTGGTATTGCATGTATGAGTCATATATAAAGGATAGAGACTCCCTACGAGGAGCATCATGTCTTATTTTGTAGTCAAGCTCTGCTCTATTGGAGGTTTCCCCCTCGAAGAGGCAAGTGAACATTACTCTCTGAATAATAAAATCATTGCTATTCTGTGTTATGGGTATCTTTTCTTCGCATATTCTATATTTCGGTATCATTTTGCAGGTTAAGAGCATAACATTCTCATAACTAGTTATGTAATCTCTAAATTTGCTAATGGCATGAGCAACTGCTAATAATTCATTTCTAGTAACTGTATAGTTTATTTTAGTAGGGAAAAGATTCGTGCTAACAAAGTAAATAGCATAAGGGGAATGATCTTCCCTTTGTCCTAAAACTGCTGCAAGTGTGGTATCTGAAGCATCCGTGCAAATTTGGAATGGTAAGGACCAATTTCGTCCCCTCAATACTGGAGTGGTTGATAACCACTCCTTTAATACCTGAAAAGCATGTTGACAATCATCATTCCAAACTAAATCAATGTCCCTAGTTAATAATTTAAATAAAGGTGATCCAATTCTTGCAAAATTTTCAATAAATCAAGGATAGTAACCTGCATGTCCCAAAAAGCTTCTTATCTCTTCTTCTGTACGATGAATTCAAATATGTGAGATTACCTCAATCTTGGCTAGATTGACTTTGTTTCCTTCAAATGAAACATGATGGCCCAAGATTATCCCCTTAGTTTGCATTATTTTAGAGTTTATACTGATAAGGGCTAGGTTGGCTTCTTGCAGACATATAATCAAGACTTTTTCTAGATTTTCCAGAGCTTGGGAAAAATCATCTCCATATACTGTGAAGTCATCCATGTACACTTCTACACAGTCATGTATCAAGTCAGAAAACATGGTTAGGACAACTCACTGAAAGGTGGTTGGGGCTTTGCAAAGGCCCAAAGGAAGAACTCGATAGGCATAGGTATCCCAAGGGCAACTGAAAGTGGTCTTATTTTGGTCTTCCTCAGCTATTTGAATCTAGTTATACCCTCTGTACCCGTCTAGAAGAGAGAAATACTTCTTACCAGAAAGTCTATCAAGTACCTGATCAATAAATGGTAGCAGAAAGTAATCTCATAGTGTGGCTTTACTTAACTCCCTGTAATCAACACATATGTGCCACTTATCATTCTTCTTTGGAACCACCACAAAAGGTGACACCCATCTGCTATCTGAAATAGGATAGATAAAATATGCCACTAATAACTTCCGCGACTCATCTTTTACAATTTATTTCAAGGTTGGGTTCCTATGTCTTTGTGGCTACCAGATTGGTCTCATCTCCTCATTGATGTAGATATGGTGGATGCATGTATATGGGTGTATGCCTTTCATGTCCAAATAGTCCCAGGAAAAATCTCCAGATTTTTCCTAAATCATTCTCAACAATTTCTTCTTTTTCTCTTCACTTAGTTCATTTCCAATATACAAAACATTTCCTTCACTAATTTCAATTGGTTCCATAGTGAGGTCATTATTTCCCTCTATTGTTGTGAATGAGGAAAATATAGCTGGATGACAAGCTTCCTGAAACTGATTACTAAAAACATGCTGATAACCAGTAAAAGAAATTGGATAATCAATAGAAGAACGATCAGATAAAAATTGTTGCAAAATATGATCTTCTAATTGTTCCTAGGGTCCTCTAGATTGTTCTAATGATAACAAAGGAAACATACAATCCTCATCTCCATAGGGACTCTGTAGCCATAAGGGTACCTCTGTAGCATATTGAGCAAGGGGGAAATTGACAAGGTTTGATTATATGAACCACTCGAAATGACCATTTCTCCATTTTGGCACCCTATCACAACATCCGTAGTAGCTAACCAAGGGCATCCTAGGACTACAGGATGTCTTTTTTTTTTAAGAGAAATGACAATGAAATCAATGGCATATTGGTAGGAAGCAGTGGTGACTACTATGTCTTCTAGAGTTCCCATGGGTTTAATAATGGATTTATCTACCAATTCTAAAATAATAGGTGTAGGTTTGATCCCTTGCAATTGTAAATATGTCATGGTTTCAAAAGTGATAGTGGTAAATGCTACTCCTAAGTCTACAAGGGTGTTTAGAAGAAGTAATCCACTGATTTCAATGGTCACTATGGGATTTTTTGGGCCACTATATTTTAATGGTAAATCTGAGATCATCCTAGACATTTCATTCATGACATTTACATTTTGGTTCTTGTGTCCTTTCCTTCCCATGTTCTTAATACAAAGGTCTTTAATGATTTTATTGTAGATAGGAATGTCCTTGATGGCTTGTAATAGCATAATTTTAATACAAACATTCATTAATTCTAATCCTAAATCATATTCGATTGGGATATCTTCCTTCTTAACAAGTAGTCTTTCCAGGTAAGGAGGTTCATTTGGTTCTAATTTTTGTTTTTTATTTCTTATTGAATGTGATTTTCAGTTTGTTCTTGAAGGGCTCTTCCTGAATAATGACATCTGATTTTTCCTTATTGACTGTTTTCCCAAATCGTATTTAAATCTCATTTATTGGGATAGTAGTGATCATATAGGTAGGAAAAGGTTGTAATTCTGTATTTTGTACATGCTGAGGCTATGTATTATGGTTGGGTTTAGATATGGGTTGTGCAAGAAACAAAGCAGGGCGAGGCGGGTTCAATGATGGTGGTGCCTATGAGGATGATGGGTTCGATAGTGCAGGTAAAGGATGGTGGAAAGGAGGAAGAGGATGTGATACTTGTGGATAATGATTTGGGTTGTAACCTTGCTGATAAGGTTGAATTTTTGGATTGTAGGATGTGCTAGGCGTGTTTGAGTATGGAGGATAGGATTGGTTTTGGAGTTGAAAAGTATTTACATAAGGATTTCCCCTCCAATATTGATTCCAAATAGTGTTTTGTAATTTAGGATTGAACCAAGGAGGATAAGATGGCTGGAAGCTCCAAGGTTGATTCTGACCATAGGCTTGAAAATTAGGATCTTGAAACATGTTTTGATTTTGTCTCCTCTAAGAGGGTTTCTTGATTGTTTTTGGAAAATCATTTGTTTCAGCATTACTCTTATAGATATCCTATAAACTGGGAAGAGATGGACACTTCTTGGTTGCATGTTCCAAATAACAAAACCCACAAACCTCAACAACACTAATGGGACATGCCCTCTCAACATGCTTATTTCTGAATTTAGGACAAAAGATTACCTTGGAAGCCCTCTCATATTCTTGTTTCTTTTTGAGTTTTATTATATCAAGCTAGTTATCAATAGTGTTTAGGATATCTGTTTTGAAGTTTTCCAATAATTTTCCTAATTCCAATTTAGTGACACCATTAGGTACATATTTCTGATTTATTGGCACATAATCTCGGAAATTATCATGGAGTTTCTTGCCTACTTTAGCCTGACTTCGTGAGTTAGTGCGACATAGTTCAACCACCTCAAAAAAAGGATTTTTATAAATACACCCACCATTTAGAAGATTTAAAGTTTCGATACATTCATCCCTCGGTGCCTTTAAACAAATAGTTCTTACAGTGTTCTCATTTAGATGTGCTCCTCGAGATTTATGGAAATTATAAAAGAAACGTTCAAGATATTCTTCTAAGTTCTCGTCCTATAACTGTTGCATCCTAAGAATATCATTCACATCCCTACTTTTGCAGAAGTCTTGGAATTTCTTGAGAAAGACGGACTTCATATCATCCCAGGAGTAGATGGTGTGCTCATAGAGGATCATGAACATCTAAGGGATGCATCTGTTAGGGTGGATAGGAATATCTTGAGCTTATGTGCATCCCCATAATAATTATAACTCCTACACAAAATGTCAAATTCAAACAAGTAGGTTGCATCTGGGTCTTTAGAGGACTTACCATAAAAGAGCGGAAGAGATGCCATTGGTATGTTTTTCATAGTGATGCTCCTCGTTGCATTGATAATAGGAAACCCAAAAGTGGTTTAGTCTTGTGCTTCTTCTTCTTCCAGTCCTCCAATCGGTACTTCATGGTTCCCTCTAAATAGGTTGTGATGTGGGCCTTGCCCTTCCCCTTAACGTTCCTCATTATTTCTTCCAATATCTTATGACCTTATCCTTCCCCCCGACGTTCCTCATTGTTTCTATTCTCTCCTTCCTAGTTGGCCATGTATACTACACATTCTTAAAGAGGTTTGGTGATGATTACCCACTCAAAAAGAGGTATTGAAGGATATTCCTTGATATTAGTTGATTCTAGATCTATGACTAGTTCTTCTAATACAATTCCTTTTTGTACTCCCAATAATAATGTATTCAATTGTTTCCTCATCCTGATTCATGATCTCCCTCTCTAAAGCCACTTTGTTATCAACACCTCCATGTTATTTCTTTATTCCTGCATACTGATTAGTAGGATTAGTGATTGGTGTGGTTACTCGACCAACATTTGTAGGAAATTTTGAACTAGCAATAAATCTTCCTTGACTATCCCTATGCCTACTTCGACTTCTACGCATAAAGAAAAGGAAATACAAGTTCAAAGATAAGAAAAAATTATCAGACTTTGGAGCAACCCCATAATAGTGGATGCATGGCTCTTAACTCACGTCTTACCATACTCTCTTTACCCTCTGATTGCCTACAATATCCTTGACATTCTGTAATAGCAATCTTACTTGAACCAAAATACAACTCCCCAACAACGATGCCAAAATGTTGAGAGTTTTAATTAGTTATTAAACATCCAAATATTTAATTGTCAACCAAGACTTGTAAGCACGAGTTTTACTGCGTTTTTGGCTCAAGATGAAGCTCAGAGTATATAATTTTCCTTAATAATGATCGTTAAGTACATAATGGTGGAAAACACTTATCAATTAAGAAAACTAGCCCTCATCTCATTCTCAGAAAACATAAGCAATCTAATGGAAATCAACTTAAATCAATTGCTATGCAAACAACTCATAAAATATAAGAAAGATATAGATCAACGACTTAAAATGTAGCCTATTCGAGGGGGAAACCACATTTAAATTACACAAGTGAACAATTCTTTGATGATACAAATGACGAGACCTTCGTTCTATGTATAGAAGTCTAAGGGGTCACAATATAAGCAAAACCGACATAAAAATAATAATGTAAGGGCACAACAATAACACTAGTGGGCTTCTATGGGGCACAATAATAACAATATGGGGACAACATGGGCACAACAATAACAATAAGGTGTATAATGAAAATAATAATAAGGGAATACATTAGTATTATAGGGACCTAACATGCCCCTCTCCTTCAAAAAAGTGTTATTCTCAACTCTTGAGTTGTTTTGGATGCTTCTGTATAATATTATCATCCTCTCATGTAGAATCTTCAGTGCGTAAGTTCTTCCACTTGATGAGATACTCTAAAATTGATCGATTTCATAGTTGTCGAGTTCATCTTTCTATGACGGCTTTAGGTTCCAATATGGTTTTTCCTTCCTCGTCAAGCTCTAGAAATTTTGTTTGAACAAGGAGCTTGTCACATATAACCTTCTTTAAGCATGAGACATGGAAAACTGGGTGCAGTCGGGAAGATGCTGGATGTTCCAATTTGTATGCCAGAGTACTAATCTTTTGCAACACCTTGTACGGACCATAATACTTTGGTGATAATTTATTATCTTCCTTAGCTTGCTTGAGGGACATTAGTTTGTATGTTTGTAGTCATAGAAATACCCAGTCACCTACGTCAAAACTTCTTTCACTGCGATGTTGATCTGCCTGTTTCATTCTATTATACGACAAAGTGAGGTTATCCTTTAAGAGTTGGAGAAATTTTTGTTGATGCTCTATGTGATCTTCCACTACTTGAACCTTAGGATTTTCTCTTAAATATGATGTGATGGACAGTGGATGATATCCATAAAGTGATATAAATGGGGTCATTTTTGCTGCAATATGTAAGGAAGTGTTATACCACCATTCAGGGAGAGGCAACCATTTTACCCATTGTGTTTTTTTATCAGATACAAATCAACAGAGATATCCTTCCAAACATGTGTTCACTATCCCAATTTTCCCATCAGATTGAGGATGATAAGATGAGATATCATCTAATTGAGTACCCAGAAAAGAAAATATTTTTGTCCAAAAAATTCCAGCAAAAATAGTATTTCTGTCACTTACAATAATATTTGGGTTTCCATGTAGCTTTTGAATTATTTCCATAAATGCAGTAGCAACTGTACTGGATTTAAATGGATGAGATAATACAGTAAAGTGTGCATAATTCATAAGTCTATAAACTACCACCATGATGACACCCTTTCCTTCAGACTTGGGAAAAATTGTGATAAAATCCATTGAAACTTCCTCCCAAAGTTGACATGGAATGGATAAAGGTTGTAATATACCCGAGATCTTAATTTTCTCAACTTTATTTTGTTAACCAAACATTCTACCACAAAATTTTGAATATTAGATTGAAAGCCATCCGAAAAAATTCCTTCTTAACCCTATGGTAAGTTATTAAAAATCTTGAATGCCCTCCTAAGGGAGATGTGTAAAATTCCCTAAGAATATGTTGTTTGAGTTGGGAATTGTTACAAAGGTATAAGCGATCTTTGTACCATAACAAATCACTTTTCCAGCTAAATGTATCAGATTTACTTTGACCTTGGTGCAAATTTCCAATGAGTGCCAACACTTCTTCATCATTATTTCATTCATCCCTTGCTTCATTTATCCAATCTGGTTGGATAATAGAAATGGCACAAAGCAATGCTTCCATATCCTCATCCTTTCTTGAGAGTGTGTCTAAAACAACATTTTTCTTCCCTTTTTTGAATATTATTTCAAAGTCATAACCCAACATCTTTGTGACCTATTTTTGTTGCTCTTCTGAAGATAATCTTTGTTGTAAAAAGTATTTAAGGCTATCCTGGTCTGTTTTTACCTTGAAGTGTCTTCCCATTAGGTAAGGTCATCATTTCTTAGGTGCTTGAAGTATTTCCAAGATTTCCTTCTCATAAATATCCTTGTGTAAATATTTTCCTTTGATTGGAAAACTTTCGAAAATGATGGGTCTTTCTTCTTTCATTAAAATAGCACCAATTCCATTTCTTGAGCCATCAGATTCCACAATAAAGGTTTTCATGAAGTCTGGCGTCACTAAGACTGATGCTTAGAACATTTCCTCTTTAAGACATTCAAAGGCCTTCGTTGCTTCTGTAGTCCAAGAAAATGCATCTTTGTTCACTAATTTTGTTATTTGTGCCACTATTCTCCCATAATTCTTAATAAACTTGTAATAATGCCCTATCAACCTGAGAAATCCTCATAGATGCTTTATGGATGTGGATACTTTCCATTCCTTAATGGCTTTAATTTTTCTCAGGACTACCTTAACACTTTCATGAGACCGAAATATTCCACCTATTGTACTCCAAAGAAAAATTTGGAGGATTTTGGATATAATTGTTTCTCCTCCAATAGTTTGAGCAATCTATCAACATGTTGTACATGATGCTTCCCAGACTTGTTATAGAATAGTTTATCATTAAAAGATAGTAACACAAATTTTCTAAGGGTTTGAAAATGGAATTCATAAAACCTTGAAACATAGAAGGTGCATTGGTGAGGCCAAAAGGCATGACCATAAATTCATATTGACCCTCATGAGCTATAAATGTTGTTTATAGAATGTCCTCAATCTTCATTCTGATATGATGATATCCTGAACAAAGGTCTAACTTGGTGAAGTAAATTTCTCCATGCAATTCATCCAATAATTCATCAATGACAGGAATGAGGAATTTATTTTTAATAGTGAGGTTGTTGAGCTCCCTATAATCTAGATGCATGCACCATAATCCATCCTTCTTATGCACCGATACTACTAGAGAAGAGAAATAACTTTGACTAGGTTGAATTATCACCGCCTCTAGCATTTCTGTAACCATACATTCAATTTCAGTCTTCTGGGCATAGCGATATCTGTAAGGCGTGATGTTTGGAGCAAAACTTCCTAGAATCACATGAATAGCATGATCATGATCACGAATAGGTAGGAGGAATTTGGGATACTCAAATCTCAAATCACTATCCAAGAATTTTTGGAAATCTAGAGAAATAGATGATTCCAATGTGGGAACCTCTAGCGAACATAATTGTGAAATTACACCTCGTTCTTATTTATTTAGAAGCTTTGTCATGTCGTTACAGCTGATTATCTTTCCCAGTTTCCCTGTGATACCCCTTAATTCAACTTCTTTTCCTTCTGAAGCAAATTTCAAGAAAAGTTCTTGAAAATTAAAATTTATAATACCCAAAGACTGTAGCCATTTGCCTCCTAGTACAACATCAACACCACCAATTGGAATGGAAAGAATTGGACTATTCAACACATATTCTCCCATGGATATCTTGATATTATGGAACTTTCCAGAGAAATTTATGGTTCCTCCATTTCCAACCATCACTTGACACTTTGGTGCTGGATATAGGAAGCAATTCATTTCCTTAGCTATCCTACAATGTATAAAATTATGGGTACTTCCTCAATCAATCAAAACTATTACCTTTTTCTTCTTGATATGTCCTTCTATCTTGATAGTTTGATGAGTGGTAATTCCGAGCAATGCATTACAATATATGGTCATATTCATTTCTTGCTTCTCTAAGGTTTGTTCCCGGAGTATATCCTATTTTTTTATGTTTCTTATTCCTTTTCTTCCTCTTCACAATCTATCTAAAATAATTTCTTCTCAACACACTTATGATATTTAGTGTATTTTCTATCACAACTGTAACAAAGCCCTTTCGCTATTTTTTCTTCCAAATTGTCATGGTGTCAACCTTGTAGGTTGTGGAAGGCTAGCAGAAACAACACTTCCATCTTTATAGTTGTGAATGGTAGGCTTCCTTGTTGTAATAATTTTGTTTTCAATTTTTCTTTCCAACCTGAATGCCTTATCCAATGAATCAGGTTCCCAAAGGAAAACTCGATTTTGGTTGTTTTCCTTTAAAGTGCCTATGAACACATCAATCCTATGCTCCTCTCGAATATATTTGACCCTTATATTCAATTTTGGAAGTCCTCAATGTGCTCCACCATTGAACCCTTTTGTTTGAGATTTATCAATTGGCTAAAAAGGTGTTTCTTTTTGTATCCTCATAATGTGCTATCATTTATTCCATAAAAATTTCCCAAGTGGAAATTTGTTTATGAAAGAAAATCCATAGATACCATACAAACTAATTGGGTTCCAAATATAAAGTTGCAATGTGTACCTTTTGCGTGCTTTTCACATTATGGAGATAGAAATATTGCTCCATCTGTAGTATCCATTTTATGGGATCCTTGCCATCAAACTTCCTCATATCGATCATGGGAACATGGTGGGTCTTAAATCCAACATTAGAGTCTATGAAATCATGACTATTTTTTTTTTCTCATCACGAGTTTTCGTTACTACCCTTTCACCATTAGTAAGGATTTCTTATAGCAACTTTGTCAAATCTATCTTCAAATATTGCATGTTGCCTTTAGGTTTTGATTCTATACCATTCACGTTAGCTTTCATGCCATCCATCTTAGCTTCCATTCCATTATTTATAATATCCATCTTATCTTCAGTTACCTTTCGTGAGAGCGAAATTTGTTGCACTTGGTTTCGTAATTTTGATATATCATGTTGCATTTCTTCCTCTTCTTCATTGGTCATAGTACATATTTTAGGTTTCTTACTAGGTGTTTCGATTTTCTTTCTTTGGTTCATCAATGAATGATAATTAATCTTCACAATTCCCTTTGAATCACTTCAAACTACTTTCTCAAACAAGTCTTATGTAAATTTAAAAAAAAAAACTACACACCATTTTTGTTTTTTTCCGATTTGTATGAGGTCGATCATGAAGTGCCTATAACTCTATAATTTTAGATCTCCAAGTAATAAAATTTTGACCTATGATATCCCTATGAGTCTTATTTCCAAATCCTCAAGTCTGATCATGATTGGATTCCCAAATAAAGATGTATGCACAATCTCCCACGACAAAGTAATTATAGTCTCGTTCAGTATTGTGAACTTGTACGATGTGCCACGTGTCACTATTTCAACCTTAGGCTCTGATACCAAAACCAAACAAACCATAGTGCATCGTTTTTTTGTCACATTTTATGAAATTTCCATCATATGCTTAGAGACAAAGCTATGAACATTTTCCCAAGGTGACCTATTTTAGATCCAATTAGGGAACCTATGAAAATGATAACTTCCTCAGTTAAAATCTTTGAAATAGCCAAACAATATATGAAATTCGATCATGCAGTTCAACACGATTTCCTTTTAAAGGGGTTTTAATTTGCACATCAGAAACTTCGTATAAAAAACGTTATATCAAAAATACCATGATGACGTGTTTGAAGCAGTGAAACCCTAGAATCCAAATCTTTGATAGCAATTGTTATGCAACCAGCGAACAAAATAGAAGAAAGAGATAGAACAACAACTTAAAATGTAGCCTCTTCGAGGGGGAAACCTCCTCTACATTACACAAATGAAAAATTCTTGGATGATACAAATGACAAGACCCCCTTTCTATATATAAGAGTCTAAGGGGTCACAATATAATCAGAGTCGACATAAAAATAATAATGTAAGGGTACAACAATAACAATAGTGGGCTTCTATGGAGCATAGAAAATTTTAGGGGCAAATGTTCGCCCTTTGGCGAAATTAATGGGTTTTGAATTTTTAGTGGGCGAATATTTTGTATCATAGTACATTTTTACAAATCACCTCAAATAGCCCACCTTATTTTAAGGGAGAGGGTAAAAAAGGTAAATTTAGCCCTTGAAATTAGGAGTTACAACCTTCCATTCACCCATTTTCAACAATAGGTTTTATTTAAGTGAATACATTCGCCCAATTTCAAGAATAGGCTTTATTGAAGTGAATCATTTGGGCCAAAGGCCCAAATACCATATTTATAAAAGAGGTATGGTAAATTAATAAAGATATAAATAAATGAGAGGTATGGTAAATAAATAAAACATTTTTTATATTTACTCCATAAGTCACCTTATATACATGCAAGGGTTTTATTTAAGTGAATCCTATGGGCCAAATACCATATTTGTAAAAGAGGTATGGTAAATTATTAAAAATATAAATAAAAGAGAGGTATGGTAAACAAATAAAACATTTTTTTATATTTACTCCATAAGTCACCTTATATTTACGAACACTAAAAAAATGTGTTATATTTAGGTGAAACTTATGGGCAAAATACTATGGGACAAATACCATGGACTAGATTGTTATTAATACCATGCAAAAAAACATTATTGACCCTAATATTAGTATTAATAAAAATAAAAATGGCACATGGTATTGACCCATGGTATTCACCAAATTGGCACATGGTATTGACCCGTGGTATTCATCTGGAATGTAGCCTATTTAAATGGGGGAATTAAACCAACATAAATCCATCTTTACTCTAGATCTACTAACCCCCCGAGAGGTATCAAATATCGTGATATGCAAACTAGCATAGAGTGAAAAAATATTTGATCGATCAAGAGTAAAAATGGATGTTGTAATTTAATGTACGTTGAACATTTTAGCTTGGTTAAAACAAAAAATAAAATAAAAATCAACTATTAATTTTATTAATTTTTATAAATTACTAATAGTAATTTTTAAGCTCCAGGTTTATGATAACCCATGGTATTGACCCATGGTAATACCATGGTATTCATGTGAGCATAGACTATTTAAAGGGGAAATTCTATCATCTTAGATCCATCTTAATTCTGGGTCTAGTAAGAGGGATAAATAGATTTCATCCCCCTAAGAGTGGTAGATGTGGAGTTAAGATGCATATAGGTTGGTTTTTATGATAATGAAGATATTAAATAGACTTAGGAAATTATATTTTAAAAACATCTTAAGGTGAATCGTTAAAGAATGGACATTGGACAAGTATATTTGTATACTTCTGTTTTAAACTGAAAAAAATCTAGGGCTAAAAGGAATGGATTGATTGCACTAGTCATCCTTCTATAAATTTCCAACATATGCTGGAGTAAACAAATTGTAATTTGGGTAATTTTTCTAATTTCAAACAGGAACATACTTGTGTATTGGCAGGGTGGTTACGAGGTCCCTAGAAGTGATGAATTTGAATTTTTCTTGGTTATATATATAGTATTAGGTTTTTTCTCATGATTTCTGTGAATGGCACGGGTGAATTTTATCCTACACACACTAGGTTATCGATATGTAATTTTGGTAATTTTGATTTCAAAAGACATTTTAAAGAAATGCAATGATTTCATTTGTGTATTCAATAAACACAAGATTTTATAATTGAGTAAAATATTCGCCATGCCTAGTGAGAGATTCGCCAGAAAATTATATATACATATCATATTATTGATAAAATCGCCTTGCACTTTTCCTATATACCATGGAGATTCACCCATTTATTGTACATGTAAATTTAGGGGGGGTTCTTAAAATTTTCCCTGCTATGGAGCACAATAATAAAAATATGGGGACAACATGGGCACAAAAATAACAATAAGGGGTACAATGACAATAATAATAAGGGAATACACTAGTGTTATAGAGACCTAACATCAATACATTATGTTCCTTACTCTAAACCTATGCAATCAAAAGAAAAAATTACTAAAAACAAAGGCTTAATGAAATTCACTCTAACTACAAATATGAAGTGAAAATTTAAACTTATAGCTATTTAAGAGCCAAACATCTATTTACTTGTAACAAAATATGATAAGAAGAACAAGTTGTAACTCTAAGATCAAACCCTAATCTATTAACTTCAATCCATTTGACCCAGACTAACTATACTTAGGAATGAAACACATTCAAACTCCACTTTAAATTGCTATAGAGACAAACTATAATAAAATGAAACCTTTGACAAAGTTGTATAAACTTATTGCTCTAAATTTGAGTCCTATGCTAGTGCAATGGAAATGTAATCTATCCTAGAATTAAATGTATTCAAATAAATCAAAGCAATGAGAGGAATCAAATCATCCTATGAATGTAAATCATATAGTTCAATGCTTGAAATCAATATTTATACTAGAACATTGGAAATGGAAATCAAACTTATTAAAGTATGAGAGAATAGATCTAAATTATCCTATGATAATTTAATAACTCAAGTCAATGCTACGACTGAAATGTTGTAAAGTAAAACACATTGCAAAAACTAAATCATAATGCTTCAAACAACTCAAATTATGGAAATGAAAAATTCAACACCTATTGCTACTAGAATTGAATTCATTTCAAATCACAATCAAAACCTTTCACACCATAAATCAATCACTCAACTATACAAAAGGAAATCTACATTCACACTCATACCATTCATCATAAACTTCATTATAGGGACAGATACACAAGTTTAAACACAAGGAAATCATGTTATATAACTTCAAGAATTTACTGACTTTCCTATCATGGACACTCCAATTATAAACATGAATGAATTTGACTTTGAATGAAAGAATAGATCAAGTCTCTGTATCAAAATACAAGCACAGGTTATACAATGAATTAGATATCTCTAACAGAGAAAAGAAATCTTTAAATTGTTTAATTGGTAAAGAAACAAACCACGCATATTATGAAATCATTCACAGATATTCGTAACTATAACACACATGATTCAAACTATAAAATCACATGCACACACCTAACTATTTGAACTATTAATGAGGCTTATTTATAGAGGTGGTGGGCCCTACCACACCTAGGGTAAGCTAGCTTACTTCATTGGAAGAAAGACTTAAAACATCAGAGACATAACTCGCAATCAACCATGATAACAATGCTTCTGGATCATAACATGAAAGTGATCATGTATGTTTTCAAAATAGAGTTTGGAAACCAATTGACATAAGTCACAATGTATCAGCAACAACAATTCTTAGTGATCTAGCTTGAATAGCTTTCTCTTTACATTACAGTGTCTTTAAAGGTGACTATGTGAATGTAAAAATAACAATTTAACTAACTATGACAACCTTACCAACTATAAACTAGTAATCTAAGAACTTCTCGATCTGCTCCAAATCATATTGACTTTACTTATAACAAACGACATCCTTCTAGAGTAACTGGCTGCCATTATGAGCGTAGTCTACTTTGATTATAATCTGGAGGAACTTTGGCCTTGGAAATATCACACTTAACATAGAAAATCGATCCTAGAAGCATTGTGCATGTCCCCATAGATCATTGTGTAAACTTCGATGGTCAAAACAAGAGGAAAAGGCCCACCTAACAACATGGTATTAAGCTCGGTCATGGATCGATCTTTTGATGGCAAGACCTCCATGCACTCATGCGTAACTGTCAACCCTCTCACCATGCTTCTAGCTAAACCCATGAATAAATAGTTAGCATATAGGGACATGACTCAAGAATTCACTTAAATTCAATCAAAAATACTAAAATGGTGTCAGTTAAGTGCATTTACCTCTTAGTCATGTACGTGTAGGGTTTAGGGACTGATGTAGGTGATAGGGTAGGTAGTAAGAGTACTTTCATAAGCAAAATATGGTGAAAATAAGGATAATAGGCAGAAAATTGGCAGCAACAATGGGTGCCAACAATATTCAACAATATTGTACTACTTAGAACCTCATGTATTATGTTTTTCTATTGAATTACAAAGACCACCCTTAGGTGGGTGATATGTTCGATTCAAAGGGTTATTTAGTGTGAGAGGTCTAGAGGGTGCAACTGTGGTGACTGTTTCCTTATAAATCGAGCTCTATGTAGTTGTTTCATAAGACCTAGCTCTTGTGTGAAAGTTGACTTGTTCAATATAGACATGTATAAGTACACAGTGTTTAGGAAGGTTATGTTTCCCTCCATTACCCATAGGTGAACCCTAAAGAGGTTTTTCTACCATTTTTTGTTGTGTTTGGGTGGGAAATAAATCAACCAATCTGGTAGGCCTTTGGTTGGCTTCCTATGGTAAAAGTAGATAGTGTACTTGATACATACACAAGCACGCATGCATAAAATGACCACCTAACAAAGTTTACAAGGGAATTTAACCTTATGTTGTTCCTCATTTCTAGCCTCACCCTAGTTAGGTTGGTTTTGAGTATTTTCCCATGCAAGTTTGGATTTATTCTATTGCTTTTTCATTTTACTATTCCCACTAGGTTGTTGAGGATTATTTGGTGTTATGGAGTAGATCATGAGAACCCTGATATTGTGCTTAGAAGACTATGATTATTGAAAAATGGATACAATTGATGGGTCTTGGGATGTAACAATCAATTTCCCTAGTTAAGAAGCTAACTAGCTCGCAAAATCAGAGAAAATTGAACCAAGGAAATGATTAGAATGTGGTCATAGTTTGGGAAATTGTAGATCATTGAGAGGCTAAGGAAGACATGAATAACATCATATAAATTTCTCAACTGAGAATAAATCAAATCAAGATTTTGAACATGTAGAATCACAGCTTCCTTACTATCTACCCTAACCATCATGTCATCCTTGGCTAAGGGTGGAGGCAATTATCATGTAAAACAATGCCAAGTACATCCATACAATAATATAAATTGAAAGACATGGAGAATGGAGTGCACCTTCTAATATAAGAGGTTGCGATTTGGTGTAGGTAGCTTCAGGGATCCATTAGAAAAAATCACTCTTTTCCTTCAAATGCTAAGAACCTGAACACATTCAAACAATAGATCTACCAAACCACATATCCCACAAGATCCATTAGCACAAATACAATTAAAATCTAGTGTATTTAATACAAAATACGAGAAGTAGATATGATTGGAAAGGAATTAGCTTTCAATTAAAAAATTAGAAGGATACAATATACTAATGGCATGAGAGTTGTTATCACAAAATATGACCCTGATAAGCTACCAATCAAGTAGACTCTAAGTAACTATTTCAAACCAATCTTTCGGTTGAGGCTTTTCCTCCTCAACTTGAGAGGGCTCTGTTATCACCCTAAAATCTTTGTCTCTAAGCTTTGGAATGTTGCCCTGTTTTTAGTCATAGTCTTATAAGTTTTCAGTCATCTCATCACAATTAGTGTCATTCTCATTTACAAACCCTTCTTCTAGTCATGGTGTTAAAGGGTCTCTAGGTCATTTCATGCTTTAAGGGTTAGGTCATAAGGTCAGAAGTCTTTTAAGGTCATATCTCTTTTCCAAATAAAGTTTCGCAGCTTCATTCCATGTTCTAGAAGCCTTACTAGGTGTTTAGAAGTCACATCTCAGATCATTTTGGAAAAATTTTGAAACTAGCTATGAAATCACTGAACTAGGAGTTTTTGTAGCACGCTATGAAATCCCTGAAGAAGCCCGTTTCAACATAAAAAAATCTGCTTTCTACGTTTACTAGTCAACTTCCAGAAGGGGTCCTGAGCCGCTGAGAACTCAATTTCAAAAATTGAAAGAGGAGTTTCTTCCTAACATACCAAGCTAAAAAATGTCTTTCAGTTTCTTCAAATTCATTCTGAGGCGGGAGGAATTTATGGTTAAACTTGCACTATGAAACTGCTGAAAGTCAAGCTTGGTCTTCTGGTTTTAGCAGTCTTTTTCAATATCAGTTTCTCTTCACATGAAAAGGTATTTTGGAATTTTGAAGGAGGCTTGTCTTCATCAACTCTCCAGCTACAATAAACTATCTCACTTTATTCATAAGTGTTTTCAATTGGGAGCTAATAAGCTTTCTTTGAAACCCAAAATTCAGAGAACGGATTTTTCCTGTTTGACACATGCTTTTCAAGGATAGATTCTGGACAACTGGAGAAGTGTTTTAAAAACCAAGAGAGGTTTTTGTTCTAGACAGCATGGAATATAAAACCCTCCTTCAGTTTCAAAAAATGTGTCATGGATGAGGAGTTAAAGGCTCTGTCCCACGTGCCATTTTCAGGGATCCTAAACTTAAAAACATGGAAACATGTTCCCTAATTTCTAGGGTTTGTCTTCAGCAGTCAGATGACCACATGGGAGGCTTCATCAAATTCGACTTCTTGAGGTTGCAAGTTGTCAAAAATGCTTTAAATTCTTAGATAGGATTGTTGTAATCATGATAAGGAGTTACACTCCTAGTTGTATTAGGTCTCTAAGACTGCTAGTTAGGTGTCATTTGCATTTAATAGTTAGTTTTCAGTATCAATAGGTGTCATAGTAGGATGAATTCGAATTCCCCTCATGCTGGAGGAAGAATCTCAGCTATGTAAATGGCTCTATATATAGAAGAAGATCTAATGTAAAAAGGATTGGAAATTTTCAGAGAAAGACTCATATTGTGCCATTGTAGAAGATTATGTTTTTATGAATGCATACTTTGGCTTTACTTCTCAGGATTCAGAAAGACTTAAATGGTCCAATGGTGGCTTGTTTATGTTTGTCCTTATCTCCTTATTTGTAGTAGAATGAATGTATGATACTTAGAATTCATTGGTTATGCTCTAACTTCCTTCATACATTTGTAGACTGTGTTTTCCTTTATGCTACTGATGTACCCTTCATATGTTGAATTATAGATGCCCTGACTTCCATGTAAAGCTAATTTTATTGTCATACTGAAGCATTTCTTGACTCCATAAGCCCAATGGATTCTTACTCATCATGTTCGACCATTCATATTTCTTCACCTGTTTCATAGTGTTAGTCATCTAATTCATTATCAAAAATATTTAATCTTGTGAGAGAGCCCTCTCAAGTTGGGGAGGCTAAGCCTCAGTCAAAAGTTGGTTTGAAATAGTTACTCAAGGTCTACCTGATTAGCAGCCTATCAGGGGTTGGATTTTGTGATAACAGGCTCTCTCAATAGGTTTAGGATTTTTGATTAATGATTAGATGGCTAACTCTAGAAATAAAAATGAACAAAAATGTATAACTAGTTGAATCAAAGATTTAGCAAACATCTATTCGGCTATGGAGTCAGTATAGTCTTTAATAAAACATCATAATCAACTTAACATGGAAGTCAAGGCACTTGGATTTTAGGTTTATAAGTGAAATAGTAACATAGTGAATAAACACAGTCTACGAGCTTGTGAAGGAAGTTAGAGCATTTTCCAATGAATTCTAAGTATCACAATCTCATACCACTACAAAAAGTAATTGAACAAGTCCACAAGAACATCAAACACATAAACGTCTTGTGAATCTTTAGTAGTCAAACTGATCTCTGTATTAAGTTTGAAAAACCACAACTTCTTATAATAACACAACTTTCTTTTGCTAATGAAATTCTAACCCTATGTACATCGAAGCTTACATTACTTGCAGGCATCTAGCCTTTACAACAAGCCTTCCAAGTGGCTAGACCATTAGAATTTACAACTAACACCAAATCTAACTACTAACTAGATTCAGGAAACTAGGACTAACACCTATCCAAATTAAGAGTTAGAGTCCTACTATGACTCAAACACCTAATTATTAGATTTAAATGAAATTAATCCAAATCTTCCTCAAAAGGAATCCTATTCTTTAACCATGCTAGCCATCAACCAAACATTAATGTTCTAACTGCCTTCGTGAAGTTACTTTACCTATCATTAAGGAGATATTAGTTTGATGACCTGGCACATGTAGACTAGTGTCTTCAAACTCTTCCTTAAACTGAATATCTCCACTTGTCCAATGACTGATATGATATTCTTTGTCTGCTGATGTGGAATTGCTTTAAGTATGTTTTAACTTTCTCCCTCTACTGATCTGAATTGGATCCTTAAAACATTTCCATGACTGTTTCAAATTATGTCAAGCTTCAAAATCTTATGAATGACGAGCATATCAGAAATGACCTCTGGACAATGGCAGTTTGTGGCCAACATGGAACAACGAGTACCCTCGGTAAAAGTGCGCTGACCATTGGCCCATGGAGACCACGCATGGATGCAAATTGGAAATTAGATGCCCAGATCTGAAAACAAATGTAGTTTCTGTTACATGATTAGCATGTATCGTAGGTCAAAAACTTTCATTGAAGGAAATCCCCGAGCGCTCGATCATGAGGAAAGTAGGAAACCGTGCAGAAACCGTCGGAAGGCGGGTCCCGTGCCTAAAAATCGGCAGGATATCGCATGCACTTCAAGTGATAAGTGGGTTTGGCCAAGTTCAACACGATGCCACACACCGAGTGACACGCGTCCAACGGATGTGAGAGAAAATTTCTTACATCGTGTGAGTAATAGTCAAGCACCGCATGATATAGATGGACACTGTGGGATCTAGAGGCTCCAGATCAAAGGTGGAGAATCAACCCGATGGAAGACCATATTTGATTGGGAAATAGATTGAGGTACATGAGATTTGAGGTCTGACATGACCGATGAGTTGGCAGAGGAACAGTTTCACAAGAAATCTTGGAGTAACGAAAATAACGACTGTTCAAAGAGAACTGACACCCAGTTCATGAGGAAACCGGTGGCCACCTCTCTGTGAAGCATTACACAGCGATGATGATGCAGAGTAGGGGAATTCCAGCAAATAGAGGTAGGTGATCTAGAGAGCAAGGAAGCATAAATGAACAATCAGGGAGAAGACTAGCTTTAAGCCACGAATAGACATAGAAAGAGAGAGGAGAAGGAGGGAACAAAAGTAGAGAGAAAGAAGTGAATTTCAAAGAATAGAGAAGCCAAGATAACCTGCAGAACACAGGTAGCATCAAGCAGATAGAACAGAGAGAGGCGGAGAGTCCGTGAACTCCAGAGAAGGCTTGAGAGGTTCAAGCAACTCCTCTATGTAGACCTGTCAGGTATTGAGTACCAAATTGGGCTCATGCCACTGAGACTAGTTGAGGTTGAGATTTAGTAAGGGGAGTTTGTGTAATCTAGAGACTTGGGGGATCCAAGTACAATCCTAGTGATCATTCTCTGTTAAGTGAGACTCAAATTGAGCTCCTTATTGTAAAATATCTGCCTTAAGATACAATAGAAAAGGCCACCACTGAAGGCTGGACCAAGAGACGTAGCCCAAGAGGATTAGGTGAACTACTTATTAAATTTTTTTGTGTTTTCGTATTCCCTTACTATGCTTCTCTTACTGTTTCAAGTGCTTGTATATTTCACAATATTATCGATTTGTTGCTTAAAATAACATAGGCACACCCCAACACATGAGTCTGTAATACCTTCATTAATTAATTGAGATCATTCACGAGTGATTTCAGATCAAGTGGTATCAAAGCCCCTAAGTTGTTAAGGTTAGACAAGCTTGTGTCGAATTTTTTTGTTGAATGCTAACTAGATCAAAGCTTAAATTAGGAGAAGGAGAGTTGGTCGAAACTAATCCATAAATTGGAAGAGTTTGTCCTAAGAAGAAAATGTCAGAAGAAAATCCCTTGGGACCTGACCCTCAATTCGTAGATAGTTTCCTGGCCATGAGGTCCATGGTAGAAGAAATGTACAGGGATTTTAGAAAACATAAATATGAAGATTCATTAGGCTCCAAATAAGACAAAGTAGAAGAATAGTCTCTCCTTCATGACCACTCAAAAGGCAAAGGGAAAGAAGAAAACTTTGTCACAACTCCTAATAGACCTGAACTTAAAATGAAGACATCTTTTATTAAATTAGATGTTAAATTTGATTTACCAATATATGATGGAGAGTTGAATGTAGAGAAGCTAGATAATTGGATCAGGCAAATTCATGTTTATTGCAAAGTGCAGAGTATCGACTCAGACAAGAGTAAGATTTAGCTAGCCAGCCTATGCCTCAGAGGCACTGCTTTGTTATGGTGGGAATGCAGGACACAAGCTGACATGAAGAAACATGCTAAGATTCTTTATGTCTAGAGTGAATTTGTTTCTGCAATCAAAAAGTAGTTCTATCCACTAGCTTACATGCAACAAGCCATGATGAGCTGGCAAACTCTTTGCCAAATGAAAGGGAAAAGTGTACAAGGTTACACCTAAGAATTTAGGAAAAGAGCTTTGATTCTAGGAATTTCATTAGACTCACCTAAGACTCCATTGAAGTACATAGGTGGTCTACATAGCTACATGAGGCACATTATCCTCATGTTTCATCCCACTAGTATAGATGAAGTATCTATTAAAGCTACATATCTAGAAGCTAGAGGAAAGAATGGGAACCTGGAAGTTGGGGGATCATCCAAGACCATTGCAAGAAAGAATAAGGAGAAAATAAAAAAGAAATGGAAAGAGAGGAAGGCCTATACTGCACAGAAAAGCAAGTCTTCATGCACTCACTGTAAGAAGGATGGGCATGATGATGAGCACTGTTGGATTATGCATTCTGAGCTAAGACCTAAGAAGTTCGTGGGAAAGAAGAAGAAGTTTGTTGTAGCTATTTAGAATGATTTGGGGTCAAACTTAGGAGATGAAAAAATGATTGCAGCCATAGGTATAAAAGTTAAAAATTCTGAAGCATCTACTAGTAATTCTGCATAATCTATTAATGATGAAGAAAATGAGAGAAAAAGACATGAGCTTTTCCATATTCGAGTTATTTCCAAGCATCAAAAGATTGATACTTTGTTTGATAGTGGTTCACAAGTAAATTTAATTTCTGAAGCAATTATAAAGAAGTTGGGATTACTGACTACACCTCACAAGAAACTATACCCGTTAGGTTGGTTATGTGATAAAGCACAACTACAAGTGACTAGACAATGTAAACTTATTTTTTCTTTTGTGTCAACATTTGTAGATGAGGTTGAGTTAGATATAGTTCCTCCAGATATATGTGGAATTGTTTTAGTAAGTCCTTACTTGTATGATAGAAAATCTATTTTCTATAGAGTTGAGAACAAGTATCTACTCATTAATGATGGAATCGAATACTTTGTAAGATCTCATAAGCTCAAGAATATTTATACTCTCATAAACTCAAGGTAGATGAAACAAATTGTAAATTCATGAATTTTTTTTTACTGATGGTTATAAAGGAAAAGAAACCTAATAAAACCAATGTATTTGAGAGTTGTGATGCTAAGAAACAAGTTGATTTAGAAAAAGTTGTTTCAGAACATGATATCTTGTTTCAAGAACCTAAAGGTTTGCCACCTAAAAAGGAAATAGTGCTCGATTGCCTAACATTGGAATGTACAACTTGTCTACTTTAGAGAATGCAAAAATCAAGAAGCGGGTGAAGGAGTTGCTCGAGAAGGGGTTCATCAGACCTACCACTTCACCATGTGGGTCTCCAATCATTTTGGTGAAAAGGAAAGATGGCTCGTGGAGAATGTGCATTGATTACCAAGCACTGAATAAGATAACAATAAAAAATTGTTACCCCCTTCCTCGCATAGATGATCTATTAGATCAGTTAAGGAAGTTTTTTATTCTTACAAGTTAGACTTGCATAGTGGATATCATCAGTGTCACACAGAATAAGTCGATCTTGCGGACAAGATAGACCTTCCTAGAATCTAAAGAAGACCTAATGACAAGCAAACCAACTAGACACTATCTTTCTCTAAATATGCTTTAATAAACAATGGCAAACAAGTGTTTTTAGGGCCTACCTTAGGTCCAATGCAAGTTTGTGGATGCCCTCGCTCCTTCGATCGAAATGAGCTCCTTTGTCGCGAATCTGCAAACACAAACAAGGAAAGCAAATTAAATAGCACATGAAAAGCCAAAATCATAAAACATATTTAACATGAAAGTCAAGGAGTCCATGAAACAAATAACATGAGATACTTGTTGAGAAAAATGAGTTTGATTGTATTGATTCAAAAGAAGAAGAACTTTACAACCTTTGCCTTGACGCTGTACAAGCTCCTCCCAGGGTCTAGCAAGAAGTCTCCTCTACTTTGACAAGTTTCACTCACTCCCCAATGAAGCCAAAAAGGTATGTGATCTCTCCTCTTAAGATCAACTAGGAAGTCTTGATTTCACTAGCATTTACCCTAAAAAATGTTCAGCTTCTAACCTATCCAGCAACTAGCCCAATGCCTGTATTTATAGTGCAATGGAGGGAGGTTACTAGGTCCTCCTTCAAAGGGATAAAGCCCTCCTTCAAAGGGATAGCTCCTCTCATCAAGGGATTAGCTCCTTCTCTTTTGGGATGCATGAACCACCTCAGAGCAAACAATCCACGTCAAAATTCCTTCTAGAATCCTCTAGAATTAAACCAAAGTGAGTTTTTTAAGATAAAGCTTGCGCCTTTTGACTTTCACAGGGGTCTGCAGCTACACTGTTAGGGACAGAGCAGGCAGATCCGCAGTTTTTGTAAACAGAAGGTGCGGGACCGCAGGTGATAATGAGAGAAAGTGCAGAACCAGAGTTACATTGATTTTTAATGTCTTTCTCTCATTTACAAAGCTTGACTTGAAGAGCTGAGGTCTGAGACTTGCTTAGGAGGATAGTACTAGTGATGATAGACCCATACTGACTGCAAATAATCATGGTGACGATATTTTTGTGTAACAATCAGGTCAAAGTTGTAGAACAAGATGCATGGAATACTACATTCAAAACAAGGCAAGGATTGTATGAGTGGCTGGTTATGCCTTTTGGCTTAACTAATGCTCCTACTACTTTCATGAGAATAATGAATGTGGTACTCAGACCTTTTCTTGATGATTTTGTTATTGTATATCTGGATGACATTCTTATATTTATCAAAACGTGGGAAGAACATTTAAAGCACGTTAAGAAGACACTAGATGTTTTGAAAGGAAAAACGATTTAAGTTAAACTCTCAAAATGTGAATTTGGAAAAACATCTTTGAATTATTTGGGACATATAATAGGGAGTGGTGAATTGAAGATAGATCCCTCTAAGGTGGTAGTCATTATAAATTGGCCTAAACCCAAATCTGCTACAGAAGTTAGAGGCTTCTTAGGAGTAGCACAATATTGGAGAAAGCTTATTTCTAACCTTTCCTTAATTGCAACTCCCTTACATTCTTTAATAGGATTGAACAACGTGTTTCAGTGGTGAGGCAAATAGCAGAAAGCCTTCGACACCTTGAAAGAAAAGATTAGTACAACACCAGTACTAGCACTGCCTGATTTTCAAAGACCATTTGAGATCCAAACAGATGCCAGTGACTATGCCATGGGAGCAATGCTGATACAACACGGTAAACCCATATGTTATCATTATGAGATATTTAATTCTGCAATAGTTAACTATCCCACATATGATAAAGAATTGTATGGATTAGTACAGAGTGTGAAAAAGTGGAAGCATTACTTAATGGGAAAAGAGACATTTATATATATTGATCATCAACCACTTCAATATCTACACTCCGAAACTAAGTTGCAGCAATCAAGACAGTATAGATGGATGGGTTTTCTACAACAATTTCATTTAGTCATCAGATATAAAAAGGGCATACATAATAAAGTTGCAGATATGTTATCTAGACCTATTATAAATGCATCCACTATACTTAAGTATAATTGAGTACTGCATGAGAGCTACATTGAACAATATGCTCAAGATATAGATTTTAGAGATGTATATACAACTTTAAGTCAAGGAAAATGAGTAGAATAATTAGATTATCACATTAAGGACCAACTCTTACATCATTGTGGGAAGCTATGCATTCCACATACTGAAAGAGTAAAGATAATTTGGGAAGGACACACTTTTCTAATATCAAGTCACTTTGGTGTTGTTGGCATTATGACATTGGTTTGATGCTATGACATAGGTGTTGTCCTTGATGGCAACTCACTTAGATGACAGATCACAGTTCAGGCTCTCAGAATGAAGGAATAAGAGATATACGCAGGTTCCTCTTAACCAAGTCATGTATACTCGCGAGATCGCAAATCAAAAGGCACGTATACGTATGCATGCACTTTCATGCAAGGAAAAGTGAGTACACGTGGGAAAACTTATTTTTGGTCCATGGTATTTAGTCCTCGGTATTTGGACCTATGGTTTTGGACCATGGTATCTTGTTCAAAGTGTTGAACCCAGGTATTCGGTCCATGGTATTGATTCTTTATGGTTTTGGACTGTGGTATTGAGTAAGGCCTAAGACTATAAAAGGGAAGGAGATTGTTAGGCAAAGGCATTCACTCAAGCATTGAATATCTTATGAAGAGCAAGATCTAGAATTGGGTTACAGTGCATAGCTGGATCTGAACCAAGGAGGAACCTAATTGCTAGAAGAAGGATAATTTCTATTGTTGGGTCAGGATCTTAACGCTTTAATAATAGTATCTTTGTGTGATTTTGATCTGTTATATTTGGCACATGACTTGATCTATAAATATGATAATATGGGTATAACTCATGTATCAATAAGTGAAAAGGGTAAATTATCTTTTATAGATCTGTACGCAAGTTTGACACAGCAGAGGCGTGTATACACGCTAGTTTAGTAAATAAAAGCAGCGTATACGCTGGTTGGTCTTAATAAAAAAGCGTATGTAAAAAGTTATACATATTTAAGTAGTCTACGTCTCATGAAATATTTTTTAGCTACTTCTGATTATTGCTATAGTGTTTTGGGTTCAGGATTAGTTTTTGGTTACTGTCAATGTATTCTGGTTACAACATTCAGAGAAGTAATTGTTTGATTCAGTTTTGGTTGAAGCAAAGGAGATTGGTTGATGCAGATGTATTTGATATTTGATTATTGTCATTTATTGATCTAGTCTGAAATTTATGAAATGTGGTCCATGGAAGAAAAGAGGAGGTTGTAGCCTTGTGTAGGTTAGCACGTACGTACTAGTACATCAACTAGTACAAGAGCTAAGGGGGTTGTAGCTCCCTTCCAAGAGAAGCTGGAAAACGAGAGAAGGTTGAATCCTTCTGCAGGTAGAAGTCTGCGTACTGGTATAAGACTGCACCAGTACAAATCCATTGTAAAAAGAAGTTTCTAATTGAAAGAAGATAGAGACGAATTGCAGCAGGTGGTTTTCACCCACATTGGGTTTCCACCTTATATCTTGTGTTCTTGTGTGTGACTGTCTAATTTGTTTTACTGTTCCTGGTTACTATTTATATGGTTTTGACACACAGATTAATGATCAACATCTGAAGAATAAATTAAATTACAAGTCTACAAGTTATACGCAAGTTTCATTAACTATAGTTGCGTATATACGCCGTTTTCACTAACTGAAGTAGCGTATGAAAATATGATTATGAAATGAAAAGTAATTGACTTGATAATACTGATTCACCCCCCCATCTCAGTATTATTTCCAACAATTGGTATCAGAGCAGGTCCTTCAAAAGAAGCTTGATCGCTTGAAGGAAGATCTATCATCATGAGCAACTACAAAAGAGAGGCATCGATCAGGCCACCAATATTTCATGGGAGCAACTTCGTCTATTGGAAGGTAAGAATCACAGCCTATATTCAATCTCTTGGTACAGAAGTTTGGGATATCATGGAAGCAGGATACACATTTCCATTAGCAACTCTATAGATACGGCTGGTAAGAATAAGTATGAAACAAATGCAAAGGCTATCAATACTCTATTAGGGAGTTTATCTCAATCAGAAATTGTCAAGGTTATGCAGCTCAAAACCGCAAAAGAAATATGGGACAAGATCGTTCTGAGCTATAAAGGAGATGATAAGGTAAAACGTGCAAAACTAGAAACTCTCAGAATTCAATATGAAAATCCCAGAATGTACAATGATGAAAGTGTGGCTAATTATTTCTTATGTATAGATGAGATTGTTAATCATATGAAAAACTTGGGTGAAGAGATAAAAGAAGTTACCTTGGTTGAAAAGGTTCTAGTATCTTTGTCTTCTGAGTTTGAATCAAAAGTCTCTGTCATAGAAGAAAAATAGGATCTACAGAGTATTACCATGTCACAGCTGCACGGAATCCTAACCGCTTTCGAAATGAGAAAAGGGGGACCATCAAACAGGATAGAAGACACATTCAAAGCTTTAGGAACATGAGATTACAATGAGTCAAGACATATGTCACAAGGAGAGGAAGAATTAAACTTTGTCAAGAACCTTCAACGAGGTTCTAGAAGATTCAGAGGTAAGCTACCTTTCAAATGCTTTGCTTGTGGAAGAGTCGGTCACTGTGTGGCCAAGTGTCCTCATAAAGATAAGCTTGAGAAAGGTAGGGAACCGGTTAGATGGAACAAAAAATAGAATGTAAGTAAGAAGAGCTATTATACACATGAAGACAGTGATGGATTTTCAAATAGTGATGAAGATGAATAATGTAATGATTATAGACTTTTGATGGCTTTTGAAGATGATGATTTCTTGGATGCTATAGATGAAAATGATCTCTATGAAGAAATTTCTAAACTTAAAATCTGTTTAGAATAAAAGAGTATGATCATAGATACTCTGACATTCCAACTTGCTGAAAGGGAAAAACACAATGAAAATTTAGAATGTGAAATTGTGGGACTTAGAAAAGATATTGAGAAAACAAAATCTCTTAATATTAGATTTGCTAAAGGATCTGAAACTTTAGATGAGATTATCAAAGTGCAGCATTCTCCACTAATCAAGACAGGTCTTGGATATACTGAAGAAACATCTCAAGCACAGAAGCCATCCACCTCCAAAAGTTATCTTGATGCAGCAAGGAGAAGTGAGCAAGTTGACAATCGACAGCAAAGGCATAAAGCAGATCACCAAGTAAATCAGGGTCAATCTACCTCAAGGTTGAACAGAGATCACCAAGTACATCAGGGATAATCTACTTCAAGGATAAATAGAAGCTACAACCAACCACAGGTAAATCATTCTCAATTTGTCTCAAGAATGAATGTGCCCATAAACTACAATCACCTGGATGGAAGGTTTGATAATCGTAAGAAATTATTCAATGGCCAATGTTTCTCTTGTCATAATTTTGGACAAAAAGTAGCTCAATGTGTTGCCTACAAGACCATCATGACCGGAGAAGCACGAAATCAAAGGAGTGTGACCAGAATCATGAGAGGAAACTACAATAACTTTTCTTCTCTTGAAAATGAAATAGAATGTTCTATTTGTAACAACTTTGGTCATGATGATTATGAATGCAGGAGTAGGTTTTGGCAAACAACTCAGAAGGGGCAAGCTTCATTCAGTCCTAAAACATGGAGAAATAAAGAACCACAACCATAAAGATGTGATATAGCCTTATATGCGAAAGGACAGGAAAATTAGTGGTACATAGATAGTGGATGCTCGAAACATATGACAGGTGATAAAGAAAAACTTCAGTCATATAGTGCCTTAGAAAAGGAAAGGAAGGTCTCATTTGGAAATGACACCCCTGCATTCATAAAAGGTAAAGGTTTTGTAATTTTGAAAGAAGAAGTCAAATCTGGAAATGTTAGGTATGTTGATGGCTTAAAACATAATCTATTGAGTGTCAATCAAATGTGTGATCAAGGAAATGAGGTAATATTTCAATCAAATGGATGTATTGTTTGTGAGCTTGATACAGGAGAAATAGTGATCCAAGGCATAAGAACTCCAAATAATTTATACATACTCAAGGGAGGACAACAATGCTATCTAAGCAAGAATGATGAACACTGGCTATGGCACAAAAGATTGGGGCATATAAGCTTCTCTCAGATAAGGAAAGCATGCAAATATCAGGCAATTCATGATCTCCTTGAGATCAGAATTCCAAACAATACAATATGCAAATCATGCCAGTTTGGTAAGCAAACCAGAACTATTTCCCTGAGAAGGAAGGATCAGCAAGTAAGCCACTTGAACTTGTCCATACAGATGTATGTGGTCCATCTAGGAAAAGGTCACCTCGATGAGAAGAATACTTCATATTGTTCATTGATGACTTTTCTAGGATGTGTTCTATAGGACTTCTGAAGCATAAAGACGAAGCTTTCAAAAAGTTCAAAGCATTCAAAGCCTTGGTTAAAAACAAATTAGATCACAGAATCAAATTCCTCAGGTCTGATCAAGGAGGGGAATTTTACCTCAGATGAATTTTTCAATTTTTGTGAAGAACATGGAATAAGAAGGGAATTCTCTACTCCAAGGACTCCTCAGCAAAATGGAGTAGTAGAAAGGATGAACATAATGGTTCAACAAATGGCTTGTGCTATGCTTGATGAGTATGGAACTCCTAGAACTTTTTGGGTGAAGCTGCATTTGTTGTCATTACTATTCTCAACAAGACAAACGTCTGGGTGAACAACACTCGAACTCCTCATGAACTCTAGTATGGTAATGTTATCACCCCAAGAAACTCTCCTAGGTTGTATCTCAGAGATGCTCGGGAACATTACAAACTCAACAAAAATGTTGGAAAATGGTAGATGATTGGAAAGAATGATGCATATTCAAGCCAGATAACCACTTCTACTATGCTTAACTCCAGACATGGGTGAACACCCCTAGACTACAAGGATTTCAACCACCAATCACTCACAGTTTAAGGAATAGGTGAACATGGAGAATACTAACCACACCAGCAGATGCACAAGACCATGTGATGGCCGACTGCAACCAGTAGAAAGGTCTGTAAATCTATTTCCTAATGCACAGACAGGATGACATCTCTCTGGCACCAAGAAAACAGAAACCTGCATACACCTTCAATAATACATACTAGATTCTAACACAGAGGTGGGAGGACAGCCCCTCTGATGCTAAACATCAAGAGTACATGAAAAATGCAAAACAGGCACAATCTGGAACAGAGAAGAAGTGGAAAGTGAGAAATTAACAACAAAAGAAGCTTACATTAGCTAGAAATGAAGACCAGATGCTGCAGGTATCACAATAGTTACAATCTCCAGAAGTTGAACTTTACATCAAAACAATATCCATCAACCCTCATTGCATCTTATTTCTGGGTATATATGGAGGTTGATTACAAAAATGTCTGCTATCCTATGCGTGGAGGGGTCATAATGGACCACCAACCACATTAACTGTTTGATATGGGTCTCTGATACAATCTGCCATTTCAAATGAGTGAATTTTACATTCTCTGGTACTCTATTATCCTTCTTGGGCAACTGAAGTGAACTATGGATGAAATTCCATGCCTGATAAATGCATTAACTGATCGAGGTTGTCCTTTCCTTCTTTGGATATACTACTCTTGAATGCAGTACTTGAAGTATTAACTGTGTAGAGTACTTGGTACCTGATCGCTTCATCCTTCGGGTGAATGATACAGGTTAGAGGCACGAAAACAACGTGGAGGATGCATGTGCAGGACGGGAATGAACAACAGCCATCAGATTCTACAGATGGATGGCAGAGATTGAATTGGAGGGAGCTATCAGGGAAAATGGGTGGAGACAAATGTGGGCCATCTAATCATGGTCCGACAGATCCGACAGCTATCGGGAGAGGGAGCTATGCGGGAATTAATCGGGGGGGGGGATGGTGGTAAGTGGCTTCCCTACACCGCTTATGGTGATGGGCGGTAAACATACACGGAGGAGCAATCCAATACAATTGTGACATGTGGCAGATGTGATAAGGAACAAACCGCTTTCCACGCGAGTTATCATGCGTGCGGTTTATGGGAGCGGGAGGTGCGAATGATGTCCAATCATGGTGGGGGTTGATTAGATGGAATGGAGCTTACCACGTGCTTACAGTTGAAGTGATGTGAATAAGGCTTGTGAAAGCATTTGGTCGGGTTATTGGGGTTTTATAATGTTTAAACTAAAACACCCGGGAGCTAAGGAAACACAACTTATATGGTAAATGTGGGTATAACACAGGGATAGCGAGGTTGATGTGACAGGGGAAAGCTGCGGGTAGTGGTTTTTTTTGTGAAGGCGAGGTTATATGGGTTAAACTTTAGCGCTTAGGGGCTTGGCCGAAAAGGGGTTTACAGGGTAGTGGGAGTTATAAGGGTATAAAGAAAATGAAGGGGGAAGGATAAAATGAACTACTGCGAGCTCCCATTTTGCAAAAAACACACGGCCATGGTGTCTTTGACCCAACAAATACTGAATTATGTAGTAGAGCTAACACTGGCTCCTTTTGGGGATGAGATCCTTCCTGTGAGGTCTCAAGAACCTGCAGATCATTGCCTTCCTAATGAAAACAAATTAGCAAAATTCCTAGTGTTCCATTGGGCATGGAGTCTGATTGAAACTGATAAAACCAAATATTTACAACCTTTAAGGCCAAAAGACCTTAAATCACATAAATTTTCAGAAAACGCCCATTAACTGGGCCATCGAAAATTTCTTCTCCTCCCATACTTTTCAATATGAAGGTGTTGTTCCATTGAATCTATGAAATAATAAAAGGGCTTGTCCAGAAAGCATCAAACTTCCCATGATTGCCTTTCTTTTCCTTCAATGCATCCCATTTCAGAACAAAGTCTCCAACCTGAAAATTATCTGATTTTGTCCCTTTTTCAAAGGCTTCCTTGATCTTTCTCTAATGTGTTGTAGCCTTTTCAACCAGCTGTTCTCTAATCTGATATAACTCTGCCAAATCAGTGGTCCTTTTTGCCATGTCTTCTTCTTCATCCTCTCTTCTTGAAGGAATTTTGCCATAGGGAGAGTTAATTGAATTGGGAATACAACTTCAGTGCCATATACCAATTTGAATGGAGAATTGCCTGTGGATTTATTAGTGGTTACTCTATCAGCCCACAATGCATACTTGAGCTTAGAATCCCAATTCTTTTTGCTGTCCTCTAACAGCTTCTTAATTATCCTTATCAGGCTTTTATTAGAGGATTCTGCTAGACCATTTCCTTGAGGATAATATGAGGTGGAATGAACTAGTTTAATGCCCATTGAATTACACATATCCACCAATTCTTTTGCTTTGAAGACTGTTGCATTGTCTGTGACTAACTTATGTCGACAACCAAATCTGGTAAATATATTCTCTGTCGAAAATTTCATGACCACATTATGATCATCCTTTCTGGTAGGAATTGTTTCAATCCACTTGGTAAAATAATCAGTGGCTGCTAATATCCATCTATGCTGGCCACTAGAATGCGGATTGATTTCTCCAATAAAATACAAGCCCCACTGCTGAAAAGTTCCTTTTGCAAGTATTGGTTTTAAGGGCAAGGACTTAAACTGTTGTTTTCCTTCAAATCTTTGGCACCTGTCACAAGATTTAACAAATGAAAATACATAAGAAAATAAGGAGGGCCAGTAATACCCAGCTCTGAGGATATTTTGGGTTGTAGTCTTCCAATAATGGTGCCCTCCACATATGCTGGAATGAAATTGTTGCATGACTTCTATTGACTGTTCTTTATCCAAAAAACTCAAAATAATTCTAGATGGATCCCTCCAATAGAGAAAACTTTCATAGATACAATATTTTGCTGCCCTAAGCTTGATAATTCTGGCCTGAATTTGAGTAAGTTCTGAAGGGATTTCTAGCTTTAGCAAGAAATTAACTATTGCAGAATACCAATCACAAGAAGCTAGATTCTTGGCCATTCACTGCTTTCTCTCCGGTTCAGCTACTTCCTCTTCTTTATCTGTCTGACCAATTTCTGCAATTGTGCACAAGAAATCAATATCCAATGATCTGCAATTCTCTTCAGCCAATAATTTGGCAAGACCCTGACCTTTGACCAGCTTGGTGGGATTTAGTTATATATTAAATTCTATCATATTTGCAATCCATTTTGCCCTTCTTCCATCAGCATCAGGTTGTGTCAAGACATCTTTTATTGCAGCAGAGGGTACATATGCAATTATCTTGGGATGCAGGATGTAAACTATGAAAGCTTTCAAGGATTTGATAAGAGCATATGGTTGTTTTTCAATAATTTCATACCTCAGTTCAACATCCCTCAAGATTTTGCTGAAAAATGCCACCGGATGGTCTGAACCTTCCTCATCTGCTCGCAATAAAATTGTTGCAAGTGTATCTTCAGAGGCAAATGAAAATATATGGAACTCCTTGTTGTAATCTAGATTGCTTAGAGTGGGAGCTCCCATAATGGCTTTCTTAGTGGAGTCAAATGATTTTCTTGCTGCATCAGTCCACTTGACCCCTGATCCTTTCTTTAACACGAAGATAACATGAATTACCAATTTTTCAAAATTTGGTATAAACCTCCTCACAAAATTAATCTTGCCCAGAAAGGACTGGATATCTTTCTTCGATCTTGGGACAGACAAAGTCTATATTTCTTTCACTCTTTCTGGTTCAATTCAGATACTTGCAGCAGAAACAACATGTCCCAACTGCTTTCCTTCTTCTAAAGCAAATTGTGATTTTTTAGGATTGACTGAAATACCAAACCTTCTGCACTTCAAAAACACTTTTTTCAAATGCTGCAAATGGTCTTGATGGCTTTTGGAGTAAATTTTTATGTCATCAACGTAGATGAGGACAAAGTTATCCTTCTCCCCCACAAATGCTATATCCATAGCTCTCTGAAAGGTTCCTCCAGCATTCATCAATCCAAAAGTCATCTTGGCATACATAAAAGTGCCCCAAGGAGTGGTAAATGTAGTCTTCTCTTGATCATAAAGATGCACAACAATCTGATTAAACCCTAAAAATCCATCCAGGAAAGACATCACTTTGGCCCCTGAGACGTTTTGCAGCAAATGCTCCATCTTTGGTAGAGGATAGTTGTCTTTCTTAGAGAATTTGTTTAAGTTTTTGAAATCAACACACAGCCTGATTTCTCCACTTTTCTTCCTCACTACCACCAAATTGGCTACCCTTTTAGAATATCTGAGAGGGACTATGATTTTGGCGGCCAGCAACTTTTTAATTTCCTTTTCAATCAGAGGAAGAAGCATAGGATTTATTTGTCTCAGCTTCTGTTTGAAAGGAATAATATCTTTTTCTAGAGGGATTTTATGCTGAATAATCTTTTTATCATAAGTTTTCAGGTCACTATACTCCTAGGAAAACGCATCAGAAAATTGCTTCATTAATTTGTAGTATTTAGAACTTTGGTCAGTAGACAAATGAGTGGACAAATTTACGTATCTAGGTTGACCTGGACTCCCTATATCATGCTTACAGACTACATATTGATCTTATTTTTGGGAAGGCTTGTAAGGCACATCATTATGGTCAAACAGTCTTTCTAGAGGAATTAAACCCTTAGGAATATGATTGTTGGCAAGCTAGACAATGCTATCTTTGCCAATTCTATTTATAAGCTGGGATTGGGGGTTTTCTTCCACGACATCATTCTCTTGGTCAATTTTCATTTCAGAAAACTCATCAATGACTTGTAGAAACCTATTTATTTCATCATCATCATAAAAAACTTTCCAATGCTGGACATTATCAGGCAAGGATGGTCTATATTTCATTTGGACTTCATACACCAGTATAGGAGGCATGGGAGGGATAAACATGCTAGAAGACATGGCAAGGGAATCAGCGAGCTGATTTTGGCCTCTAGGAATATATGAAATGTATAAATAATCAAAAGAATCTTTGATTCTCCATACCTCATCTCTGTATGCTTTCAGCCTTGGGTGCTTTGCTTGAAATGTTTTATTTACTTGCTGAATGATCAGATCAGCATCTCCAAACACCTCTATGTTCTTTATTCCTCTGTATTTTTCTACGTTAAGACCCAATAGTAGAGTCTCATACTTTCCTATATTGTTTGTGACTTGAAAAGCCAACTGGAAAGACAACTATGTGCTCTTTTGTTCTTGAGATATCAGCACCACCCTTGCTCCTGCAATCATCCTGGAACATGCTCCATCAAAGAACTTCTTCCAAACTTGACCTCCTTGCTTTTCTTCGGCCTGGGCTGTTGGTTTCCTTATCTGCATTGAGGCCTTATGAGATTCCTCTATTTGGAGAATACATGCTCCAAAATCAGTGTCCACTGCATATATGGGATGATTAGTAGGATTCTTCTCATCACTAATGATGTATTCCAACTGTGCTTCTCTGTACAATCTCTTGCTTTCTCCTCCAAAAAATGGGACAGTGGCATAAAACACATGTTTCATTAAATTTGGAAGTATTCTATTACAAGGCCTCCAACAACATTCATTTTTTTTTGTAAATTGCCATATTAACTTGATTCAACATTAAAATAATTTGCAAGTAATTTCTAACCAATTAGAGATCATGAATAGGTCAAACATGGGGTTGTTATGTATAATAGTATTAATACACAATAGGAGTGCGAAAGCAAACTCTTAGAACAAATTGATTTAAGTTAAATCATATTAGTTTTTCAAACATCCAATAAAGATATTATAGTTATGGATAACATGCTAGATTTATCGATGTTTAAATTTTATGTCTCGCAACCCTAACCCCCTTTCCCCCAACCTACAAGGGATTTGTTGATTGAATGATGGTGATGTGAGGATCTTATTGTAAATGACAACGATATGTGTCCCTTGCATTGCATTGAAACTAGTCTATTAAAACCTTAGTAAAATGTTCTTGTGCTCAATTTCCTACGGCCCCTTTGTGCCTTTATGAAGCACTAATGAGGGGGTCATCATTCATCTTCATAGAATGCAGGCATCTACTATAAAGGTGATACATTGTTGATCTACGTATTTCAAGAAGGTTAGGCACCATTGGTCTATCTCCACTCAAATCCAAGTACATCAAATGAGAGTTCTTAAATGGGTATTCAAGTCATTCCATTATGATGGACAATGTCACAAAATGAAGTAAACAAGAAAGTTTAGTGGTGAATTCTTGTAAGTAGTGGAGGCAAGGGTTTTCAAATATTAACACAGTTGGTGGTCGTGTGGATATTGATCTCTCCTTGTAAACATTGTCAAAACCAATAATAGTCTCGATGTAAATTTAGTGTCAACCAATAGTATGGAAAACCATGATTGACCATTACTTTCACTAAGAAGAGAAAATGATAAGCATTTTTAATGGGGAAGAAATAAATGTGAAACATAACTCATGTATTTTAGTTGAAATTTATATAAGTCCCCGTGTTCTTTAATTATTAAATACTTAATGTAAATACTTCTAAATTATCATTAAGATATTGATTTCGAAGATTAAATGTGTATTAAAAGGCATTCATCTATGACATTGGATTTTTCATGTAGCCTGAATAAACCACTTAAAGCTAATTATCAATTAATCTTAAATAGTTTTGTATAAGATATATCTTTACTTGCATTAATAGATTTATTTCAAAAATAAATTACATTTTTAAACTTGTATGAATACATATAACTAAATAAAATTCAATAAATAACTTCCGAGTCTTGTTGGATTCTATGAGATTTTTTTAAGTACAAATAGTTTATTTAAGATTTTAAATTTACAAAATGTTAATATTGATGGTGAAAGCATGTCATATGGTGTAAAAAGTTTAAAGGCATCCATTTATGGCCCATCTCTTGAATGAGCTTAAATAGTCTACTTAATGCTCATGGTAAATTCATTAATCCATGTTTTATTAGAAAATTCATTTTCTTTACATGGTTTTTTATTCTAGAAATAACAATTTCACATTTGTACATTCATATTAAACCACATGATAGTTAAATAAAAATTAATTAATGCTTTCTTGACTTATTGAATTATATGACATGATTGCATATAAGAATAATTGATTTAATAATGCATAGTTAGTAAAACTTTCAATTCAAAATAGAATAAACTAGTTAGAACTCATAAATAATTGGTTTTAAATTATTAATTTTCTAAATATATATATATTTTTACTTACATTGAGATCTTTATTTCAAAAATAAATTCCATTTATACATACATACATTCTAAATATAATTTAATACATACTTGTCTTGTTTGTTTCTATGAGATTATTTCAATTACAAATAATTTATTTAAGAATTGAAATTTACCAAATGTTAATAAAGGTGGGAAAATCAAATGCCATATGTTGCATAAAGTTTAAATACATTTATTTATGACCCGTAACTTGAAATAACTTTAACAATCTACTTAACATTCACTACCAATTAATTATTCCATGTGTTGTTAGGAAAAAAATTTCATATTACATGGAGTTTTATTTTAAAAAAAAAGTGTCACATTTACACACTTAGATTAAACCTCGTGATATGAAAATAAAAGTCGATAAATGGCTTTATATAGACCACTTAAAACTCATTATCAATTAATTATATACAGTCTCGGTTTGAAACATATATATACAGTCTCTGTCTCGGTCTCGCATAAAGGGTTCAGTTATATACATAAACAGTCTCGGTTTGAAACATCGAATCCCTTGGCGGTATGGATATATAAACTCTCGCTGCAGTCTCTCACAGCCTCGGCATATATACCGTCTCTCTGCAGCCTCGGCATATATAAACTCTCGCTGCAGCCTCGGCATATATACAGTCTCGGTTTGAAACATATATATACAGTCTCGGTCTCGGTCTCGCATAAAGGGTTCAGTTATATATATAAACAGTCTCGGTTTGAAACATCGAATCCCTTGGCGGTATGGATATATAAACTCTCGCTGCAGTCTCGCACATATAAACTCTCGCTGCAGTCTTGGCATATATGATAGCTCCGGTCTCGCGTGATATAAACTCTCGCTGTATATATATATAAACTCTTGCTGCAGTCTCGCACATATAAACTCTCGCTGCAGTCTCGGCAGTCTCGCACATATAAACTCTTTCTTGGCATATATCATACAGGCTCAGGTCTCGGCAGTCTCGCACATATAAACTCTTGGCAGTCTTGGCATATATATACAGGCTCAGGTCTCGCGTGATATAAACCAGTCTTGGCATATATAAACTCTCGTTTTCTCCGGTTCACAGCCGTCTCGGAAGATATATAATCAAGTCTCGTCTCGGAGATATATAAAGCAGTCTCTTGGTTTTAAAGCTCGCAATCCAAAGATTGGAGATCTTGGCTCTCACATCAGGTTCGGATAACAGGTGCACACATTCCTTATCCTTTTCTTTTTAATACATATTTGCTCATATAATGTCAAGTATGAATACCTCACCACAGTTACCAAAGATTACCAAGGGCAGACCTAGCACAGTTACTCTACAAGGCCTCTATGAGTATATAGAGTCTTTAGAGAAACGCAGAGAAGAAAGAGAAGCCAAGCTACAAAAAGAGTTAGAAACCGTGCTGGAAAACAAATTTGCATCTCTTGAAAACACTATCCAGAAACAAATAGAAAATAAAATAGAACTACTCGAGAATAAAATGGAGGCAATAGAGACTAGATTGCATGTTATAGAAAAACAAAACCAAGATACTAACCAACCATCCCAGCAAGGAGACGCTGATACCTTAGAGGGTCTTAAAATGAAAGACATGATTAAAGAATTACAAGAAAAAGTTAATAGCCGCCTCACCGTAAATAGTGTGGTAGATAAGCTAGATATTAAACCAATTAAAGACGAAATGAAAAAACTAATAGAATTAGACCACGAACGTAACAAAAGGACCTTAAACCTTATAATCTTCGGTTTAAAAGAGGAAGAAGATGAGGATACTTTAGCCTTAGTCCAGACAGAATTACATAATAGATTACAAATTGAAACAGCGTGTCTCACAGAAGCAACAAGGTTGGGGAAATTAACCGAGAATAAAGGAAGATTAATCCGCATAAAGGTGAGCTCTACTGATCATAAGCACAACATACTTAGTAAAACCTCAAGTTTAAAAGGAACGGGAATATTCATAAATGAAGATCTCATCCCAGAAGATCAAGCAGAATTAAGAAAGGAGGTTCAAAAGGTAAAAGAAGCTAGAAAGGAAGGAAAATGGGAAATAATTAGAAATAGAAAAGCCTTTATTCGGGACAAAAACCAAAAAGATAGTAATCAATAGCAATTAAACATGCTCCGGATCCTTTCTTGGAACTGTCAGGGCTTCCCATGCAACAAAGGCCCCAAGCTAAGTTGGATCTCAAATGATGTTGATATTATTTTGCTTGTTGAAACTTGGGAGCACGAAGAATCTAAGGTCCCTAACATAGATGGTTTTACGCTATGGTCTACATGGAAGAAGCGATCCTCCCGTAGAGGCATTGGGGGAATAGCTTAGGCTTTATAAAAACGACCCTTACAACCAATTTAGTTGGATAGAGATCAGAGACATTAATAATAAAACGTCCTACATAGCAATATGTTATTTCCCCCCCATTAATTCTAACTTCTATAAGAAGAAGAATCTAGATAAAACTAACCCTTACAATAGTTTAGAGAACGATATTTCTAACCTAAGGAATGATGGCAATATCCTTTTAATAGGTGACTTCAATGCCCGAACTTCAAGTAACCAAGCTATTGTTTTAAGCAATCGTTCCAACCCTAATCCTCTTTGGTTAGACAAAGACCCTACCCTGGCTAGTAGGTACAAAAGGAGCTCTGAAGACCTCGGGGAAAATTTGTTTGGGTCAGAGCTTGTCAAGCTCTGTAGTGCTCAGGATCTCATAATTTGCAACGGTCTAAAAAAGTGGCCCAATTCCAGCAAGATGACCTGCATCCATGGACTTGGTAGCAGCGTAGTAGACTATGTTATTTCCGATCTTCCTTTATACAACGAAATGATAAACTTTGACATCTTAAACGACCACGAGCCTAACTCCGATCATAGGCCTTTACTTATAACCCTCAGTTTTGTCATGCATAGAGTTCCCATAGAAAATAATACTTACAACCAAAAGAACTTAATATTTGATAAAAATAAAAAGGACCTCTTTCTAAATGAATTAAAAACTAACTTGCCTCCTTTATCTAGTATAGATAACATAGAAGACCTATATCATAATTTTACTACAACCCTCTCATATTCTATTAAAAAGTTCTCAATTGAAGTCTCAAATAATAAAAGAAATAGCAAAACCAATCCTTGGTATGACAAAGATTGTAAGAATGCGAGGAGAACAATTAAGGAAGCTGTTGATGATTCTCTTAAAATGGACAAGATAAGAATATACAAAGCCTTAATTAAAAGGAAAAAGAGACAGTACATTCGTCAAAGACAGGAGAATCTCTTACACCTCTCTAAGGTAGCTCCTAAAAAATTTTGGAGGCAGATTCTGACTAGGAAGACTAAGGATAATAATAAAATTGCTCTTCACGATTGGAATTCTTATCTTAAAAAGCTTTATGAATCTCCTAATGCCACGGATAATTTGGAAACCCTGCTCACAACGAAAGAAGTCTTCTCTTTAGAAGACATTAAGTTTGGAGTTAATCGCCTCGTGAATGGGAAAGCTAAGGACATTGAAGGTTACCAGGCAGAAATCTTAAAAATTGGAGGCCCTGCCCTCATCCCCCACATCCACAAGCTTTTCAATCAAGCTGTTAAGCAAGGTTTCCCTAAACCTTGGACTGAGATCCTCATTATCCCTATTTTTAAAAGTGGAGATACAAATAACCCCTCTAATTATCGAACAATTATGATCAGCCCTCTCTTAGCCAAATTATATGGTAGTATTCTGGAAAAAACGTTAAGCACATGGCTTGAAAGTGAAGATAAGCGGGCTAAAGGCCAAGCAGGTTTCAGAAGGCATCACTCAACAACAGACCACCTTGTTACGCTAAGGATCATTGCGGAGGAATGTCGTAATGATAAATCCAATTTATTTTGCTGCTTTGTAGACTTTAGAAAGGCTTTCGATACGGTTCCTAGATACAACCTTTGGAATAGGTTAGAAGAGCTAAAGGTTCCTCTTGAGTTAAGAGCTACTGCTATAAGGCTATACGAGAATGTAATTGCCAAGCTAAAGAACAATGAGGGGTGGTCAAAAGATATTAAGTGTAACATCGGAGTTAAACAAGGTTGCCCCCTTTCCCCTACTCTATTTGGCATCTACATCGATAAGCTCGAAGGTTATTTAGAAGAAGCAGGATGTGGTGGCACAATCTTAGCTGGGATAGTCATTATCCTTCTTCTCTATGCTGACGATATTGTTCTTCTGGCAAGGTGCCCTTCTGATCTTGATAAACAACTCAAGCTTCTTAAGGATTTTTGCTCTACCATGGGTATGACTGTTAACACAGACAAAACAAAAGTTATGATTATCAAATCTAAAAAGGACACTTGCGCTAATTTTACGTATGACAATAATAAATTGGAGGAAGTGTATTCTTACAAGTACCTAGGAATTGATATCCATCACAAGCTCAACTGGAACCATAGCATTGAGAAAAGGATCAATGGGGGATGGAAAGCTTATTTTGGTCTTGAAAATAACTGTAAAACAGCAAACCTCGTAATGTGGGATAAAAAGAAGTTCCTCTTTGAAACATTAGTCACTCCTGTTATCTTATATGGCTGTGAAGTTTGGGGCTGCAGCATCTCCAGAGAATCATGGAGAAAGATTGAGCAAATCCAGAAGCGTTTTATAACTTATAACCTGAAAATTAAAAGTAATACACCCTATCCTATTCTCCTTATAGAAGCGAGTCTTTCTTCTATTGAGAGCCTAGCTATGCTCAGGTTTCTGATGTACAAGCACAAGCTCAATAACATAGACAATCATAGACTTCCTAAGCTAGCTTTAAATTCCAGCCAAAACCACCTAAGGCTTAACCGAGGATGGCATAAGGACACAAGGGCCTGGTTAAACTATTGGGAGATCAATGAGAATGATGCTTTGAAAAACATAAATAACATTAAAGATATTGTTACTTCTAAGTTCAAAGAAAAATTGTGGTGTGAGAAAGATTTAGCGTCTAAAAGAAAACTAAGTTATTATAAGAAGGTCATCAACCCCACCCTTGAAGATCAAAAGTATCTCTCTATTCTAACTAGCTCCAAAAAGAAAATTAATATAGCAAAGATTAGAACGAATTCTCATGAGCTCCATAGTGAGACTGGCCGCTGGGTAGTTCCTAAAACACCATGGATGGAAAGGATCTGCCATATTTGTGAGAATAAGAGCATCGAGGATGAAAACCACTTCCTCTTAGAGTGCCCTGCATACAACCACATTAGATCTCAATTTCACAACCTTTGTTACAATACTGACCTTTCTAGCCTTTTACAATGCCAAAATTATAGTGAACTCGGGAGGCTTCTCTCCAAGCTTTTTGAGCATCGGAATAAAATCTTAAATCAAAATAAATAATTTGTATTTTTAGGTCCGATAGATCATTATTTGGTCTCAGTGGACGTTAACAACCATCATCATCATCATCATCAAATATATATGCTTACATTAAGAGTTACATTTAAAAATTGCATCACATTTATGAACTTCTATCAATGCATATAGCCAAATAGAATTCTTCAAGTCATATTGGATTCTATGAAATTATTTAAACCATAAAGAAACTATTTATGAATTGAAAATGACAAAATGCTAATATGGATTGAAAAATCAATGTCTTATGGTGCAAAAAGTTTAAATACAACCATTTTTTACCCATCTCTTTAATGAGTCTAGATGGTCCACTTAACACATTGTTAATTAATTATTCCATGTTTTATTAAGAAGAGAATTTTGTTTTTCATAGAGTTTTGTATCAAAACAATACAATATGAGATTAATACTGTCCTAATAGATTACGTGATAGACAAATAAAAGTCAATAAATGGATTCCTTATTAAATTAAATGAGATGAGATGATTGCATATACAAATAGTTGATTCAAGAATATATGAAAAAAATAATATGGGTTAAAAATTGAATGCCCTGCAATTTAACGAGTATTATTCACTTATGAGTCATAACCCATTAGCCTAAATAGTCCACTTAATACTTATTATCAAGAAATTAAAAGACTTATTTTTCGAAAAAATCCATCATAGTATATGGCTATTATAAATCACATTTATACACTCATATTAATGGATATAACTAAGTACAAGTCAATAATATAATTATAGCTCAAGTGATATAATTTCAGTTTTTTTAAAAGACAAATTTACAAAAAAAAATGACTTTAAGTAATGAAATTAGATGCCTTACGGTTCAAAAATTTCAATGACATAATTAATCCATGATAGTATCTAATCAAACCTTGATAATCCACTTATCAATCATTATCCTCATATATATGTTTTTTTAAGAAATGAAAAATTATTTATAATATATTTTTATCTAAAAAATTACATATCACATTTATGCACTCATATTAGTGCATTTTATATGTAAACAATGAATAACTAACTTTGTGCCTTATTTATTTTCAATATGATATGATTGCAGTTACAACCATTAATTGATTTAAGCATATAAATTTATGAAAACTATCAATTGATAAATCGCATATCTTATGCTTCAAAAAGACCAAATCATTTACCTATGGCACATTTCTCATTAACCTTAATAGTGAATAATGCACATAACATTTATCAAGTAAATTTTTATAATTTCTTTAGTAAGAATAGCACCTTTGTTTGCAAGGAGTTGTATTTCAAAACTTATATTTCACATTTATATATGATTATTGATACATATAATTAAACATAAGTCATTAAAAATAACATGCTTCGATGGTTCATATAAGATAATTTGAATGACAAACAATTCATTTAAGAACACGCGCGCACACACACATATTAGAAAAAAATTGATACAACATTGATTGCAAAAACATTTATAAATAATAAGAAATAAACATATTAATATAATTGGCAATTCCCATATATTTCAAAAAATATAAAATCATACAAATTGATTCAACAAAAACTATGTCCAAAATGTATTAAAAATTTGGAATGTACTGTTCAACATATTTATAAAAGAAATTATCTCCATGAACTACAATGAAGTACATGTTCTATTGAACATTCAAATGTACTCATGTTTTTGTTTGATGCGATGAAGTGTCTTAAAAAAGGGGAATAAAACTTGCATAAACCACGTATCTTGCTCTTTTTCATGTATACGATTTTATCAAGAGTGGTTTGATCGATATCCCATGAATTGAGAAGTATGCTTTTCTGTATCTATTAGCAATACATTTGATTCTTCATAATTATCTCCATATTGGGACCACATATCAATCAACTTTTTCTCATAAAATTGTATTGTTCTCCCTGCTTCGAATTTTGTTTGCAAATGACAATGAGATCTGTCCCATGCAAATTTAAAGTCCTCTATATCAATATTTGATTTTTCAAGTACTTTTTGGATGTACTTGTCAGTGATATTTAATGTCCATATTGCAAAATCATAATTTCTTAAGCAATATTTTAAGACTTCTGAATGAAAAGGCCTTAAAAAATAGGACCTATCACCAAACTGCCAGTCTGGTTCTCTTTGAATATGAAAATCTGGTTCATATTTGGTGTATGATTGGAAGAATACTCCTTTCCTTTCGAATATCAACAACATCTTTTGACTTGTAGTAATTCCCATCTGCATTTGCACTGCAACCACATGTATGATATTAACATATCTCCACTTCAACAATTCATTGGTTAAGGACATAAAAACCTATCATTTTAAAAATGATGTTAATATTTATTATGAACAATTTCCATTTGTATGAAAATGTAATTTTACAATGAGTTCAAAGTATCACAAAATACAAATACAATTGCCCCATTAAAATGAACAAACAAATAATATGTTTACTTTATACATACAACCTAATACCTTTATTTAATTTGTATGGAACAAAAGTATTATCAGAATGCATGGACCCACCATTTAAATCATTGATTTTAAGACTTATAATGATTTATATAATTGAAATTGAAAAATATAATTATAATGGTCTAGCGCAACTAAACAAACTAATTTTTTATTAATTTTCACATACAATATAACACAATTTTTAAATTTCAAACCTAATTAACTATATGTTAATTTATAGAGTTTCTACCTTAGTTTTTTTTGTGCTTCTTTTAGTGAAAATTGTATGTTTATTGTTGGTGCTACATACAACTTAATATAATTTTTCAACTTATATGGAATAAAAAGGGTTATAAGAATGCAATGGGTCATCCTTCAAATTACTAATTTCTAAGAGGTATAACAATAACTTAAACCACATTTAAAGCAAATAATTGTAATGATCTAATTAAAACAAATAGAACAGTTACCTATTAATTTTACATACAATGTAATCCATTGTAAAACAAAAAATATAGCATGGGAAATTTTGATATGAAAACATTAAATGACCATTCATCTCACCAAAAATAAAGAAAATAAAAATATTTTATTTTTAGTAATGACAAACCAAATCAACAATTCTTTTATTATTGTTGTGAAATAAAAGTAATCAATCATGATGTCATACATATAACAACATGATATAGACATATGTAATCTTAAGGTACTTCTAAATGTAATTGAACATCCTTCAAAATAGCTCGCACATCCGTAGCCTTGTTGAGTTTATGCAATATTCTCCATAGCTCATTGATCAACCAATTATCCCCTTGATTTGCTCCAACGAATGGAGGGGAAAGAATCACATTTTCTTTTGGATTCTCTTTCACTCTCTCAATTAAACAATCAACTATAATAGTATTGGTTGCATCATATTGGGTATGCATTTCCCACACTTTTTTCAATGATTTAGTGTGTATAACTTTCGTTGAATTGTCAATGACCTTATGTCCCTTTTGTGGCTTACAGTCTGAAGCAGTCCACTTAAACACAAATTTATCTTGTAATGTTTCTAAAACCAATTTTTTTAGAAATCTTGTTGTGCTTTGTTTCAAAGCTGTCGTCCAAATTGCAATGTCAAGATATTCATTTTTGAAACACATTTCGAAAAATGATTTTGCATGTGGATGAATCCAAAATAGTTTATTCTCTATTTTGTAATCAGCATCAGCTCCCATTTTCTGAATATGCCCTTTGTTTGCTGCTTCATCATCAATGCTATGATAAAAAATGTCCTTTAGTTCAAAAATACCTAGTTTCTTTTCAGTTATTTTGGCTGCAACACAATGGAAAAGAATATAGTCAAACCATTTTATTTATGTTACAAAAATTACTTAAAAAATTGTTGAAACAACACACTTACCTTGAGTGGTTTTTTCAATATTTATAGATGAAACAATAAGTTCTTTTATCATCTGGACGGGACCTAGAGTAAACATATTAAACCTTCAATCAAATACCGATTGTAATTCTATTTAAACCTTCAATAAAATACCAATACCAAGAAAAACATTAGTAATGTAACCTTTAAAAAGGAACACACACACACCTTAAAAATTATTTTGATTGTTAATTTTACCCTTTTTATTTGTTCCTATAATAAAAATATACAACATTATGGTAGTTACAAGTATTTGAGTTTGAAGAATAATAAGATAAACAAGAAGACAAGTTATAAGTATCTGATATGACATTATCTTCATATTTGTAACGTTGCACCTCATCATCATCTTGGTTACCTTTATTTGTTTCCAAATTAAACATATAAAATATTTCAAATTGTGAAAATGAATAGAATCATTAAATAACAAGGAAAACAAGTGGACAAATTATAAGTACCTGATGTTATATTTTGTTCTTGATTGTAGTTTTGTGGGACATTACCTTGGTAATTATATTCATTCTCTTTATTTCCAACTATAATCAACATATGAAATGGATATGAATCACAATAAAATAAAAAAAATAATAATTTAGAATAATAATAAAATAAAAAAAGATAGAGATAAAATGATTAATACACATTTCTATCTCCATTGTTCCATGGTCATTGTCTTGATTAATTTCATTCATCTCATAATTCCCTATAATAGTCATCCAAAAATATTATGAACATGGAAATTAAATAAATTGAAAATTTATCAAGAGAAAAAACTAAACAAATTATGTACCTGTTATGATAACTTCTTCATCTCCTCCTTCTCCTCCTGTTTCCATCTCCATACTTTTTTCAACAACATAAGCACTATGTTGATTAATTTGTTTCTTCCCACTTTCATCATTCCCTATTTTAGAATCTTCATCATTAGTCATTTTAGTAAACACTTTGACAATTCAGAAATATGAAAATAATAGTATCCAATGTATTATAAGAAAATAAATAAATGAATTGTAGTACCCCTGAATTTTCCAAGAAGTTAATGGATACCGGATTTGATAGTTGAAAATATTTGTAATTATTTAACATGATTGTCCTTTGTGACTCTATTTGCACAACACATGAAATTCTTCTTCCATATGTAAAACATGCCTTGATAAAAAATTTCCCCGCATAAAGAGAAATAACCACTTTTGCATCACTACATTGTTGGTGCTTTTCCACTAAATCCATCCAAACATCCTAATCTCTCTCATTTTCATCAAATGTGTCTTCAAATGTGTGAGAGTATTTTATAGCCTCCAAAAATTTTAATTCTGAAGTATAGAAATGTATAGTAAGAACTATATCATAACTATAATTGTTTTGGGACTTATATTCATAAATGCCACTAGTCATTTTATAGTTGAACTTGGAGTTCTTTATGGAAATTTCCAAAGACTGGCGTACATCATTACAAAACCAAAGTTCTACTAAGAGAACTGTAGTAAATTCATTCAACTCATTTTTTTCGATAAGAAATCGAAAAAATTCAATGTAATACCCCTTGTTGAATTGTTTTTTTTTCGAAGCTAGTGTATCCAAAACAATAAGGCCAATATGTAAAACTAGTTGCAACTGAGATGGAAAAGAGTGAAAAAGTGTTGACAAAAGATCAGGGCCCCCAAAATGACAACCAAATTCAAAATTGTTATCAACATGTTGAACACTTATTGATCCATTTATCATTCTGTCAAGGACTCCACATGCTTGCTGAGAAAGGGACTCTATCTTTGTATTACGTGTTCCTTTGACATAAGTAGACCCCTCCACCATGTTGCAAAAATTGGTGAATATGATATCATTAATTTCATAATGCTCAAGAATGTTGAATGTGGTAAGAGTCATCTCATTCAAGTTCTGATCATGACTTTGACAATATGTAACCATTGCATCCAATATTTCTCTCTTGGTTTTCAATTTAGAACAATAATATTTTATTTTTATGGCATTTGTTGGATGATTAATTGGAATGGAAAACCAAATGGTTCCATCCAATAGCTTATCTGCTACTGAAGCAATTTCTTCCATGGTTAATCCCTGAAGGGGCCGAAAAGTAGCTGATGTCAAACTATGTAGACTATTTTTCTTGTAGTTCTCAAAATCAGGTTGGCTTGGAGAACATTTTAATGTGCCTAGTTGGTAACAGTTAAAAATAGTGTCCCATTTATCCCAAATAGGTTCATAAAGATATAAGAGATTTTTTTTATCAGAAAAATTTGTAATTGGACAATCGAAGAATGAGAACAACATTTCATCATCAACCTGATAAAATAATAAATATAAAATAATAAGAATCCAATATAAAAATGAAACTAAATAAGGTGTTATAATCTAATGAGAAATCATCATAAATATCAGAAAATATGACTTATATTATTGGCTTTAGTCATTTATCTACAATAAAAGTAGATACAATAATAAAATGTTAAATGTAAAAATAATTAAAATTACATACCTTGTCTTCAGCCATCTTAGAGCATCCAATCCTCCTTTTCTTTAATTTGTCATTGGCAATTAAGAAATGTCTTACCGAGCGCACACAATCGATAAATGGAGTTTTATAGAATACCTTATTTTCATAATTTAATTGACAACAAATGTGGATCACCTCAATGGGTTCAATTGATGGATGCAAGAATCGAGCATTACATTTTTTATTTTTTTTCGCTTATGTTGATACATTATATTTAGGATTTGTTAAAATTTCTTTCGCTGCTTGAATGGTATGTTGACCATCAACTATCCAAAAATTGATATTCTTAGAATTTAGATCTGTCTCATTTATAATTTTGATAGAGTTGACCAATGGATCAGGCTCATTGATGTCAAATGGAATCAGAAGAGCATCAGGTAATGAGGTTTGAAATTTTTCTAGGAATGATTTCACTAATACTTGAACATTTAAATCATCTCGTGATCTTAATTTGAACACCTTAGGAGCTTCTTTACATCTTTCAACAGGCACTTTTCTATTAAAGGATTTTGAAAATAGATATCAGTGCTTGAAAGCTTCATGAAACTCATCACATTGATTTGCAAGGTTAGTTGTCTCAAATCCAACTTTCCTAGTTTTTTGAAATTCTGTAGTGGGCTTGAAATCACTTTCTTTTATGTTCTCCTCCAAATCAGATAAATATACTCTTCTCAAAGAAAGTAATTGAGAATCAATTTTATCATTTGGTATTTTATCAAAAAAATTACCCTTTTGTTGTAAATGAAGAAGTACAAATGATGTTTTTTTACTTCTTACATAACGATATCTCAGAATGGTGGTGATGCGTTTAAAAGATCTGCACAACTATTTAGTCCAGATTTAGAGAATTTCTCAAAGTTATCCAACTTGAACATTGAATTTTTTATCGTATTTTTTGAATCAGTACTTGAAGCTTCAATCAAATCTGGTCTAAAATTTGTATACTCCACTTGACATGAAATTAATTTTTCCTCATTTTCTTTAATCATTTCCACTTGAAAGTCAATGTCATTTTCATTCCAAGCATAGCAATTAATATTATTCCTAATATCTATGGTTCCTTTCTGTTTATTGATCCAAATAGGTACATATCAGGAAGGATATTCATGGGAGTTTCTATTTGGATGTACGAATCTTGCGCGAACTCATATTTATTATTTGAATTGTATTTTTTAATCATTTCAAAAGTAGAAGTTGAAGGTGTTATTGATATTGCCTTTTGAGTTGAATAACTTTTCTTTTTCTTAAGTGATGGTTGTAACATTTCATTTGCTTTTGGGCCAACCAATTCTGCAAATAATAGCAAAAAAAATATTTGCATTAATTAAAATGAAAATATAATTTCAAATATTTTCACATAATGTTCTTATAAATACTGAAAAACCACCTAATCTAACCATTTCCAAGATAGTGTACATAAAATATAAAACAACCATACCAGTTGAAGGAGGCAATGTTTGTACATCACTTTCTTTTTGTCTTTTCTTCACTACTTTACTTTGAATTTCAGGCACACCAGATTCTGCAGTTTCTAGAAAAAAAATTATGGAATAGATGAAATACTAAATATTATTAAACAACCCTATAATATATGATTTCCATTTACATGCACAATAATAAATGAGTACATATGCTATGCAAGCTTACTATATGACACCAAAAGTTATCACCTGGGTAAAATTGATAAGAAAAGAAACCACCTAATCCAACCATTTCTAAAAGAGTACATAAAATATAAAACCACCATACCAGTTGAAGGGGGCATCATTTGTAGATCACTTGTTTTTCTTTTTGTCTTCGCTACTTTACTTCGAATTTCAAGCCCACTAGTTTCCACGGTTTCTAGAAAGAAAAATTCAATGGAAGACATGAAATAACAAATAGTATTAAACAACCTTATAATACACGATTTCCATTTACACGCACAATAATAAATGAGTACATATGTTATGCAAGTTTAGTATATGACACCAAAAGTTATCACATATTTAAAATTTCTTGGAAAAAAAATACCCATGTTAGTATGGGTTGTCCTCATTAAAACCCCAATCCTAAGGCTATTTCCAAGGGTTTTATTAATCAACAACTAGTTATTAACACAATGTCTAACAATTTTAACAAAGTAAAAAATAAAATTGCCATACCATTTAAAGAATTTGGTTTCATGTTTCTTGAACTTCCTTTTTCCTTGGATGCTTCCTTTGAATTCTCACTAGCTTCATAGTCCATGGTATCTGAAAATAAAGTAAAAAAATTATGATCACAATTTCAAATTATTGAAGAAAATATGAATTTATAAATACTACAGCTATTCGCATAATTATATGTGTAACAAAATGAACAAGAACAATAGCAAGTGTATAACTCACAATAATAGGTAATCAAGGTTATAAAAAGGGCACCCCGAAATAATTTTTTATATTCTTTTACTCGTGAATATAGGAAAGCAAATATCTACTAGGTTTCCTTCCAGCACAAGCATAAGAACATTTCCAAAACACATTACATTGCGAATAAACAAAAAAAATTGTATAGACCAAAATAACAACATATATACACAAAATATATCTCTTATAGTCATGTATATTCTTAGTTTTCTTTAGATAAAATAATAGCAAAACACAATGAAAGAACATTAACTATGGCAATCATTAGATTTTCTTCTAGATCTTTGTCTAGCATAAAGACAAACACATAGCAACTTTGCAAGGTGAAATAAATATAGAATGAGATAGAATTACTTCTAACATGAACAAAAGCATATTTCCAACAAGAATCTTGCAAAGCAAAAGAAATATTTGCATCCTAGATTTATTTCTATTACAAACGCATGGATATTGTCAAAGAAAACATTGTAAGGTGAAAGAAATCTAGCACGTGCTAGAATTATGTTTAGCACAAACACGTTCATATTTCCAAGAAAAATATTGCAAAACACAATAAATATAACACAAGCTAGATTTCCTTCTACCACAAACACAAACATATTGTCATTAAAATATTGCAAGGCAAAGGAAATGTAACCCATGCTAGACTATATTCTATCGCATACAAGAAGATTGCCAATAACAACATTGTGTTGTGAAGCAAAAACATAAACACAATGCCAATAAAGTCATTGCAATAATAATATTTCCTAGGACATTTGACCTTGCCTTTTAGAGACTATGAGGCTTTAGTCCATGCCTACATAGACTATTGTTACAATATAAAAAAATTTAAACCTTGAAATGATTAGAAGGCCCTTCATATGGAATATGTGGTCTAAGAATGGGATAGTGCACAAAGATTTCCTCCTATAAAAAACATAAGAACGTTGCAAATAACAACATTACAAGGTGAAAGAAATATAATTCATACTATAATTCCTTCTAACATGAAATTAGTCACATAACAACATTGTAGGGTGAGAAAAATTTACTCAAAATTACATTTACTTATACCAAACATATAAATATCTCCAATGACAACACTACACGACAAAAAAAATCGAGCACAAGTTAGATTTCTTTTAGCCTAAACAAAAACATGTTAGCATTAACAACATTGCAATGTAAAATAAAATCTAACATGTGTAAGATTTCATTTTAGTGCAAACTCGAGCACATAGAAACATTGTAGAGTGAGAAGTCCATCAAGTGCTAGATTTATGTCTACCACAAATAAAAGCACGTTGCCAACAACAACGTTGTAGAGTATAAGAATTCTAGATTGTGTTAAATTTTCTTCCAACAAAAACACAAACACATTTTAATTTGAAATAAATTTAACACATGTTATATTTCCTTTAAACGCAAAAACAAGAACATAACAACATTGTAAGACTAAACAAGTTTATTTTGTGCTAGATTAAGAACATTGCAATTTAAAATAAAATCTAACATGTGTTAGATTTTCTTTTAGCGCAAACTTGAGCACATAGAAACATTGTAGAGTGAGATTTCTAGCAAGTGCTAGATTTATGTCTACCACAAATAAAAGCGCACATTGCTGACAACAACATTGTAGAGTATAAGAAATCTAGCTTGTGTTAAATGTTCTTCCAACACAAACACAAGGACATTTAAATTTCAAAAGAAATCTAACACATGCTATATTTCCTTCTAGCACAAACACAAGAACATAACAACATTGTAGGACTAAATAAGTCTATAATGTGTGCTAGATTAACAACATTGCAATGTAAAATAAAATCTAAAATGTGTTAGATTCCTTTTAGCACAAATTGGAGCACATAGAAACATTGTAGAGTGAGAAATCTAGCAAGTGCTAGATTTATGTCTAGCACAAATACAAGCATGTTGCCAACAACAACATTGTAGAGTATAAGAAATCTAGCTTGTGTTAAATTTTCTTCCAACACAAACACAAGCACATTTAAATTTAAAAGAATTCTAACACATGCTATATTTCCTTCTAGCACAAACACAAGAACATAACAACATATTAGGACTAAATAAGTCTAACGTGTGCTAGATAACAACATTGCAATGTAAAAGAAAATCTAACATGTGTTAGATTTCATTTTAGCACAAACTCAAGCACATAGAAACATTGTAGAGTGAGAAATATAGCAAGTGCTAGATTTATGTCTACCAAAAATAAAAGCACGTTGCCAACAACAACCTTGTAGAGTATAAGAAATCTCGCTTGTGTTCAATTTTCTTCCAACACAAACACAAGCAAATTTAAATTTGAAAGAAATATAAGGCATGTTATATTTCCTTCTAGCACAAATGAAAGAACATAACAATATTTTAGGACTAAATAAGTCTAATGTGTGCTAGATTAATAACATTGTAATGTATAAGAAAATCTAACATCTGTTAGATTTCCTTTTAGCGGCACATAGAAACATTCTAGAGTGAGAAATCTAGCAACTACTAGATTTATGTGTAACACAAATGCAAGCACGTTGCCAACAACAACATTGTAGAGCGAGAAATCTAACATGTGCTACATCTATGTCTACCACAAATACAAGCATGTTGCCAACAATAACGTTGTAGAGTATAAGACTTCTAGATTGTGTTAAATTTTCTTCCAACACAAACCCAAGCACAATTTAATTTGAAAGAAATCTAACACATGTTATATTTCCTTCAAGCACAAACAGAAGAACATAACAACATTGTAGGACTAAATAAGTCTAATGTGTGCTATATTAACAACGTTGCAATGTAAAAGAAAATCAAACATGTGTTATATTTCCTTTTAGCGCAAATTCGCGTAGATAGAAACATTGTAGAGTGAGAAATCTAGCAAGTGCTAGATTTATGTATACCACAAATACAAGCACGATGCCAACAACAACATTGTAGAGTATAAGAATTCTAGATTTTTTAAAATTTTCTTCCATCACAAACACAAGCACATTTTAATTTGAAAGAAATTTAACACATGTTATATTTCCTTCGAGCACAAACACAAGAACATAACAACATTGTAGGGCTACATAGGTCTACTGTGTGCTAGATTAACAACATTGCAATGTAAAATAAAATCTAACATCTGTTAGATTTCCTTTTAGCACAAACTCGAGCAAATAGAAACATTGTAGAGTGAGAACTCTAGCAAGTGCTAGATTTATGTCTACCACAAATACAAGCACGTTGCCAACAACAACATTGTAGAGTATATGAAATCTAGCTTGTATTAAATTTTCATCTAACACAAACACAAGCACATTTAAATTTGAAAGAAATCTAACACATGCTATATTTTCTTCTAGCACAAACACAAGAACATAACAACATTCTAGGACTAAATAAGTCTAATGTGTGATAGATTAATAACATTGCAATGTAAGAGAAAATATTACATTTGTTAGATTTCCTTTTAGTGCAAACTCAAGCACATAGAATCATTGTAGAGTGAGAAATCTAACAAGTGCTAGATTTATGTCTAGCACAAATACAAGCATGATGCCAACAACAACATTGTAGAGTATAAGAATTCTAGATTGTGTTAAATTTTCTTCCAACACAAACACATGCACATTTTAATTTGAAACAAATCTAACAAATGTTATATTTCCTTCAAGCACAAACACAAGAACATAACAACATTGTAGGACTAAATAAGTCTAATGTGTGCTAGATTAACAACATTTCAATGTAAAATAAAATCTAACATGGGTTAGATTTCCTTTTAGCGCAAACTCGAGCACATAGAAACATTGTAGAGTGAGAAATCTAGCAAGTGCTAGATTTATGTCTACCACAAATACACGCACGTTGCCAACAACAACATTGTAGAGTATAAGAAATATAGCTTGTGTTAAATTTTCTTCCAACACAAACATAAGCATATTTAAATTTGAAAGAAATTTAACACATGCTATATTTCCTTCTAGCACAAACACAAGAACATAACAACATTTTAGTACTAAATAAGTCTAATGCGTGCTAGATTAACAACATTACAATGTAAAAGAAAATCTAACATGTGTTAGATTTCCTTTTAGCACAAACTCAGCACATAGAAACATTGTAGAGTGAGAAATCTAACAAGTTGTGATGGATTTATCACACAAAATAATCTCATACTCATCTCCATATCCCTCTTCTTTCTCCTCCCCGTCTAGGAGATGAATATACATGTTTATAAACCACATTAAGTAAATTGTCTCTCTCACTTGTGTGAAATCCTGGGTCTTTGTAAGATTTCCGAAACTATGCGAATAGAACGAACTCTAACATTATCATCAAGAAAAAAATTCCCTCTCTATGCTGACTAAATCTAGAGTTAAGATGGATCTAAAGGAAAAGCTTGCACCTTGAGAAACTTGATCCATTTGTAGGCTATCTAAATCTAGAGTTAAGATGAATCTAAAATGGTTTAATTATTAATAATTATAATTCTTATTTTATTTTATTTTATTTTATGTTATTGTATATTTATGTAATTTTACTAAATTAACAAGTTTAAATAGCATTACATAACCTTAGAACATCTCATTCACTTTGGGCTAAAGTCTCCCATGTAAACATTCATGTTGGACTAAAGTCTCTCTATGCAATTATTTAAATTTGTAGATATATATTATTATTTTAATCAATAATATTTAATATAAAGTAGAAAACATAAACTTGGAAAAGCCCATAAATATTATAAATATCAAGTGAATTACAATGAAATTTTAACCATTTCAAATTATAATTTTATATTTTTATTATAGAAAAATTTCAAAACAAAAAATTGAATAATAATAAAAGAATTTATTAAATATATGGTTATCTTATTTAATTTTATAAATATTATATACAATAATACATGTAAAACTTAATATAATTTCAAAAATTGTAATTAATAATTCTAAAATTACAAATAAAAAAATATTAACATACCAAATTCTTTATTATTATTAAAATTTGTAGATATTTATTTTCATTTTAATGGATAATATTTAATATATAATGAAAAGTATAAATTTGGAAATGGCTACCATATTATAAATATTAAGTGCATTATAATGTAATTTCAACCATTCAAATTTATGATTTTATATTTTTAATTTAAAAATAAAAATAAAATTAAAAAATATAATTAATTAAATTTATGATTTTACATTTCTAATTAAAATAAATTCTAAACATAGAATTAATTGAAAACATATTTTTTAAAATAATATGTAATCTTATTCTCAAAAATAATAAGCAATATAGAATTGATTAGTTTGATAATTCTACAATTAGGGAAAATGGTTACAATTGTATATTTTCTCCTAACTCTTCAAAAAATGAATAACCTAGTGTGAATGCAAATGAAGATAAATTAGTATACAAAAACTTAAAATAAATTTAAAGAATAACTAAATTTTCCTTAACATTTTAGGAAATATAAGAAATTTCTCAGTTTCAGATATTATTGAATTTGACCCATGTTACTATTTTTGGGGAAAAAATGATTTAACGACATAAGGTCATGGAAATCAAATGAGCTAAGGAAATGCAAAGACAAATGATGTTTATACTGGTGATATTCACAAAAGAAAGAGGATTGAAAGGGGTGCAACCTTAGAAGAGACAATAACCCAAGAATAACTATAAAGAGAATAAATGTTCAACAGAAAAACAAAGACTAAATATGCCATCATTTCCTTTGCATCATCAATTTCAGAAACTTAAATCCTCAATTTATTAGTTTCAGAAAAATAACTTTTCTTAAACACTTTGTATCATGTTTTAGTTAAGAAGATTTCCATTCTCACAAGTAATTTTGGACGTCCAAGACTTCATATCCATACTTTAGAGTTTTCACATTCCATGCTCATGAACAAGTTAGTTAAGAAGATTTCCATTCTCACAAGTAATTTAAACATCCTAAGACTTCTTATCCATACTTCAGAGTTTTCATATTCCATGCTCATGAACAAGTACATCTCTTCACTAACTAACCAAATTTTTTTAATGAAAAATATCTCGTTGAATGCCTCAATGCATCGAATTCCCGCTGTTAAATAAAGGGTATTCCTCTAAAGCGGAAACAAAAGCTATCCAGTTAAGAAGATTTCCATTTCGACAAGTAATTTAGATATCCTAAGACTTCTTATACATACGTCAGAGTTTTCACATTCCATGCTCATGAACAGGTTACATCTCTTCACTAACTAACCATTTTTTTATAAATAAAAATACTTCCTTGCATGCCTCAATGCATCGAAATCCCACTGTCAAGCAGAGGGTATTCCTCTAAAGCGGAAACAGAATCTATCCTACCATCTCAAGCTTTGGATAGAAAGCTGGGTAAAAGAGATGGATTTGGTCTGGGATAAGTCTCTCTATAAGGAAAAGAGGTCCTCCGCATGGAGTTGGCAGAAGGGAGTTACCTAAAAATCTATCACGAGTTATCTAGAAACCCCATATGAAAACATCACATGTGTTTTCTTATCAAAGGATGGGCTTCCTCTCATAAACCAATAATTCATTACTTCCCTGTATCCCTTGCAAAGACTCTATCTTTTGACCTCGTTGTATTAAATGCTCTTTCACCCATTGTTGATAATATCAGCGATATTCGAAAATATCGCGATATTTTTGGCAAAATGATATATCGCTGAGAAAATATCACGATATTTTTTGTTTTGAAAATATCGCAATATTTACAAAATATCGGCAAATATCGGCAAAATATTGGCTATGTTTAAAATTTTGAAAAAAATTATTTTTTATGCTTGTCGATATTTGCCGATATTTTGTTGATATTTTCGCCGATATTGCCAATGAGATGTTTTCTGGACCCTCGCCGATATTTTTCCAATACCAATATTTTCAACACTACTTTCACCTACCCTGTTGATCATATGCTCCAAGTACAAACTCAAAATACTATATGGAAGACACATGATCCTCATGCATGGGAGACATAACATATACGTTTTCTTGGAGAGTTTCTTTCCCTATCATTCTTACATTCTTCCTCATGCTGAAAGAACGTATCTCATTCTTACATTCTTCCTCATGCTGAAAGAATGCATGCCTCCATAGTTGGAATTCAATAAAACCAACCTAACAAGCCAATGATCTTGAAATATGTGTGATTTTGTGCCAAGATAAAGGTGTCGTGGCATAAGTGGAAGGAAGGAATGTTTCTAAATTTGAAGACAGAGTATACTAAAAAACATGAAATCTCATTACGCACTAGTTTAAATCAATGTTTACTGCAAATAAGATAAGGTGTCCTTCAAATCACATTATAAACTAGTCTGAATCATCACTGCATTGAGCCTCGGTATACGAATTGTAAGGATACCCAAAGAGTAGTAGTAGCTAAAAAAATTTATGCCGACACTATGGAACTAGAGGGAATGGATTCAATGGAGATCAAGACCTTGCGTTGTGTTTTTCTGAGTGGAAGAAGACCCTAGAAATTAAAATTTTCCTGGAGATAGGGACAAGCAACTAATAACAAACAGAAGCACTAACAATGTATCAAGGGGTCAGGTTCCTGAAGGACATTGTGCAAAGAGATGTAGTCATTGTTGAGGACTCCAACATAATCACAAGATCACTGAAGCAGTTCCCTCCTCCTAAGCCCTAGCATGCATGTACCATAAAACGGTCCTGCTACTCAATGCATTTAAATAAGTCCACTATTTTTAGGTTAGAAAAAGATTCAACTCCCAAGGCAATCAGATGGCTAAGCAAGAAGTTTCGGTTGAGGACTCCAACATAATCACAAGATCACTGAAGCAGGAAGGAGCTCCCTCCTCTTAAGCCCTGGCATGCATCTATCATAAAATGGTCCTGCTACTCAATGTATTTAAATAATTCCACTATTTTCAGGTTAGAAAAAGATTGAACTCCCAAGTCAATCAAATGGCTAGGCAAGCAGTTTCAGAAGACAAAGGAACTCTCTGAGTATGTATCGAGGGGGAGGAAAATCCCTCTACACCTCAATAACATCATCAATAAAAATTCCCAAGGAGAGGAAGCATGAAAGGTGGCACTCTCTACCCAAATTGTGATACATGGAAGCAAAAGGAGTTTGGCTCACCAAATAGGAAGGCACAGGGACAGTTTGCTAACAGAGAGTTTGATAACCGGGACAGTTTGCTAACAGAGAGTTTGATAACCGGGACAGTTTGCTAACAGGGACAGTTTGATCATATGTTCCAAGTACAAACTCAAAATACTAATGGAAGACAGGTGATCCTCATGCATTGGAGACATAACATACATGTTTTCTTGGAGAGGCCTGAGACTGAAGCATAGCTTGACATTATTTTTAATTATAGATTTCCTTGACAACACATTAGCATTCTTTTTACTTGCAGATTTCCACAGGCTTGGGGTCCTCTGGAAATTCTTCTGGAGTACTAGCTTCTGGGTTATGATCTTCCAGTGATTTTTTTTCTTTTTTTAATTATTTGTGTTTATTATTATTATCTTCTCACTAAATGTCTTGGTAGGATAAAATTTCACCTCATCCCACTCTAAAGTAGAATGATTTAAAGAAAATGATTTTTTGATATTCCTACCTGGGAACAGAACTGGCAGTTAAGTTCTCATATTTGGCTGCTCCTAGGATTAATAATTACATCATAGATGTTCATAGGTTATACATTAGAAGTTATATATAGTCATGTATATCTCTTATCACTGGGAAGCGCAAATGTCATAATTCAACGTAGAACATGTTGTACTACCATTAAGGTGCATTACAAAACACGAAGTACAAGTTTGATACATCTTTGAAGTCAAGTCCACTAGGAACTAGGAACTATGTCTGATCAACGAGATTTTTGTAGGTCTAACAAATCCACAGTTGTGAATAATTATTCCCTACAAATACATTCTCAGGTGGACAAAGTTGCAATGGATCTTGAGCATTTTGCTAGCTACTTGAGCATTGAAGAGGTGCCTTTTGCATAATGAGTAGGGTCCCGGCTGATGATCATCAACTTTTCTACTTGTGCCATCTCAATGCTCAAGACAAGGCTTTGAGTAGTGACAAAGTACAAGTCAATGAGTGTGAGAAATAAGGGAGAGGTGCTAAGTTTGGCTATGCCACTACCACAAATACATCTAGTAGAGCATACTTTGGATGAAAAGGTACCCTGCATCCTCTTGGGGTTATCTAATATGCGGTGACCTCAAGATGATGGTAATGAAGGATGGAACTTCTAGTGATAGTTATGTTTCCCAATGTTTTGGGATGGCCTTCAAAGCTAATCAATGATGACCCTCCCTGTTCTACTACGGTGCAAGTGTTCAGGTGCCATATCATTTATTGTTCATTGTTTTGTTGATGTGACTCACCCTTCAAGGTTTTAATTATGTTGATAGTTGTACTGGACTTTGGGCCAAGGGTCTATTTTATTCATAAATTCATATTTCAGTTGGATCTAGGCATTTAGTGCATAGGGGATTTTTAATGTTGCTCCTATGTTGACATTATGGTGGTGGTCCATCTATTCAAGCCACACATTTACACAATGGGTGGTGGATGATGGATCTAGTGGGCAGGTATGGGTTTGTTGGAGGGTTACATGTTTGAGGTGGTATTTAACTGGAGGGAGGAAGATGGATAAAATCAAAATCTGTGACCAAGTTCCTGGTGTAGACAGGGAACCTTTGAGGGGTTGTTAAACCAATCTTTGTACGAGGAAGAAGGGAGGCAGCCCTGTGCCCCCAACATGGCTGACATAAAGGGGATCAGAATATATGCAGAAAAGGCAGAAGTCAAAGGCCAAGGAGAAAGCAGATGAACCGAGTAGACTGCATCAGATCTTTATAGGGGGTGCTCAGCACAAGATACTGCACCTGTTCAAGTGAATCCAATCATATTAACCGCAAAAAAGGATTTGAATAAAAGAGAGAAGCATATTTATGTTGGCTGCCTCCAGAAGCAACAAAAGAAAATATTAGAGTGTGATAGGAGAGGGTATTTTCATTTGAGTGCAATGCTTAATAAAACTTAGACGACCATTTTTTCCTGAAATGCAATAAAGAGAAGCATTAAAACTTTCTACACTGGAATTTTGCACAAGAGACACATAAGCTCGAACAGGATAATAGGATAGTGATTAAAACACAGTTAACAGACTTATAAACATTTATCAAATACCATCACACAAATGGCATGGTTAATATCAGCAAAAGGCACGGCTATTAGTGCAGCAACGATGAAGCATTTGGCACATGAAGAATACAACAATGTAGCAGCTAGATATAGTATTTGAAAATGAAAAATAGAAGATACTAGAATGCCATAGTTGACATTGTAACGTAGTGGTTGGCACAGTTAAGAAAGAAAATAAACATAGTTAGAAAAGGCTACTGATTGCAGCAAAGTAGGCACTTAGACATAGCGAATTCAGATGTCCCATTTGTGGTTTGATATTCATTTTTTTTGCTCTGCATAATGAATTTCCGGGAGGAAACCCATTGGGTACTTCCCCACATTCTAAGAATGGTAGCCAGGGTAAACTGGATTCTTTAGGGCTCAAGGCCAACTCAACTATCAGCAATTAGCTCATGAAGAGAGCAAGCATGTCACAAAGTGGAATATGAACCCAGATGTAGGAGGATAACTAGTTTCCTCTCAACAACTGGAGCTACACCCAATTGACCTGTGGTTTGATAATTGGCTAAATTTGATATATTTTTGTAAGACGGTTCTCTCATGGGGAGTGGGTACAGGAGATGGAGAATTACGCTAGATCAACTCAGAAATCTGACAGTAAATAGCCATGAGAGAAAAATCTACGGGAGACAACTTTTTCGTGTATGTAGAGAAGGATACTAAGAGCAAGGCTTAATGTGCAAAGGTGGTGGTACGCAAAACAAAGAAAGGAAAAAAAAGATCGAGGGGATAAACAGAAATGTCTCCTCTCATTTATATATTTTTCTGATTTGAAAAAAAGCTTACTCATTTTAATTCTTCTTCCTTGTCTGTTTGTTGTCCCATTTTCCGCTACTGTTGACTTCTTTCTCTTTGAAACCAACCCATTTCTTTATCTCTTTATGTCCTCATCCATTCTCTTTCAAAATGTTTCGATTAAAGGTTTTGTCTGTGAATTTCGCATAAACTCATCATTGATATCTATTGATCTTCACCATTTGAGTCTCAACATGGCCATTTTTGTCTCTGATACCTATTGCCATGGTTCTTTCATACCTTCAAAGGAGAAGCAGCTTCAACATGCACAACCATGAGAAAAGAACTGGGAAAAGATGAAGAATACAATGGAGATGTAGGACAGCAAAAATCTCTCTATTTCTAATTGATTAATTGCAAATAAATGATAGTCTCAAAGTGTGGTAATTGAGAGGACAATTGGCTTTAGAGTAAGTTCATTTTTTCCCTTTTTGAATGTAACATGGCATATTAAGGTTTAGGAATCCCATGATAGGAAAGTATATTTGAATTTAACACAACATATTAAGGTTTAGGAATTCCCTGATTGGAAAGTACTACTAACGAACACTTAAAAATGGAATTACCATACGCTGCGATATCAATGATGGTTGGATCACCAAGAAAATAGTACTGTTATGCAGCATGGATGGACTGCTAAATTTGAAGACAGAGTATGGTTGGATCACCAAGAAGCTACTATTGTTATGCAACATGGATGGACTGTTAAATTTGAAGATAGAGTATAGTAAGAAACATGAAATCTCATTACGCACTAGTTTAAATCAATGTTCACTGCATTGAGCCATTGCTAACAGATAGTTTGATAACAGAGACAGTTTTCTAATAGGGACAACTTGATCATATGTTCCAAGTACAAACTCAAAATACTAATGGAAGAAAGATGATCCTCATGCATTGGAGACATAACATATACGTTTTCATAGACGTTATCTGTTCACAACTAAAACTTCATTCCCTATGGGCCTTTCCACTACACGTGATCAATTAGCTTTACAAAAAACCCCTTTTCCAATCTATCTACTACCTGAGCTTATATAACCTTATCTTCTTCAAAAAAATCCTTACTTTATAACATAAGGAACATGATAGGAAGACTTCAAAAAAAAAGTCTGTAGAATCTTTCATCACACTGTGAAGAACTTTTAAATATTTATGGCAATAGGGGACAAAGTCAAAGTCCCCTTTGATAACTCATTCGCTGAAGTATTGAGTTCATGAAGAATGTCCTTCAAAGAATCTTTGTCAAAGTTTGTTGAAGTGTTGAGTTCGTGAAGAATGTTCGTGAAAGAATTTCATTTAAAAGATATAATTGAGTTATAAAAGTCCACCAACAAATGACATAGATTTATATTTATTAATTGATGCTTTCCTATTGGCCTAATCAATACAAGCGTGGAATCACTCATGATCTGCAACTTCTTAACACCTCTAAGCATAACAACCTCAATAAGTTTTCTTAGGGAAGTAAACTATGCTTGGTTAATTGATCCTCTATCGAGAGAATATTGAATATGGAAATAGTGATCAGGAATGAGAAAAAGAACAACACATACCCCACAAATGCAGGGATGGTCTTAACTAAAACCATAAATAAATAAACTCAAAATCCAAAGCTATCATTACTGATAGCTTAGGCTTCCTTGTGGGTATATCCTCCAACCTTTAATGAGCTAGATATAATAGAGCCAACAGTAATAGAAAGAAGAATGTCCTTGTCTTGAAAAATGCTAGAGTTCTTTGTTTACCAAATACCATATATGAGTAACACTACAAGAGCTTCAAAGAATTTAAGAAACTTATTAAAGAACCAAACTTATGCACATTCCATCAAAATAATATAGGACCAAGGAACCTTGGCTTGAGCTCAATGAAAAATTTAAATAGGATTTGAACCATATAACGACAGGAGATAAACAAATGATGAACATTTTCCTCATTGTTTTTGCAAAACATACATTGATGAGGCCCAACCTAACCTATTTTAATTCCACTTGCCCAAGTGAGAAGTTAATTTGATAAAGCTAACTACAATGTCATTATAATTTCCAAAGGAAAATTCAGTTATCATAATAAATCCCACCACCACTCACTTCTCTTGAAAATTGAGATTCCATAACTACCTTATACCTTGTTTAATAGTGAAATCACTTCTACTAACTTTTTGACACCAAACTGGAACATATTTTATATCATCTTTAAGATTTCCTTGATCTTAGGCTTGACATTCTAGGTTATGATCTTCCAGTGATCTTTTTTTTTTTAATTATTTGTGTTTATTATTACTATCTTCTCACTGAAAGTCTTGGTAGGCTAAAATTTCACCTCTTCCCACTCTGAAGTAAAATGATTTAAAGAAAATGATTTGTCGATATTCCTAAATGATAGTCTCAAAGTGTGGTAATTGAAAGGACAACTGCCTTCAGAGTAAGTTCATTTTTTCCCTTTTTGAATGTAACATGGCATATTAAGGTTTAGGAATCCCCTGATAGGAAAGTATCTTTGAATTTAACACAACATATTAAGGTTTAGGAATTCCCTGATTGGAAAGTGCTACTAACGAACACTTAAAAATGGAATTACCATAAGCTGCGATATCCATGATGGTTGGATCACCAAGAAACTAGTACTGTTATGTAGCATGGATGGACTATTAAATTTGAAGACAGAGTATGGTTGGATCACCAAGAAACTAGTACTGTTATGCATCATGGATGGATTGTTAAATGTGAAGACAAAGTATAGTAAGAAACATGAAATCTCATTACACACTAGTTTAAATCAATGTTCACTGCAAATGAGATAAGGTGTCCTTCAAATCACATTATACACTTGTCTGAATCATCACTGTATTGAACCACGGTATACAAATTGTAGGAATAGCCAAAGAGCAGGAAGTAGCTAAAATTATTTATGCCAACACTATGGAACTAGAGGGAATGGATTCAATGGAGATCAAGACCTTACATTGTGTTTTTCTAAGTGGAATAGGTCCCTAGAAATTAAAATTTTCTTGCAGATAGGGACAGGAAACTAATAACAAGCGGAAGCACTAACAATGCATCAAGGAGTTAGGTTTCCGAAGGACACCTCGAACTGATGATCTATATTAGTATATGTCAAACAAAAAATAAATCCAGACCGCTTCAATCCAATCCTAAAAAAAAACTTATTGTAGGCAAACAAATTTGCAACTAACCTACGAATGTGAAATGCTTTTCAATGAAATTATCAAATATACTACACACATTGATGATATATATACGAAAGACAGAGAATTTATCAACCAAAATTGAGACATCACGTTTGTAAAATGCCATTCATTGTACAATTGTTCTCTTCTTAAAAAATTACCATACGAGTATTCCAAACAAAAACTGTGGGGATTTTTGTTCTATATCAATAACATCGTCTGGTCCAATTCCTGAAAATACTAGTTGGTTTTGTCATAAGCTATGTGGCCTCAACTAAATAGGTCATCAAGAACAAAATGTTGGACTTATGGTTGAATCAACCTTCACAACAAAGACACAGTGAATTATTTCATTCCAGACTTATGTCTCGATTTGTAGATGGAAATGCAGTTTGTGTGGAGAACTAGTGTAGTAAGGCTATCTCAGATGCCAAGCTTTGTCTATCTCATGATAGCTACAATGGTCATAGAGACAAACTATGAACAGGGGAACTGACAAAGACACTGTTTGAAAGAACCTAGGGGATGGGGGCTGAAATTTCTTGACTAAAGCCTTCATAATTCAAAATCAATACATTCACATGATCAAGATGACTTTTGCAAGTCATAATGCAACAATAATTTCGCAGTGATCCCTACCCCAATTTCAACATGATGTCGATAAAAATGCTATTATGATGGCCCTCCCAAGAATGATTGGACTGAATTTCAACTTATGGTTCAGTCTTTCCACTACTTGTAAACATGGATATTTTCAATTTTGAGGGTTGGAAAATGTGTTTTTTAATGCTCCAGATGTTATTTAAAAATGGGGTTTATGTTTTGCAAGTCGGGCATCGTGCTATTGAACAAAATCTATGGCCATTTTGATGACATATGATGGGACTTACAGTTCAGTCTTTCCACTACTTGTAAGCATGGATATTTTCGATTTTGAGGCTTTATATGTTGCTTCATTGTGAAGGAAAATGTGTTTTTTAATGCTCCAGATGTTATTAACAAACAGGGTTTATGTTTTGCAGGTCAGGCATTGTGCTATTGAACAAAGTCTATGACCATTTTGACGACTTATGATGGGACTTACAATTCAGTCTTTCCACTACTTGTACGCATGGATATTTTCAATTTTGAGGGTTTCTATGTTGCTTCATTGTGAAGGAAAATGTGTTTTTTAATGCTCTAGATGTTATTAACAAATAGGGTTTATGTTTTGCAGGTCAGGCATTGTGCTATTGAACAAAATTTATGACCATTTTGATGACTTATGTTGGGACTTGTTACAACAGATAGTCCATGCCCAATGATATCAAAATCTTCTATTCATGAAAAAGAAAGAGGGTGGTTTCATATAAATATGGAAGCCTCTCAAATTAGTCTTCCTGAGAAAAAGGTGAAAGTTATTGTTGAGAAACTGGCTAGGGATAGGTCACTGAAAGAACCACTAATTTGTATCTTTTCTGGACGTAATCTGGGTATCTCTCATCTCGAGCATTCTTGTGGTAATATGCTATTGAAAATAATAAGACTTGTGGTAATATGCTATTGAAAATACACCAATTTGTATCCGTTCTGGATGTAATCTGGGTATCCCTCATCTCAAGCATTCTTGTGGTAATATGCCATTGAAAATAATAAGACGTCCTAACATTTCTACCCAAAAATTGCATGGTGAAGATGTTTCGGAAGTGATAAAGGTTTTTCTGCTTATCAATGTACTTCAAAGAACTTCAAGGCAAGACAAAATGATTTCAAGTAGTTGGAACAATGTTAAAGAGGACGAGGATATGGAAACAACAAAATGTACATTTATTTTATTCCTATCAGAATGATATGTCAAGTAGCTTGTATTTTTCAATCTTGTACATTTATTTTATTCCTATCATATAACTTGGATTGTAAAAAAGTGCTCTTAAGACATTGTGTTCTCATTGTGCAGATTCATGCAAAACTCATGTCATGGTTGTAACTTGTAACTGGTTGTGCTCTGATTGGTTGGCTCTCCTACTTCTCATTGTGCAGATTCCTGCAAAGCTCATGTCATGGTTGTAAGTATAGCAATCCATAGACTGTGCCCTTACAAGCTTGGGTGAAGATGGCTCAACTTAGTTTTCAGAAGAGCAATTATTTTCTCGGCCAATGAGGTAAATTGGATTCACCTTTATGATAACATGAATACTAGTATTATTTCAGTGATTTCCGAGGCATTTCCATTCACATCTTATGATAAATAAATGTCTTTCAAGTATTTGAATCATGGTACAATCACTACCTTGACTGCTTTAAAGGGAATTCACTACTCAAATGGATTTGGTTAGCACTCCCTAACAATGATTGTGGGAAGATTTGCTACTTCAATCCTAAAAGATTTTATATTTCGATCCTAAAAGATCCTATATCACGGAATCTGACAGTCCTGCTATTTTTTATGCCTACGATCTGAATTTATTCCTCAAGCCAGATGGGATAAGGAAGTCTCATCCTTTTACTGCCAATATTCATCTGGAAGACAAAGTTATTGACATATGTGATGGATATTCCTTGGTAGAGCAAGGCTTAATGTGCAAAGGTGGTGGTACACAAAACAAAGAAAGGAAAAAAAAAGATCGAGGGGATAAACAGAAATGTCTCCTCTCGTTTATATATTTTGCTGATTTGAAAAAAAGCTTACTCATTTTCATTCTTCTTCCTTGTCTGTTTGTTGTCCCATTTTCCACTATTTTTGACTTCTTTCTCTTTGAAACTAGCCCATTTCTTTATCTCTTTATTTCCTCATCCATTCTCTTTCAAAATGTTTCGATTAAAGGTTTTCTCCATGAATTTCACATAAACTCATCATCGATATCTATTGATCTTGACCATTTGAGTCTCAGCAGGACAATTTTTGTCTCTGATACCTATTGCCATGGTTCTTTCATACCTTCAAAGGAGAAGTAGCTTCAACATTCACAACCATGAGAAAAGCACTGGGAAAAGATGAAGAAGACAATGGAGATGTAGGACAACAAAGATCCCTCTATTTCTAATTGATTAATTGCAAATAAATGATAGTCTCACAGTGTGGTAATTGAAAGGACAACTGCCTTCAAAGTAAGTTCATTTTTTCCCTTTTTGAATGTAACATGGCATATTAAGGTTTAGGAATCCCCTGATAGGAAAGTATCTTTGAATTTAACACAACATATTAAGGTTTAGTAATTCCCTGATTGGAAAGCACTACTAACGAACACTTAAAAATGGAATTACCATCAGCTGCGATATCCATGATGGTTGGATCACCAAGAAGCTAGTATGTTATGCAGCATGGATGGACTGTTAAATTTGAAGACAGAGTATGGTTGGATCACCAAGAAACTAGTACTATTATGCAGCATTGATGGACTGTTAAATTTGAAGACAGAGTATAGTAAGAAACACGAAATCTCATTACCCACTAATTTAAATCAATGTTCACTGCAAATGAGATAAGGTTTCCTTCAAATCACATTATAAACTTGCTTGAATCATCACTGCATTGAGCCACAGTATATGAATTGTAGGGATACCAAAAGAGCAGGCAATAGCTAAAATTATTTATGCCAACACTATGGAACTAGAGGGAATGGATTCAATGGAGATCAAGACCTTACATTGTGTTTTTCTAAGTCGAAGAGGTCCCTAGAAATTAAAATTTTCCTGGAGATAGGGACAAGCAACTAATAACAAGCGGAAGCACTAACAATGCATCAAGGAGTCAGGTTCCTGAAGGACACCTCGAATTGATGATCCATATCATTATGTCAAACAAAAAATAAATTCAGACCGCTTCAGTCCAATCCTAAAAAAAATATTATTGTAGGAAAACACTAACCAACGAATGTGAAATGAATTTTCAATGAAATTATCAAATGTACTACACAAATTGTTGATATATATATGAAAAACAGAGCATTTATCAACCAAAATTAAGACATCACGTCTGTAAAATGCCAGTCATTGCACAATTGTTCTATGTTTAAAATATTGAATACAATGAGAGGTACCTGTATTTTTCATGAACTCTAGCTTCCAAAAGAGGAAAATCTGAACCCTGCTTGTAAATTTCAACAGTTTTTCTTATGAAAATCAGACAAAATCGTGCTTGCAAGTAAGTTTAACAGCGCAATTGTGGTGGGATCAATCCTGGGATCAAAACTGCTCTATTTATACTGAGTGATGATCTGATCAGATCAGATGATGGGGAGGGGTCAACACTTAGTTTATTATGAGCAACTTTATAATTACTAACTATTTTCAGTTACTTCAACAGCCTACATTTACTCACAAAATCGTGCATGTATTTGCTGACAAAATAGTGCAGTAGATGCAGGTTGGTATTTGGAATGGAATTGTAAGTAAAATTTCCATTTGAATGCATAAAAAATCTTATTTTTTTATATATTAATATCAAATAAGTAATTTAGAAATTACTAAAAGAAAAAAATTAGAGATTTTTTCTTATTTCAAATAAGGAACTAGCTCAAATAAAGAATTTAGTGGTTATTAAAAAAGCTAAAAGTAGAGCTTTTTCTTTATTTCAAATAAGGAATTTAAGAATTTATTAATTACTCCCTATCTATATTTTTCTAGAAATATATACTTGTCTTATATAAACCCTCAAGCAATAGGCTTGGTAACACCCCTGAAATAATATTTTCTCTCATTTATTAAATATTTTGTATTTTCACTTTTCAACTTGAGTCACAAAGAAAAAATAAATCTAGTTAATATGCTAATATCGAGGACAAGTTTGACATGGCATCTAGGTTAGTTGGGGTTTTTTTCACAATTAGGAGATGGGGAGCACTATTTGCCATCATTATAAACCATAGGAATATAGATGTTGTATGGGTGTTAATGTGAGGATAATTTTGCCCCACAAGGATGGCTTTGTTTGGGGCCTTGGACACATCTAAGGAGAAACACCATTATCATCCTAGGGCATACGAGTGGTTTTGGTTGGTTCAGTAATAATATAGACTATGTACAAGGTACAAAACCACCTCCCAGTGCCTCTAAGGTGAATGGTTGGCCTAGTGGTGCTCATCGCCAACATTAAGGTTTCTTGTTGGTGGCTAGTGTCCTACTTACTAATGTCTACTACCCAATATTGTGACATTTTGATAGATCGATGTACCAACTAATACAATGCATTATAGTTGGTTGATCTTGAGGTGTCCTTGATATAGTTAGCCCGAAATTTGACCTATTGATGGACTATAGTCCCCAACCATGGAGTGAAAGTCCTTGAACCCTCTATCTCCATGAGCTAATGGATAATGTAGGATGATATGCTAATATCGAGGACAAGTTTGACATGGCATCTCGGTTAGTTGGGGCTTTTTGCATAATTAGGTGATGGGGAGCACTATTTTCCATTGTTATAAACCATAGATATATAGATGTTGTATGGGTGTTAATGTGAGGATAATTTTGACCCACAAGGATGGCTTTGTTTGGGGCCTTGGACATCATCTAAGGAGAAACACCATTATCATCCTAGGGCCTACGACTAGTTTTGGTTGGTTTAGTAATAATACGGACTATGCACATGGTACAAAACCACCTCTGAGTGCCTCTAAAGTGAATGGTTGGCCTAGTGGTGCTCATCGCCAACATCAAGGTTTCTTGTTGGTGGCTAGTGTCCTACTTACTAATGTCTACTACCCAATGTTGTGACATTTTGATAGGTCGATGTACCAAGAATTAATACATTGCATTAGTGTACGCTGACCTTGTCAAGGTGTCTTTCATACAGTTAGCCTGAAATTGACCTCTCGATGGACTATAGTCCCCAACCATGGAGTGAGAGTCCTTGAACCCTCTATCTCCATGAGCTAAATTATGGATAATGTAGGATGATATGCTAATATCGAGGACATGTTTGACATTTTGATAGGACGATGTACCAACAACTAATACGTTGCATTAGTGTTGGTTGACCTTGAGGTGTCCTTGATATAGTTAGACCGAAATTTGACCTAGACTTGATGGACTATAGTCCCCAATCGTGGACTGAGAGTACTTGAACCCCCTATCTAGATGACCTAATGGACAATGTAGGATGATATGCTAATATCGAGGACAAGCTTGACATGGCATGTAGGTTAGTTGGGGCATTTTACAAAATTCGGTGATGGGGAGCATTATTTGCCATAATTATAAACCAAAGGAATATAGATGTTGTATGGGTGTTAATGTGAGGATAATTTTGCCCCTGGACAAGGATGGCTTTGTTTGAGACCTTGGACATCATCTAAGGAGAAACACCATTATCATCCCAGGGCATACGAGTGTGTTGGCTAGATAAATCGTTCTTGCGGACAAGATCGATCTCCCTAGTATCAAATGATATCTAGCAACAAACAACACAAGCAACTCTACTTTTCTCTAAACATGTTTTAATTCGTAAATGAAAACTAAGAGGTGGAATAGACCCTACCTCGGTCCAACACTTGTTTGTTGCAGCTTTGTTCCAACAGCTTCAAGTAGTTCCCTTTTAATAACCTACATACACAAACAAACACACATCAAAGAACACCTGCATAGATAATATAATAAAACATGTTCATTATGAAGATCAAGGAGCTCATAAAATAAACCATTAGAGACAGTTCATTGAGAAAAATAAACTTGATTGTCTTAACTTTATGAATAAAAGAACCTTACAACCTTTTCCTTGATGTTGCACAAGCTCTTTCCAGGGTCCAGCAGGATTCTCCTCTACTTTGACAAGCCTCACTCGCTTCCCAAATGAAATGAAAGGTATGTGATCTCTCCTCTCACAAGCTCGGAAAGGAAGTCTAATTTCCAGCAGCATTTATCCTCAAGAATCTTTAGCTTTCAACCTCTCCTACAACCAGCCCAATGCCTTAATTTATAGTGCAAAGGAAGGCAGTTGCAGGTCCTCCATTGAAGGGATAAGTCCCTCCTTCAATGGGATAAGCACCTCATATCATGGAGTTAGCTCCCTTAGTTATGGAATGGATGAACCAAGGTGGAGCAGACTTTCCAGCGTAATATTCCTTCTAGAAGCATCCAGAAGTGACCCAAGGTGAGTTTTTAAGAATGAACCCATGCTTTTTAACTTTTACAGTGGTTCGCACCCATTGCTTAATAGAAAGAGCGGTCAGGTTCGCAGGTCATGTGACCATTGGCTGCAGTACCGTAGGCAATGCTAGGAGAAAGTGCAAAACTAGGATTTGAGATATTTTTAAGGTATTTCTTCCATTTTCAAGGCTTGACATGAAGAGCTGAGGCTTGAGACTTGCAAAGGAGGTATGTATGAGTGGTGATGGACTCACACAAACTGTAGAAAGTCATGGTGACAATTTTTTGTGTAACATAGTGGTTTTGGTTGGTTAAGTAATAATAAAGATTGTGCACATGGTACAAAACCACCACCCAGTGCCTCTAAGGTGAACGGTGGGCCTAGTGGTGCTCATTGGCAACATCAAGGTTTCTTGTTGGTGGCTAGTGTCCTACTTACTAATGTCTACTACCCAATTTATGACATTTTGATAGGTTGATGTACTAACAACTAATACATTGCATTGGTGTTGGTTGACCTTGAGGTGTCCTTGATATAGTTAGCTAGAAATTTGATGTAGACTTGATGGACTATAGTCCCCAACCATGGAGTGAGAGTCCTTGAACCCCCTATCTAGATGAGCTAATGGATAATGTAGGATGATATGCTAATATCGAGGACAAGTTTGACATGGCATGTAGGTTAGTTGGGGCTTTTTGCACAATTAGGTGATGGGGAGCACTATTTGCCATCATTATAAACTAAAGGAATATAGATGTCGTATGGGTGTTAATGTGAGGATAATTTTACCCCTAGACAAGGATGGCTTTGTTTGGGGCCTTTGACATCATCTAAGGAGAAACACCATTATCATCCCAGGGCGTATGAGTGGTTTTGGTTGGTTTAGTAATAATACAAACTATGCACATGGTACAAAACCACCTCCCAGTGCCTCTAAGGTGAACGGTTGGCCTAGTGGTGCTCATCGCCAACATCAAGGTTTCTTGTTGGTGGCTAGTGTCCTACTTACTAATGTATACTACCCAATTTGTGACATTTTGATAGGTTGATGTACCAACAACTAATACATTGCATTGGTGTTGGTTGACCTTGAGGTGTCCTTGATATAGTTAGCCTGAAATTTGACATAGACTTGATGGACTATATTTCCCAACCATGGAGTGAGAGTCCTTGAACCCCCTATCTAGATGAGCTAATGGATAATGTAGGATGATACGCTAATATCGAGGACACGTTTGGCATGGCATGTAGGTTGGTTGGGGCTTTTTGCACATTTAAGTGATGGGGAGCACTATTTGGCATCATTATAAACCAAAGGAATATAGATGTTGTATGGGTGTTAATATGAGGATAATTTTGTCCCTGGACAAGTATGGCTTTGTTTGGGGCCTTGGACATCATACATTATCATCCTAGGGCATACAAGTGGTTTTGGTTGGTTAAGTAATAATACAGACTGTGCACATGGTACAAAACCACCTCCCAGTGCCTCTAAGGTGAACGGTTGGCCTAGTGGTGCTCATCGCCAACATCAAGGTTTCTTGTTGGTGGCTAGTGTCCTACATACTAATGTCTACTACCCAATATTTTGACATTTTGATAGGTCGATGTATCAAAAACTAATACATTGCATTAGTTTTGGTTGACCTTGAGGTGTCCTTGATACAGCTAGCCCGAAATTTGACCTAGACTTGATGGACTATAGTCCCCAACCATGGAGTGAGAGTCCTTGAACCCCCTTTCTAGATGAGCTAATGGATAATGTAGGATGATATGCTAATATTGAGGACAAGTTTGACATGGCATGTAGGTTAGTTGGGGATTTTTGCACATTTAGGTGATGGGGAGCACTATTTGCCATCATTATAAACCAAAGGAATATAGATGTTGTATGGGTGTTAATGTGAGGATAATTTTTCCCCTGGACAAGGATGGCTTTTTTTGGGGCCTTGGACATCATCTAAGGAGAAACACCATTATCATCCCAGGGCGTACGAGTGGTTTTGGTTGGTTAAGTAAAAATACAGACTGTGCACATGGTACAAAACCACCTCCCAGTGCCTCTAAGGTGAACGGTTGGCCTAGTGGTGCTCATCACCAACATCAATGTTTCTTGTTGGTGGCTAGTGTCCTACTTACTAATGTATACTACCCAATATTGTGACATTTTAATAGGTTTATGTACCAACAACTAATACATTGCATTAGTGTTGGTTGACCTTGAGGTGTCCTTGATACAGTTAGCCCGAAATTTGACCTGGACTTGATGGACTATAGTCCCCAACCATGGAGTGAGAGTCCTTGAACCCCCTATCTAGATGAGCTAATGGATAATGTAGGATGATATGCTAATATCGAGGACAAGTTTGACATGGCATGTACGTTAGTTTGGGCCTTTTGCACATTTAGGTGATGGGGAGCACTATTTTCCATCATTAAAAACCAAAGGAATATAGATGTTGTATGGTTGTTAATGCGAGGATAATTTTGCCCCTAGACAAGGATGGCTTTGTTTGGCACCTTGGACATCATCTAAGGAGAAACACCATTATCATCCCAGGGCGTACGAGTGGTCTTGGTTGGTTAATTAATAATAAAGACTGTGCACATGGTACAAAACCACCTCCCAGTGCCTCTAAGGTGAACGGTTGGCCTAGTGGTGCTCATCGCCAACATCAAGGTTTCTTGTTGGTGACATCAACGTTTCTTATTGGTGGCTAGTGTCCTACTTACTAATGTCTACTACCCAATATTGTGACATTTTGATAGGTTGATGTACAAACAACTAATATATTACATTAGTGTTGGTTGACCTTGAGGTTTCCTTAATATAGTTAGCCCGAAATTTGACTGAGACTTGACGGACTATAGTCCCCAACCATGGAGTGAGAGTCCTTGAACCCCCTATCTAGATGAGCTAATGGATAATGTAGGATGATATGCTAATATCGAGGACAAGTTTGACATGGCATGTAGGTTAGTTGGGGCTTTTTTCACAATTAGGTGATGGGGAGCACTATTTGCCATCATTATAAACCAAAGGAATATAGATGATGTATGGGTGTTAATGTGGGGATAATTTTGCACCTGGACAAGGATGGCTTTGTTTGGGTCCTTGGACATCATCTAAGGAGAAACACCATTATCATCCTAGGGCGTACGAGTGGTTTTGGTAGGTTTAGGAATAATACAGACTGTGCACATGGTACAAAACCAACTCCCAGTGCCTCTAAGATGAATGGTTGGCCTAGTGGTGCTCATTGGCAACATCAAGGTTTCTTGTTGGGGGCTAGTGTCCTACTTACTAATGTCTACTACCCAATATTGTGACATTCTGATAGGTCGATGTACGAACAACTAATACATATCATTAGTGTTGGTTGACCTTCACGTGTCCGTGATACAATTAGCCCGAAATTTGACCTAGACTTGATGGACTATAGTCCCCAACCATGGAGTGAGAGTCCTTGATCCATCTATGTTGATGAGCTAATGGATAATGTAGGATGATATGATAATATCGAGGACACGTTTGACATGGCATGTAGGTTAGTTGGCGCTTTTTGCACAATTAGATGATGGGAAGCAATATTTGCCATCATTATAAACCATAGGTATATAGATGTTGTATGGGTGTTAATGTGAGGATAATTTTGCCCCACAAGGATGGCTTTGTTTGGGGCCTTCGACTTCATCTAAGGAGAAACACCATTATCATCCCAGGGTTTACAAGTGGTTTTGGTTGGTTAAGTAATAATACAGACTATGCACGTGGTACAAAACCACCTCCGAGTGCCTCTAAGGTGAATGGTTGGCCTAGTGGTGCTCATTGCCAACATCAAGGTTTCTTGTTGGTGGCTAGTGTCCTAGTTACTAATGTATACTACCCAATATTGTGACATTTTGATAGGTAAATTTACCAACAACTAATACATTGCATTAGTGTTGGTTGACCTTGAGGTGTCCTTGATACAATTAGGCCGAAATTTGACCTAGACTTGATGGACTATAGTCCCCAACAATGGAGTGAGAGTCCTTTATCCCTCTATCTCGATGAGATAATGGATAATGTAGGATGATATGCTAATATCGAGGACAAGTTTGACATGGCATGCAGGTTAGTTGGGGCTTTTTGCACAATTAGGTGATGGGGAGCACTATTTGTCATCATTATAAACCATAGGTATATAGATGTTGTATGGGTGTTAATATGAGGATAATTTTGCCCCATAAGGATGGCTTTGTTTGGGGCCTTGGACATCATCTAAGGAGAGATACCATTATCATCCCAAGGCGTACAAGTGGTTTTGGTTGGTTCAGGAACCCAACACGACTTCCTAAGAATAGTAAATCCTCCTTACTACTGCTACGTGGTGATCCAGGAAACAAGATCTGTGTTTTTATTGCTTTTCGGAGGGAAAGCATTCCTCCACTCAAGGAGTTTTCCTCCTATCCACTTGTACAAACAATAGGCTTGAGTAAGATAATTGGATTAGAAGAAAATCATAGGAAAACATGTGAATAAGACGAGAGGTTTAGATTCCAAGAATTTTTTGTAACTTTGTCATGTACAAAGTTACAAACAACATGTTTGTTAATCGAAGTGATTTTTGATTTCAGCTCTTAGTTTAGCTTTCTTCAAATGTTTTTAAGTTTCCTTGTGTTAACTTGGCCCATTTACCTAGGTGGTCAATATCCCTCTTGTATCATTTATGTTCATATATTTGTTTATGAGCAATTTTTTCTTACAGCTTATCTTAACATTTGTTGATGATAGTTGTAGCACTCTTACATTAGTTAGATAGAATTTTTACTTTGAATTTAGTTCATTTCCATTACTATTTTTTTTTTTTTTTCATTATGTGTTATTCATTGTTACTTACACTCTACTCTATTTTGCAACTACAAGAAACACTACAACCTTGCATTTTGGTAGATTAACCCTACCACAAGTTGTTTTAATGCATTGGATATGTTCACTTTCCAATTTTCCAACTTCTCATTAGCATCATTTCCATCCAATATCACATTTAGCATATTCACCTTCACATTAGACTGTTTCTTGTAGAAAAATAAGGACACCTGTAGCAGTTTGCAACCCGACTTCTAAGCTTGCCCAAATTCACACGAAACACATGATAATCTGTGATTCAACGATTTGGGAAACTTTTGAACAGACAGATAATCAGTGATCCGTGTGCTTTGATAATCCATGATCCGTGTGCTTTGAGGAGCGGATGCACACATTATCTCCAATATGGTCGGGGAGTATCCTGTAGCATTAACAGGTGAGGTGCATCTGTAAACAACCCTTTCGGATGACCAAGACAGTTTTATAAGCTCTGCATTTAATACCTTTTTTTTCTGTAAGGCCGATCTTCCATAGTTTTTGCCTAATACAGGTATGTGTTTAGGCTTTCTATTTGTTTTGTTAAAAAATAGCTCTTGAATAAATTATTATCATATCCTGTTGCTTGTTCAGATTGTTGGGGCTACCTTTAGATTATATCTTTTTGATTTTGCAGACTTTAAACACATATCCAACCCATTTCCTTGTAAGCTCTACTAAGCATAGGATGATAATACGTTGCATTTTCATGGATTGGATTCCAGCTTATTTATTTCCTCTGCTTTTGGACATATGTAAAGTTAAGTGCATTTTAATGGAATTTGATTACTTGCTTCTTTGTGTTAAGATATTTGCAAATTTCCTTGCTGACACTCTGACATCAATGTAAGTTCATCCATATGGCACGAATAGGATGCTCATCAAACTGAGTCGAACATGGTCAACCCTTGACCCAATACAGCTCCCAAAAACACTGATAACTGCTTGCTGCACTAGCTGTAACTGCCTTATGAGATATGGCATCAACATTCAATCCTCTTCCTTCACACAGTTACCAATCCATGACTTAGAGGTGCAGCTCCACCATTGTCACACTTTCAAGTCAATACCTTTGCTGCTAGCTATGTCTTGTGGTCTAGCCTAGTAGCAAGTTTGGCCTCTGATCCTCAGTCAAAAAATAATATCAATGCGGTAGTATAAGTCGTACAAGGACTTGACTCAATCTGAGTGTACTGATTTGAACTTTGGTCTAGGACAGATTTCATTAATATAATATGATTGTAGGTTACCAACCTTATAAACAGTCCTAGGGAATAGTTTCAATCACAATGCTATCATCATCATGTTGCCACTGAAATACTAAGACGTGCTAGGTCTCCTTACTTGAACAACACCTAAAACACATCCTTTAGGACTGTGTATTGAGTCTCTTTCTTATTGTGGATTCGGGGTTCATTTAGGCTCCCTTTGATTGCATCTTAGCTATGAATAGAAGATTGAAACTAGGGCTCTTTTGGAGCTTCCTTTGATAGCGTATGGAAGCCTCCTTGTTGTGATGAAGAACCTTCTTTTGGGACAGTGAAGGAGCCTCTCTTCACTGTGATTTAATCCCTGTGAGTGCACCTTTTCCAGGCCCCAAAATTGTGTTAGGTCCATATAACACTAGTGACTACCCCATTACTATTGTAGTTATACCCGTTAATTATATTGTTGTGCCCAGACTGCCCCCATATTGTTATTAATGTGCCCATAGAATCCCTCTATTGTTATTTTTGTGGCTTTATATTATTATTGTTAGGTCGGCTAGATTATATTGTGACTCCTTAGACTCCTATATATAGAAAGGAGGTCTTGTCATTTGAATCATCGAAGAATTGTTCATTTATGTAATGTAAAGGAGGTTGCCCCCTTGAAGAGGCTGAATTCTAAGTCGTTGATCTATCTTTTGTATCTTTTCTTGAGCTGGTTTCATAACATTTGGTATCAGAGCTTTGGATTCTAGGGTTTCGCTGCTCCAAATAGGTCATCGTGGAATTTTCGCGATAAACTTTTTTCTGTGATGTTTCAAAAGTCGAAAAAAAAACCCATTTGAGAAGAAATCACGCTGAAACTTGGGTCCGAATTCCAGAGCTTTTCGCGCGATATTTTCGGAGATATGATTTGAGGAAGTTGGTCTTTTTGTAGACTCCTGAATTACATTCAAAACAGGTGACCTGGGGAAAATCGTCATAACTTTCTCTCTGAGGATCGGATTGAAATTTTGTAAAAAGGTACAGAAATAGGACGGACTATAGTTTCCTGTATGCATTTTTTAGATCCATAGGTCGAAACAATGACTCGTGGAACGTCGTAAAAGTTTGCTCTACTGAACTACTCTATAAGCAAGTCACTGTGGGAGATTTCGTATAACTCTTCCTTGGAGAATCCAATTTGGGTCAGAGTTATGGAATTGGAAAGAGGACTCAGAATGCTACTACAGGTCGAAATTTCAAAACTGAATGATCCGAAATTATAGAGATATATCAGATTCAATATCAGGCTTCTACAAAGTGAAAAAATGTGTGTAGTTTTTTTTTTTAATTTTTGCATAAGCTTGGTTTGAAGGAATTCAAAGGGCATAGTAAAGAATTATTATCGGTAACTGATGCCCCGAGGAAAGAAAATTCAAACACCTACTAAGGAACCTTAAAGCTCTAGCATGACTCATGAAGAAGAGGAAGAAATGCTACATGATATATCAAAATTACAAGAACAAGTGCAACAAATGTCACGCTCACAAAAGCTAACAGAAGCTAAGATAAATGGCGTGGAATCTAAGATAAAGGGCATGGAAGCTAAGATGGATGATTTGAAGACAGATTTGAGGACAGATTTGAGGACAGACATGGCAGATTTGAAGATAGATTTGACAAATTTTCTACAAGAAATACTTACTAATGGTGAAAAGGTTTTAAAGGAAACTCATGATGTGAACAAAAGAAATGTTAATCATGATTCCATAGACTCTAATGTCATTTCGAAGACCCACCATATTCCAAAAATCGATATCAGGAAGTTTGATGGCAAGGATCCCGCCACATGGATATTACAGATGGAGCAGTTCTTCGATCTCAATAATGTGCAAAACACACAAAAGGTACGTATGGCAACTTTATATTTGGAACCAAATCAGTTTGTATGGTATCAATGGCTTTGCTCTCGTAAAAAAATTATCACTTGGGAAATTTTTACAGAAGAATTGATAGCACATTATGAGGATACAAAAAGCAACACTTTTTTTAGCCAATTGATAAGTCTCAAACAAAAGGGTTCAATAATGGAGCACATTGAGGAGTTCCAAAAATTGAACATAAGGGTAAAAGATATTCCAGAGGAGCATAGGATTGATGTGTTCATAGGATTTTTAAAGGATAATATCCAACATGATGTTCGCCTTTGGGAACCTGATTCATTAGAGAAGGCATTCAGGTTAGCAAGAAAAATGGAAAGCAAAATTATGGCAACCAGGAAGCATACCACTCACAACTATCAAGACGGAAGTGCAGTTGCCCCTAGTCTTCCACAACCTATAAGGTTGATACCACAAAAATTGGAAGAAAAAAGAGCAAAAGGGCTTTGTTATAGTTGTGATAGCAAATACACTAAAGGTCATAAGTGTGCTGAGAAGAAATTATTCTACATAGATTGTGAAGAGGAAGACGAAAAGGAGCAAGAAAGGTCAAAAGAAGAGGATATGCTCCAGGAACAAAGCCTAGATGAAGAACAAATAAATCCGACCATATCTTGTAATGCATTGGCAGGAATTACCACTCCTCAAACCATCAAGATAGAAGGACGAATCAAGAAGAAAAAGGTAATAGTGTTGATTGATTCAGGAAGCACCCACAATTTTATTCACTGTAGGGTAGCAAAAGAATTGAATTGCTTCCTATATCTAGCACCAAAGTGTCAAGTGATGATTGCAAATGGAGGAACAATAAATTGCTCTGGAAAGTGCCATAATATCAAGCTATCCATTGGAGAATATGTATTGACTAGCCCAATGCTTTCCATTCCAATAGGAGGTGCTGATGTTGTACTAGGAGTCCAATGGCTACAATCCTTGGGTACAATAGCTTTTAATTTTCAAGAACTTTTCATCAAATTTTCTATGGAAGGAAAGGAAGTTGAATTAAGGGGTACTGCAGGGAAACCAAGAAAGATAATCAGCTCTAATGGTATGACAAAGCTTCTAAAAGAGGAGCAAATGGGTGTAATTGCACACTTCTCCCTTAGGAGGGCACTCAGGATTTTTAAAAACTTACCACAGGGTTAAGAAGGAATTTTTTTGGGATGGCCTTAAATCAGATATTCAAAATTTTGTGGCAGAATGTTTGGTTTGCCAACAAAATAAATTTGAAACAATTAAGACACTAGGTCTATTACAACCTTTATCCATTGCAAGCCAGCGTTGGGAGGAGGTATCAATGGATTTTATCACAGGTTTACCCAAGTCTGAGGGAAAGAGTGTCGTCATGGTGGTAGTTGACAGACTTACCAGGTATGCACACTTTTTTGCATTATCACATCCATTTAAAGCCAGTACAGTTTCTATTGCATTTATGGAAACAATTCAAAAGCTACATGGAAACCCAAAGATTATTGTAAGTGACAGAGATCCCATTTTCACTGGAAATTTTTGGACAGAATTATTTTCTTGTCTTGGTACTCAGTTAGCTCATAGCTCATCTTATCATCCTCAATCTGATGGGCAAACTGAGATAGTAAAGAAATTTTTGGAAGGATATCTTTGTTGCTTTGTATCTGATAAACAGACACAATGGGTGAAATGGTTGCATCTGGCTGAATGGTGGTATAACACTTCCTTTCATACAACAACAAAAATGACCCCATTTATGGCACTTTATGGGTATGAACCACCATCCATCACATCATATTTAAGAGAAAATTCTAAGGTTCAGGCAGTGGAACATCACATCGAACATCAACAACAAGTCCTCCAACTCTTAAAGGATAACCTCATGTTGGCACAGAATAGAATGAAACAACAGGCAGATCAACATCGCAGTGAAAGAAGTTTTGATGTAGGTGATTGGGTATTCCTACCGCTACAACCATATAAGCAAATGTCCCTCAAGCAAGCTAAGAAGGATAATAAATTATCACAAAAGTATTATGGTTTGTACAAGGTGTTGCAAAAGATTAGTATTGTGGCATACAAATTGGAGCTTCCTGCAGCTTCTCAATTGCACCCAGTTTTCCATGTTTCATGCTTAAAGAAGGTTATAGGCGACAAGCTCCCAGTTCAAACAATATTGCCAAAACTTGAAGAGGAAGGAAAAATTATATTGGAACCAGCAGAAGTTATAGAAACAAGAACTTGACAGCTACGAAATCGATCAACTTCAGAGTACCTTATCAAGTGGAAGAACTTATCCGCTGAAGATTCCACATGGGAGGATGAGAATTTTATGCAGAAGTAGCCAGAACTACTCAAGCATTGAGGACAAAACTTTTTTGAAGGCGAGGGGCATGTTGGGTCCCTATAATACTAGTGATTACCCCATTACTATTGTAGTTATACCCCTTATTTATATTGTTGTGCCCCCATTGCCCCCATATTGTTATTAATGTGCCCATAGAATCCCTCTATTGTTATTTTTGTGCCTTTACATTATTATTGTTAGGTCGGCTGGATTATATTGTGACTCCTTAGACTCCTATATATATAAAGGAGGTTTTTTCATTTGAATCATCGAAGAATTGTTCATTTATGTAATGTAAAGGAGGTTGCCCCCTCGAAGAGGCTGAATTCTAAGGCGTTGATCTATCTTTTCTATCTTTTCTTGAGCTGGTTTCATAACAAATTGTCCCTCGGCATTGACTTCATGTGCATTTGTTAGAGGTTTGTTGTCTACATTTCCTTTTAAAAATCTAGCGCATGAATGATTGCCCACGTGTTCATGCAGAAGAGAACCTATTTGCATTTGATGTGGTCTGGAGAGAATTTTTTTATTTGGTCAAGCCTGTATTCTTCATCAATGATTTTGTTGACTTTGTTTTCATTCTCAGCACTGTAGTTGTATATGTCATTGAGGGTTTACAGTTTTAATCAATCTTCTGGGGCTATATTGTCAACAATAGAGCTATTTATAGGTGGAAATGGATTTGTTTGACTTAAAGCTTCAATAATTGTGTGTTTATAGCATACTCTTTGTTTGTCTACTAAGGAATATCCATCACATATGTCAATAACTTTGTCTTCCAGATGAATATTGACAGTAAAAGGATGAGACTTCCTTATCCCATCTGGCTTGAGGAATAAATTCAGATCGTACACATAAAAAATAGCAGGATTGTCTGATTCCATGATATAGGATCTTTTTGGATTGAACTAGCAAATCTTCCCACAATCGTATTTAGGGAGTACTAACCAAATCCATTTGAGTAGTGAATTTCCTTTAAAGTAGTCGAGGTAGTGATTGTACCATGATTCAAATAGTTGAAAGACATTTATTTATCATAAGATGTGAATGGAAATGCCTCAGAAATCACTAAAATAATACTAGTATTCATGCTATCATAAAGGTGAATCCAATTTAACTCATTGGCCGAGAAAATAATTGTTCTTCTGACAACTAAGTTGAGCCATCTTCACCCAAGCTTGTAAGGACACAGTCTATGGATTCCTATACTTACAACCATGACATGAGCTTTGCATGAATCTGCAAAATGAGAAGTAGGAGAGCCAACCAATCAGAGCACAGCCAGTTACAAGTTACAACCATGACATGAGCTTTGAATGAATCTGCACAATGAGAACACAATGTCTTAAGAGCACTTTTTTGCAATCCAAGTTATATGATAGCAATAAAATAAATGTACAAGATTGAAAAATACAAGCTACTTGATATATCATTCTGATAGGAATAAAATAAATGTACATTTTGTTGTTTCCATATCCTCGTCCTCTTTAAGATTGTTCCAGCTACTTGACATCATTTTGTTTTGCCTTGAAGTTATTTGAAGTACATTGATAAGCATAAAAACCTTTATCGCTTCTGAAACATCTTCACCATGCACTTTCTGGGTAGAAATGTTAGGACGTCTTATTACTTTCAATGGTATATTACCACAAGAACGCTTGAGATGAGGGATACCCAGATTACGTCCAGAACAGATACAAATTGGTTTATTTTCAATGGCATATTACCACAAGTATTATTATTTTCAATAGCATATTACCACAATAACGCTTGAGATGAGAGATACCCAGATTACGTCCAGAAAAGATACAAATTGGTGGTTCTTTCAGTGACCTATCCCTAGCCAGTTTCTCGACAATAACTTTCACCATTTTCTCAGGAAGACTAATTTGTGAGGCTTCCATCTTTATATGAAACCACCCTCTTTCTTTTTCATTAACAGGAGATTTTGATATCATTGGGCATGCACTATCTATTGTAACAAGTCCCAACATAAGTCGTCAAAATGGTCATAGATTTTGTTCAATAGCACAATGCCTGACCTGTAAAACATAAACCTTGTTTGTTAAATAACATCTGGAGCATTAAAAACCAAATTTTCCTTCACAATGAAGCAACATAGAAACCCTCAAAATTGAAAATATCCATGCTTACAAGTAGTGGAAAGACTGAAGTGTAAGTCCCATCATAAGTCATCAAAATGGTCATAGATTTTGTTCAATAGCACAATGCCTGACCTGCAAAACATAAACCTCGTTTGTTAATAACATCTGGCGCATTAAAAAACACATTTTCCTTCATAATGAAGCAACATATAAACCCTCAAAATTGAAAATATTCATGCTTACAAGTAGTGGAAAGACTAAACTGTAAGTCCCATCATAAGTCATCAAAATGGCCATAGATTTTGTTTAATAGCACAATGCCTGACCTGCAAAACATAAACCTCGTTTGTTAATAACATATGGAGCAATAAAAAACACATTTTCCAACCCTCAAAATTGAAAATATCCATGTTTACAAGTACTGGAAAGACAGAACTGTAAGTTGAAATTCAGTCTAATCATTCTTCGGAGGGCCATCATGATAGCATTTTTATCGACGTCGTGTTGAAATTGGGGTAGGGCTCACTACGAAATTATTGTTGCATTCTGACATGCAAAAGTCATCTTGATCATGTGAATGTATTCATTTTGAATTATGAAGGCTTTTGTCAAGAACTTTCAGGCCCCATCCCCTCATTTCTTTCAAACAGTGTCTTTGTCAGTTCCACTGTTCATCGTTTGTCTCTATGACCATTGTAGCTATCATGAGATAGACAAAGCTCGGCATCTGAGATACCCATACTACACTAGTTCTCCACACAAACTGCATTTCAATCTACAAATCGAGACATAAGTCTGGAATGAAATAATTCACTGTGTCTTTGTTGTGAAGGTTGATTCAACCATAAGTCCAACATATTGTTCTTGATGACCTATTTAGTTGAGGCCACATAGCTTAGGACAAAACTAACTAGTATTTTCGACAATTGGACTAGACGATGTTATTGATATAGAACAAAAATCCCCACAGTTTTTGTTTAGAATACTCGTATGGTACTTTTTTAAGCGGAAAACAATTGTACAATGACTGGCATTTTACAAATGTGATGTCTTAATTTTGGTTGATAAATGCTCTGTTTTTCGTATATATATCATTAATTTGTGTAGTATATTTGATAATTTCATTGAAAATTCATTTCACATTGGTTGGTTAGTTTCAAATTTGTTTTCCTACAATAAGTTTTTTTAGGATTGGACTGAAACGGTCTGAATTTATTTTTGTTTGACATATACTAATATATATTGTCAGTTCGAGGTGTCCTTCAGAAACCTGACTCCTTGATGCATTGTTAGTGCTTCCGCTTGTTATTAGTTGCTTGTCCCTATCTGCAGGAAAATTTTAATTTCTAGGGACCTCTTCCACTTAGAAAAACACAATGTAAGGTCTTGATCTCTATTGAATCCATTCCCTCTAGTTCCATAGTGTTGGCATAAATAATTTTAGCTACTGCCTGCTCTTTGGGTATCCCTACAATTCGTATACCGTGGCTCAATGTAGTGATGATTCAGACAAGTGTATAATGTGATTTGAAGGACACCTTATCTCATTTGCAGTGAACATTGATTTAAACTAGTGTGTAATGAGATTTCATGTTTCTTACTATACTCTGTCTTCAAATTTAACAGTCCATCCATGTTGCATAACAGTACTAGTTTCTTGGTGATCCAACCATACTCTGTCTTCAAATTTAACAGTCCATCCATGCTGCATAACAGTACTAGTTTCTTGGTGATTTAACCATCATGGATATCGTAGCTTATGGTAATTCCGTTATTAAGTGTTCGTTAGTAGTACTTCCCAATCAGGGAATTCCTAAACCTTAATATGTTGTGTTAAATTCAAAGATACTTTTCGATCAAGGGATTCCCAAACCTTAATATGCCATGTTACATTCAAAAAAGGAAAAAATGAACTTACTCTGAAGGCAGTTGTCCTTTCAATTACCACACTTTGAGACTATCATTTAGGAATATCAACAAATCATTTTCTTTAAATCATTTTACTTCAGAGTGGGATGAGGTGAAAGTTTAGCCTACCAAGACTTTCAGTGAGAAGATAATAATAAACACAAATAATTAAAAAAAAATCACTGGAAGATCATAACCCAGAATGTCAAGCCTAAGATCAAGGAAATCTTAAAGATGATATAAAAGATGTTCCAGTTTAGTGTCAAGAAGTTAGTAGAAGTGATTTCACTATTAAACAAGGTATAAGGTAATTATGGAATCTCAATTTTCAAGAGAAGTGAGTGGTGGTGGGATTTATTATGATAACTGCATTTTCCTTTGGAAATTATAATGACATTGTAGTTAGCTTTATCAAATTAACTTCTCACTGTGGGAAGTGGAATTAAAATAGCTTAGGTTGGGCCTCATCAATGTCTGTGGTGCAAAAACAATGAGGGAAATGTTAATCATTTGTTCATCTCCTGTCGTTATATTGTTCAAATCCTATTTAAATTTTTCATTGAGCTCAAGCCAAAGGTTCCTTGGTCCTATGTTATTTTCATGGAATGTGCATAAGTTTGGTTATTTAATAAGTTTCTTTGATGCTTTGGAGCTCTTATAGTGTTACTCATATATGGTATTTGGTAAACAAAGAACTCTAGCATTACTCATATATGGTATTTGGTAAACAAAGAACTCTAGCATTTTTCAAGACAATGACATTCTTCTTTCTATTACTGTTGGCTCTCTTATATCTAGCTCATTAAAGTTTGGAGGATATACCCACAAGGAAGCCTAAGCTATCAGTAATGATAGCTTTGGATTTTGAGTTTATTTATTTATGGTGTTAGTTAGCACTATCCCTGCATTTGTGGGGTATGTGTTGTTCTTTTTCTCATTCCTGATCACTATTTCCATATACAATATTCTCTTGATAGAGGATCAACTAACCAAGCATAGTTTACTTCCCCAAGAAAATTTATTGAGGTTGTTATTCTTAGAGGTGTTAAGAAGTTGCAGATCATGAGTGATTCCAAGTTTGTATTGATTAGGCCAATAGGAAAGCATCAATTAATAAATATAAATCTATGTCATTTGTTGATGGACTTTTATAACTCAATTATATCTTTTAAATGAAATTCTTTCACAAACATTCTTCACGAACTCAACACTTCAACAGACTTTGACAAATATTCTTTCAGGGACATTCATCATGAACTCAATACTTCAGCGAATGAGTTATCAAAGGGGACTTTGACTTTGTCCCCTGTTGCCATAAATATTTAAAAGTTCTTGACGGTGTGATGAAAGATTCTACAGACTTTTTTTTGAAGTCTTCCTATCATGTTCCTTATGTTATAAAGTAAGGATTTTTTTGAAGAAGATAAGGTTATATAAGCTCAGGTAGTAGATAGATTCAAAAAGGGGTCTTTTGTAAAGCTAATTAATCACATATAGTGGAAAGGCCCATAGGGAATGAAGTTTTAGTTGTGAACAGATAACGTCTATGAAAACGTATATGTTATGTCTCCAATGCATGAGGATCATCTGTCTTCCATTAGTATTTTGATTTTGTACTTGGAACATACGATCAAACTATCCTTGTCACTAAACCGTCTCTGTTATTAAACTGTCTGTTAGCAATGGCTCAATGCAGTGATGATTCAGACAAGTGTATAATGTGATTTGAAGGAAACCTTATCTCATATGTAGTGAACATTGATTTAAACTAGTGCGTAATGAGATTTCATGTTTCTTACTATACTCTGTCTTCAAATTTAACAGTCCATCCATGCTGCATAACAGTACTAGTTTCTTGGTGATCCAACCATCATGGATATCGCAGCGTATGGTAATTCCATTTTTAAGTGTTCGTTAGTAGTACTTTCCAATAAGGGAATTCCTAAACCTTAATATGTTGTGTTAAATTCAAAGATATTTTCCTATTAGGGGATACCTAAACCTTAATATGCCATGTTACATTCAAAAAGGGAAAAAATGAACTTACTCTGAGGGCAGTTTTCCTCTCAATTACCACACTTTGAGACCATCATTTATTTGCAATTAATAAATTAGAAATAGAGAGATTTTTGTTGTCCTACATCTCCATTGTCTTCTTCATCTTTTCCCAGTGCATTTCTCATGGTTGTGCATGTTGAAGCTGCTTTTCCGTTGAAGGTATGAAAGAACCATGGTAATAGGTATCAGAGACAAAAATGGTCCTGCTGAGACTCAAATGGTGAAGATCAATAGATATCGATGATGAGTTTATGTGAAATTCATTGAGCAAACCTTTAATCGAAACATTTTGAAAGAGAATGGAGGAGGACATAAAGAGATAAAGAAATGGGCTGGTTTCAAAGAGAAAGAAGTCAACAACAGCGGAAAATGGGACAACCAACAGACAAGGAAGAAGAATGAAAATGAGTAAGATTTTTTTCAAATCAACAAAATATATAAAGAAGAGGAGACATTTCTGTTTATCCCCTTGATCTTTTTTTCCTTTCTTTGTTTTGCGTACCACCACCTTTGCACATTAAGCCTTGCTCTTAGTACCCTTCTCTACATACACGAAAAAGTTGTCTCCCATAGAGTTTTCTCTCATGGCTATTTACTCCCACATTTTTGACTTGATCTAATGTAATTCTCCATCTGATGTACCCACTCCCATGAGAGAGCCGTCTTACAAAAATAAATCAAATTTAGCCAATTATCAAACCACAGGTCAATTGGGTGTAGCTCCAGTTGTTGAGAGGAAACTAGTTATCCTCCTACATCTGGGTTCATATTCCACTTTGTGACATGCTTTCTCTCTTCATGAGCTGATTGCTGACAGTTAAGCTGGCCTTGAGCCCTGAATAATCCAGTTTACCCTGGCTACCATTCTTAGAATGAGGGGAAGTACCCAGTGGGTTTCCTCCTCGAAATTCATTATGCAGATCAAAAGAAAGAATACCAAACCACAAATGGGACATCTGAATTCGCTATGTCTAGGTGCCTACTTTGCTGCAATCAGTAGCCTTTTCTAACTATGTTCATTTTCTTTCCTAACTGTGCCAAGCACTATGTTACAATGTCAACTATGGCATTCTAGTATCTTCTATTTTTCATTTCCAAATACTATATCTAGCTGCTGCATTGATGTATTCTTCGTGTGCCAAATGCTTCATCATTACTGCACTAATAGTCGTGCCTTTTGCTGATATTAACCATGCCATTTTTGTGATGGTATTTGATAAATGTTTATAAATTTTGATCAGGAAATACAAATTAATCATAGTTAAATGGTTTATATTCAATACGAGAGTAATCTTATGGAGGAGCTATTAGGTTTGGAAAGTCACCATAGAACAAAGGGCAGTGGGTTAATCTCCTAAAACAAGGTTTTAAAATAGTCTGCTAAGATGTACATTTTGCATCAGGAAATCCCCTAGACTAATATCTTTTTATGAGGAAGAAAAAAAATGGAAAATGTTTGGTTAGGTAGGAATACAGCTTGTCAATTTGGTCTAGCTTGAGTGATTAAAAGAGAAAGTTGTTAGGCTCTCCACCATTTCATAGATTGATATAGAGATGAGACAAAAGAGGCTCTCTCTTGAGAATATATGAAATAAACCAATCTTATCTATGCATTCATAAGCAACATCTGAGAAACACATTTGGCATCTAGCCTTTAGTTTTCACTAGAGATGCATGAAGCATTATATAAACACAATGCAATGCTTTGGGAAGTCCATTCAAATGTGGAACATTACTCAGGAAGCCAAGTTAAGCATTGATTTTAGACCTTGCATGCACATTTCATGGATTGTTTTAGTAGTGACATAAAAATAGACTAGGTCAGTTATATCATATATGTCAAAGATAGTTTAACTCAAAGAATGAAACTGCCATTTAAGCTATAAACCTGACTAAACGGTCCAAACCTGAAACTATGACCCTTCCTTGCAAATTGTATGTGCTACCAATTAATCATAGTTAAATGGTTTTAGATTCAATACGAGAGTAATCTTATGGAGGAGCTATTGGGTTTGGAAAGTCACCATAGAACAAAGGCTAGTGGGTTAATCTCCTAAAAAAAGGTGTTAAAGTAGTCTGCTGAGATGTACATTTTGGATCAGGATATCCCCTAGACTGATATCTTTTTATGACGAAGCAAAAACATGGAAAATGTTTTGTTAGGTAGTAATACAGCTTGTCAGTTTGGTCTAGCTTGAGTGATTAAAGAGAAGGTTGTTAGGCTCTCCACCATTTCATGGATTGATAGAGAGATGAGACAAAAGAGGCTCTTTCTTGAGACTTTCCTAGGTTATTCATAACAGTAGTATGCTTGTATTTATGCTACATGTAAAGCTAGCATGCGTTAAATTTATTTTACCTTGCAACATTGTTATTGGAAATGTGATTGTGTTTGTGATAGAAGTTGTTGGATTTTGTTGGCTTTTGTTTGCCCTACAATGTTATTGTTGGCAATGTTCTTTTGTTTGTGCTAGAAGTAAATCAAGCATATGCTACATATCTTCTACACTGCAATGTTATTTTTGGCAATGTGATTGTGTTTGTGCTACAATAAACTCTAGAATGTGTAAGATTTCTTTTACTTTGAAATGTTTTTGTGAGTAATATGCTTCTATTTATGTTAGAAGAAAATTTAGCATGTGGTTGATTTTCTTCGCCTTAGAATATTGTTATTGGCAATGTGTTTGTGCTTGTGCTAGAAGGAAATCTAGCATGTGCTAGATTTATTTGACCATGTAATGTTGCTTCTAGCAATATGCTTATGTTTGTAGTAGAAGGAATGATATTGATTGTTAGCTTTCATTTGAGGAAACAATGTTTCATTACATACAACATGACTGCAATAATATTTTTATTTTTGCATTTATATTACTTTTTCGTAAGTTGTGTGTTTTTGGGGAAATATAAAGTCACACTTTACACGGTTCATTCTTTTAATTACAAGTTACGATGTAATTTTTGTTAAAGAATTGATGCAAGCCACAATGGAAAATATAATTTTGGCAAAAGAAGACTATGTTGATCTCCTTATTAATGATCAAGTCATTGGGCTAGTAAGGGTTGAATCTGCAGAGTCTGGAACTTATTATGTTGGAGAAAGGGTTAATGCTGGTTATGTTGCAATTTTGATAATTAATGTCATTCAACCACATTTGATTGATGATGATGTTAATGAAGGGGACATACATCCATGGAAGATTGTGGATTTGAGACACCACATAGGTAAATCAAAATATTGAAGCATGTGTTATATATTATTGATACTATAATAAATGTTCTTTTTTTGAGTAAATACTAACATTATTTACATTTGTTTATAGGTACAAATGTTTCTTCTACATTTTCTATTGGAGACAAGGTAAATCTTCTGCAACATGGTGTGAAGGTGGGCGAGGGCTCCATATTCAATACAGAGCTTGGGCATAAAGTGCATGGAAAGATGGTAAAGAAAGGATGCATAGTGGTTAAAACTGAAAAGGTGTTAAAACATAATGCTCCTCTACCACATCCAAGAGGGTTTGAGCATACACTTGGGGGTGCATTAGAATCTTATGAAATTTGGCCAGAATGAGATTTGGAGCCTCACTGTCATGATCATGCCATAAATATTCCCCAAGATAGGGTTAAATTCATATGTGCAAAGGTTTCTCTTAAACATGAATGCATGGGAACAAGCATGTGCATTGCCAAAGGAATGATAGTTAATGTCCACAAGGATGACATTGTTGAGGGTGAAACACTAGGTGAAATGGATTTTGGTGTTTTTCTAGAAGAGATAGATGGAAATTGTGAGATATGTAGAATTGGTGATAAGTTTAGGCATTGTTTGGTTAGATGGCCAATAAATAAGGTGGTGGACAACAGAGGTGTGATATTAAGGGTCAAGGAAAAGTTCAAGGAAATACCCAAAGAAATGGTGATATGGGATGTTATAGAGGACACAAATCCCTTAAACAAATGGGATGGGTACCTTTGTAATGAAGAAGATAGAAACTCAATTGATATGAATGTAACAAGGCCATATAAAAGGATTAAAGGAGTTATGGCTACAAAACAAATTGCAAAATGTCAGACAAAAATAGATGAAGAGAAAGAAATTCGACTTTTGGCAGCAGATGTATGTTGTAGAAAAGATTGTCTTCAACATGTCGATAGGAAGGCCATTGCAGGTGCTAGAAGGGGTATGAGACAAATAAATACAAATGGTATTAGAGAATTTGTCTTGAGTTCACTCATGTCAAACATAGTGATGTCAAGCGGCCATGGCCATGGCCATGGCCTACCACCTATTGCTAGAAATGTAAAGGAAATGAGATTTAATGGGAATATTATTTGTAAGAAAGCATGGTATAAGATACATAAAATTCCTGAAAGTACATTCTATAACTACCAGCAGTATTTCCAACATGGACAGATCAAAGCTATTCATGGTAACACCAACACATGCAAAGCACGAGCTCACAGAGTGGCAACCATAGAAATATTCCACAAAATTGTAATGGATAATTCAGATTTTTCACCATACCAAACACGTCAAGTCGAAGAATATGGAACATCTACTCCTTTAATATTGCTTCCTTTGACTTACACACAAAATTCTTTGTTAAAAGAGATCAATGAGTCTCTTCAAAAGCTCAATTACCCATCAATATCACAACCAACAATGAGCAAGATCTAGAATACTAAGTTTCGAGATGTGGCATTTTCAAAGAACACCAACTTCAGTAAATGCAGTGAATGTATTGTGTTGAAAGCATAAATGAAGTCAGCAACTACAAAAGAGTTGGAAGAAAGGGCACGAGGTAGGTTGACGAAACATAACAAGATTGTTATGTGTGGAAGATATTGCTACTATGCCCATAGAATTATGTCAGAGCGGTTTCCAAAGGAGTATTTGAGCATTATCCATGATAAAATGGAAAAAACAAAGACATCAATCCCAAGGTTGCGTGTCAAATCAAAATCTATTGTAGGAACAAATTTGGGTTTGTCATTGACAGGTATGCTTACACATGGGCATAAGGCAGGAGGTTTTGGTCATTTCTCCCTACCATTTGTCCATATGGGATCACAATTTACTGTTACATCCCTTGCAAAGTGCTTAAGGGACCTTGAAGACCCACAAATGGATATGTATGGTGATCTACTTTATGAAAGTGGAATTTCAAGAAACCCACTTACAAATATATTACTTAACACCTCTATTTACCCAAAATGTCAAGGGTGCAAGGATGATTTTATATCTCATGGAAGTTCAAAAAGTCAAAATTTTGATTTTAAACCTCTTCCTCCACATTTGTTGTTACAGATGGACAATGCAGCAAGTGATAATAAGAATCTCTATCTTTTCATGTTTCTATCACTTTTAACTGCACTTGGTGTCTTCATCACGATTGAGGTTGGGTTCTTGCCTATGGGGCACCCATGAAGACATAGACGAAACCTATGGAAGAATGTCTTCGAACCTAAAAAGTAAAGATATTTATTCTTTACCTGAAATGACGGATACATATCGCATAATTGAAGAAAATAGAGTGTTTCCACCTACACTTATTGACAAGGTCTATGACTTCAAAAGTTTCCTTAATGGATACATTAAGGAGGGAAAAAATGCACTAGTTGGACATCTTAATGTTCAATACTTCCAATTTCTTATACTTAATGATGTTCCAGTACTAAGGTATAAAGAATCAATTAGAGATACTGAGTGGTCAGAACTAGTTGAGTAATGGAATATAGATGATGAAGGTCGACCTATAATTCCCATAAGGAAGCCATATTTCTTAGCTTCCAAACAGAATGATGTCTATTTAAAAGAACTAAAGGATGGGATAACATCATACATAAAAATGTAGAAAGACACTATTGGGAATGAGGATTCACCAATTGTTACAAAGGAATGGAAAAATAAAGTAGTGTATTCGGAAAAAGTTCTTGATACATTAGATGGAATCTATAATGATCATAGAATAATAGATAGAAATGATTCATCTTTTGAGGATTTCTGGGCCAAGACAAGACACATTGTTGATGTTGATCGTAATGCACTCCAAGTAACCTCAAGTATTATAGATTGAGATTTTGATAATGCAATAGATGAACCAATATATGTTGGACCCAAATGCAACAAGCCAAAGCCAACATTCAATCTGATGATTAATGTTGAGAAAGGAAAGATGTTGCTAGTTAGATCAGGAAATGAGGATGCAGGTGAGATGATTTGGATGGCAAAATCCATCTCAAATATCTTTAGGGATAATGAAAGTGAGAATCTTCATGTAAAGGTTGACTGGTGGAAGACTATGTCAGGGAAATACAATGGAAAATTTTTAGAGCAATATTGCGTACCAAATCCTTGTTGGAAATAATACTGAGAGGGGGGTGAATCAGTATTATCTAGCAATTTACCAAATCTTCCTTATTTGATCTTTTGAAATATTCTTGCATATCAGTACCATAAAACAATGAGCATGAATAAAGAAAATAGACAGTCACACCAAAGAACACAAGATGTAAGGTGGAAACCCAATGCGGGAGAAAAACCACCTGCTGCAATAATGTCTCTATCTTCTTTCAAGAATTTCTTTTTACAATGATTTTGTACTGGTGCAGTCCTTTACCAGCACGCAGGCTGCAACCTGCAAAGAGCTACAACTCTTTCTCGTTTTCCAGACTTCTCCTGGAAGGGAGCTACAACCCCCTACTTCTTTTCATGAAGAATCAAATGATCAACAAGTATACAACAGATACAGTCTACTATAGATATCAGATCAGTAATTACAGAAACAACCCAGAACACCTTATGAACAGAAATATACAGTCAACAGATCATCTTAAGACAGGGACGCATATTTTCTTTCTGTGGCCTGCGACTGGACGCAGTATACCTTATGCTGTTCTGCGTGCCGACGCACTGTTCCTTTTTGCTTGTCTGCGACCGACGCACACATCAACACTATCGCGCCGCGTCTTTCGCTTCAGAGACGCACCTGATCCTTTACTGTACTGCGTCCCGGCGCACTTTCCCTTCACTGAATCTGCGTCCCTTTAGATATAGAAGATAAGAGGACTTCAGAACCAACCCAAACACTCAGATCCACAGATCTGATCATGCGCCATATAGATCGTAGTCCATTAGAAGATTTACCCTTAAAGATATGGACTAGATCTCACCAAGAGATGATCAACCAAGATGATGATTAATCCAAATGAACTCCTTTGCTTTATATAGGCAAGCTTCTCCCCAAAGCGTGGAACAATACCACGAGCCGACACCATAGAAACACACAACCGTCGGCTAGATACCACACAAGAAGCCCCCACGAGCTTTTCTCTACCTTGAAATGTGTGCACTGGGCGGACGCACCTTCTGAACGGCTGGCCAGCGTCCCTGGACGCGGGTTCTGTATGGTAGACTTGCGGGGACGCATTTGCTGAACATATTTCCTGCGTCCTTCTTGATTTACCACCTGAAAGAGTTTGCCATCAAGGACAACACCTGAAACATAATGCCAACAAACTCCCCCTTTGGACTTGATGGCAACCACATAAGCTTCAGCTTCATCATTCTCCCCCTTTGACATCAAGAGCAAAGGGTATGCTCCCCCTATGCTCAAGCTTCTCCAGATTTGTAACCAGAAATCCATCATGAAGGAGACAAAGACATATTGCAGCTATTTCCAAGATCTCCTTCTCCATAATGCCAACAATGCATTATGTGCTCCCCCTGAGCCTATACCATCAATAGGAAGATGGTCAATAGTGAGATGATGCATCAACAACCCCCAGCTTTTGCCTGAGGTATTCAAAAGTGTCCCTGGGCAACGGTTTGGTGAAAATATCAGCAACTTGTTCCTTAGAAGGAACATACTCCAACTTGACCTTCTGTTCAAGTACTTGTTCCCGGAGAAAATGGTACTTGATTGGTATGTGCTTGGTTTTTGAATGCATAACCGGATTCTTTGAGATGCTGATTGCACTTGTGTTGTCACATAAGATAGGAATAGGAGGTGTACAAGTGATTTGATAATCCTGCAAAGTCTGCATCATCCAAAGAAGTTGGGTGCAACAAGATGCAGCCGCAACATATTCCGCTTCAGCTGTAGACAAGGCAATTGAACTCTGTTTCTTGCTGAACCAAGATACCAGTCTAGAACCCATAAAGAATGCACCACCACTTGTGCTTTTCTTGTCATCCACGCTTCCGGCCCAATCTGCATCTGTATAAGCATGAAGAGTGAGATCTGTATCTCTAGGATACCATAGGCCATAATTTTGAGTCCCTTGAAGATATTTGAAGATTCTCTTTACTGCTTGAAGATGAGTCTCCTTTGGATTTGCCTGAAACCTTCCAACTATTCCAACTGCATGCATGATGTCTGGTCGGGTACCTGTCAAATATAGTAGACTTCCAATCATAGATCTGTAGGTTGGTTGATGAACTGCTGCAGATTCGTCATTTGCACTGAGACTACATCCTGTAACCATGGGTGTACATACTGGTTTTGCATCTTCCATGCCATATTTCTTCAAAATCTGCTTGAGATACTTGGTTTGAGATAAAAGGATTCCTCCTTTCTTTTGTTGGATTTGCAAACCAAGAAAGTATGTCAGTTCTCCTAGCAAGGACATCTCAAATTCTTTCTGCATGACTGAGGCAAAGCTTTGACTCATAGCTTCTTCATTACTGCCAAAAATAATGTCATCTACATACACAACAAGTATTAGTAATTTGTCATTTTCAACTTTTATATAAAGATTGCTATCTGCTGAACCTTTTGAAAAACCTTGTTGATGAAGATATTTGTCCAACCGGTAGTACCAAGCCCTTGGAGCTTGTTTGAGACCATAGAGAGCCTTTTTTAATCGGCATACAAGATTTGGATCGTTTCCAAGAATGAAACCATCTGGCTGTTCAATGTACACTTCTTCATCCAAGTCTCCATTCAGGAAAGCTGATTTCACATCCATTTGAAATACTTTGAAGTTCTGACAACTTGAGAGAGCAAGAAACATTCGGATGGCCTCAAGTCTTGCAACAGGAGCAAAAGTTTCTTCAAAGTCTATTCCTTCTTGCTGTGCATACCCTTTACAAACAAGTCTGGCTTTGTTTCTAATTACTTCTCCATTTTCATTCAATTTATTTTTGAAAACCCATTTTGTTCCGATAACATTCTTATCCTTTGGTCTAGGAACCAGCTCCCAAGTGTTGTTCTTTTCGATTTGCTCAAGTTCTTCATCCATTGCTTTCACCCAACATTCATCTTTGCATGCTTCTTTCACATTTTGTGGTTCAATAGAGGAGAGTAATGCCAAATAACTTGAAGCTTCTGCAACTGTTCTTCTAGTTTGTATACCTGCTTCCTTTTGTCCCATGATCTGAGATTCTGGATGGTTCTTTTGAACATATCTGGATGGAGTCTTTTCTTCTATTCTTGTTCTTTCTTCTGTTTCTTCGTGAGGTCCGTCTTGAAATTGTTCTTGCGGTTCTTCTTCTTCATCATTCTGTCTTTGAGGGTAGCTTTCATCTTCTTCAATGTCTTCACGATGTATTTGCCTAGGAATGTATCCTTTCTCATCAACCACTACATCAATGCTGTCAACAATTCTGCCAAGTCTTTTATTGTAGCATTTGTATGCTTTGCTATGTGGAGAGTAGCCAAGAAGAATTCCTTCATCTGCTCTAGGATCAAGTTTGCCAAGCTGCTCCTCAGTATTTTTGATATAGCATTTGCTCCCAAAGATTTTGAAGTGCTTTACCGAAGGAGTTTTACCACTCCAGAGCTCATGAGGAGTTTGAGTGCTGTTCACTCGGACATTTGTCTTGTTGAGAATAATAACTGCCGCATGTGCAGCTTCACCCCAGAAGGTTGCAGGAGTTCCTGATTCATCAAGCATAGCACGAGCCATTTGCTGGATTGTTCTGTTCATTCTTTCCACTACTCCATTTTGCTGAGGAGTTCTAGCTGTAGAAAATTCTCTCCTTATTCCATGTTCATCACAGAAATCAAAAAATTCATTTGAAGTAAATTCTCCACCTCTGTCGGATCTGAGGCACTTAATCTTGTGACCTGATTCATTTTCAGCCAAGGCTTTGAAGGATTTGAACTTTTCGAAAGCTTCATCTTTGTGCTTCATAAGTCCTAACCAAACAAACCTGGAGAAATCGTCAATAAATAATATCAAGTATTCCTCTCCTCTAGGTGTTCTTTTTCTGAATGGTCCACATACATCTGTATGTACTAGCTCAAGAGGCATGCTGGCTGATCCTTCTTTCTCTGGAAAGTTAGTTCTAGTCTGTTTTCCAAACTGACATGATCTGCACATGGTGTTGTCAGGAATCTTGATATCTGGAAGATCGCGAACTGCCTGATATTTGCAAGCTTTCCTTATTTGTGAGAAGCTTAGATGTCCCAACCTTCGATGCCATAACCAGTGCTCTTCATCCTTGCTTAGATAGCATTGTTGTTTTTCTTCATCAAAAATGTATAGATTATTTGAAGTTCTTTTTCCTTTGAGAACTGTTTTACCTGTATCAAGATCACGAACAAGACATCCATTTGATCTGAATATAACCTCGGTTCTTTGATCACACATCTGGCTTACACTTAGAAGATTATGCTTTAGTCCATCAACAAACAAAACATTTCCAGCCTTAACATCTTCTTTTAAAGGAGCAATACCTTTTCCTTTTATAGTTGCAGGAGTATCATTTCCAAAAGAGACTTTCTTTCCCTTTTCTAAATTAGAATAAGATTCAAGTTTTTCTTTATCACCTGTCATATGCTTTGAACATCCACTGTCAATGTACCATAGATTTTCTTGTCCTTCTGCATAGAATGCTATCCCACATCTTTCTGTTTGAGGTTCCTTTATTTTCCATGTTTTGGTGCCTGAGGTTTGTTCCCTTTTTTGTTCTTGTACCTTTCTTTCCGGAAACCTGCTTCTGCATTCAACATCTTCATGTCCAAAATTATTGCAAATAGAGCATTCAACTTCATTTTCAAGAGCTGAAAAATTGTTATAGGTCCTTTTTGTAATCCCTGTCATGCTTCTTTGTTTTTGAGCTTCCCTAGTCATGATTGTTTTATACGCAACACATTGGGCTGCTTTGTGACCAAAGTTATGGCAAGAAAAGCATTGTCCATTGAAGAAGTTTCTGCGATTATTGAATCTACCAACCAACTGATTGTAATTTCTATTTTCATCTATTCTTGAACCAAATTGAGAAGATTTTACCTGTGGCTGGTTGTGGCTTTTGTTCACCCTTAAGCTGGATTGCCCCTGATAGTTTGAAGTTTGTCCCTGCTTTACCTGATGATCTTCCTTGTGTTCTTGCTCATTTCTTCTTGCTGCATCAAGATAACTTTTTGAAGTGGAAGCTTGAGAAGTTTCTCCATTGTAGCCCAGACCTGTCTTATTTAGTGGAGACCGCTGCACACTGATAATCTCATTCAACGTTTCAGATCCTTTGACAAACTTGAGATTAATAGTTTTTGTTTTCTCAATTTCTTTTCTAAGACCAACAATTTCACCTTCTAATTTTTCAAGATGTTTTTCCTTTTCATCAATCTGAAATTGTAGAGTATCAATAATCATGTTCTTTTCTTCTATACATCTCTTGAGTCTAGTAATTTCATCATAAAGGTTATCCACATCTATAGCATCCTCATAATTATCATCTTCAAATGCCATTAACAATCTATATTTGTTACCTTGTTCATCTTCATCACTGTTTGATAAGCCATCGCTATCTTCATGGGTGTAGTAGCTTTTCTTATTTGTACCCTGTTTCTTGTTCCATCTAACTGGTTCCTTTCCTTTATCCTTATAAGAACATTTTGCAGCATAATGACCTACTCTTCCACAAGCAAAACATTTGAAAGGTAGCTTACCTCTGAACCTTCCAGAACCCCTTTGAAGATTTCTGACAAAGTTTGATTCTTCTTCCTCTTCTTCTGGAACATGACTTGCTTCATAGTGATCTTCTTTGCCTGATGCTTTAAAAGCAGCTTCCCTTCTGTCTGATGGACCTCCCTTTCTCATTTCATAAGCAGTTAGAATTCCATGCAGCTGAGACATAGTGAGAACACGGAGATTTTCCTTTTCTTCTACTGCAGATACTTTAGATTCAAACTTGGGAGATAAAGATCTTAGAATCTTTTGAACTACTATAGTCTCTTTTATTTCTTCACCCAAATTTTTCATACAATTAACAATCTCATCTACCCGAAGAAAATAATTAGCCACACTTTCATCATTATACATCTTGAGAGTCTCATATTGAATCCTGAGAGTTTGAAGTTTAGCTTCTTTTACCTGTTCATCTCCTTCATAGCTAGTGATCATTTTGTCCCATATTTCTTTTGCTGATTTGAAGTGCATGACCTTCATGAACTCTGTTTGAGATATACTTCCTAATAGAGTACTGACTGCTTTTGCATTTGTTTCATACTGCTTTTTCTCAGCTGGATCTGTAGGAGTAACTGAAGGAAAGGCATAGCCTGATTCTACAATGTTCCAAACTTCTGTACCAAGAGATTGAAGATATGCAGTAACTCTTACCTTCCAATAATTGAAGTTTGTCCCATCGAAGACGGGTGGCCTGATTGATGCTTCTCTCTCGTAGTTGCTCATGATGATCGATCTACCTTCAAGCGATCAAGCTGTTCTGAAGGACCTGCTCTGATACCAATTGTTGGAAATAATACTGAGAGGGGGGTGAATCAGTATTATCTAGCAATTTACCAAATCTTCCTTATTTGATCTTTTGAAATATTCTTGCATATCAGTACCATAAAACAATGAGCATGAATAAAGAAAATAGACAGTCACACCAAAGAACACAAGATGTAAGGTGGAAACCCAATGCGGGAGAAAAACCACCTGCTGCAATAATGTCTCTATCTTCTTTCAAGAATTTCTTTTTACAATGATTTTGTACTGGTGCAGTCCTTTACCAGCACGCAGGCTGCAACCTGCAAAGAGCTACAACTCTTTCTCGTTTTCCAGACTTCTCCTGGAAGGGAGCTACAACCCCCTACTTCTTTTCATGAAGAATCAAATGATCAACAAGTATACAACAGATACAGTCTACTATAGATATCAGATCAGTAATTACAGAAACAACCCAGAACACCTTATGAACAGAAATATACAGTCAACAGATCATCTTAAGACAGGGACGCATATTTTCTTTCTGTGGCCTGCGACTGGACGCAGTATACCTTATGCTGTTCTGCGTGCCGACGCACTGTTCCTTTTTGCTTGTCTGCGACCGACGCACACATCAACACTATCGCGCCGCGTCTTTCGCTTCAGAGACGCACCTGATCCTTTACTGTACTGCGTCCCGGCGCACTTTCCCTTCACTGAATCTGCGTCCCTTTAGATATAGAAGATAAGAGGACTTCAGAACCAACCCAAACACTCAGATCCACAGATCTGATCATGCGCCATATAGATCGTAGTCCATTAGAAGATTTACCCTTAAAGATATGGACTAGATCTCACCAAGAGATGATCAACCAAGATGATGATTAATCCAAATGAACTCCTTTGCTTTATATAGGCAAGCTTCTCCCCAAAGCGTGGAACAATACCACGAGCCGACACCATAGAAACACACAACCGTCGGCTAGATACCACACAAGAAGCCCCCACGAGCTTTTCTCTACCTTGAAATGTGTGCACTGGGCGGACGCACCTTCTGAACGGCTGGCCAGCGTCCCTGGACGCGGGTTCTGTATGGTAGACTTGCGGGGACGCATTTGCTGAACATATTTCCTGCGTCCTTCTTGATTTACCACCTGAAAGAGTTTGCCATCAAGGACAACACCTGAAACATAATGCCAACAATCCTGATGACAAAGAACTTGGCTCTATTCCAATTAATACCATAGTGTGGGCATGGATGCCAAAGAAAGAACATTGCAAGAAGACCAAGATAAATAAATATGGTGTAGAAGCCATTCTTGATCTACTTGAGTGAATATCTTAAGAGTAGGTTTATATGATTTTTTTTTTTCCCTACTGGTTCACGTACCTTGGTCAATGAGTCCGCTACTCCAGGTTCGAGAAATCTGGGTGGACCCCACCTGAAGGGGGTCCACCCCTCAGTCACCACAGACCTAACCCCAAGAGCTTTCGGGTTTCGACCCTGTGACCTCCCATTGGCGAAGCCCCGACTTGACCGATTGTGCTAACCCTTGGGGCTTAGTAGGTTTATATGATACATAAATGTAATTTTTTTTTGGAGGATTTATTAATATACATTCAGACACACTTTCCCATATTTGTTGTATAAATATTCTCCTCATATTTTTTTGAAGGAGTTTTATATTATTTAATATTTCAATGTAATCATGTGTTATACAAATTACAAGACAATGCCATAAAATATTTAAGTTTTCAAAGCTTTATTTGACCAGCATGACTTCTCACCATATCAATTATGCATAATCAAATTCAATAATGCACCTAAAAACATCTTCTAAACTTGTTATATTAAAACAACAGTGGAGTACCTAATTAGTATTCTATTTAATATAAACCATTTAAAAACTTAATGAATAAATGCTAGACGCTTGATATAATGTTTGAGGTGAGTTTTTCTTAATTTTCATTATTATAATTGATATAATCAAATTCCCTATTTTGTTGCACTTTAATTTATAAAAAAAATATTTTTGATCATTGAACAACACAACTAGAATTATAAAATATTTCTTCTTATAGATTTTGAAGTGCTGCCAACATTATACTAGTATAATTAATTTGTACTCAACTTAGGAATAGTAGTTAGTGTCAATTTAAAATGGTCAATAATAGTAAGAAAAACAATATTAATATCTCGTTAAATAACTTTATAGGTAAGAATTTTTTTACACAATCTAGTATTCACAGCCAAATTTAATACATAAATATAAATGCTAATGGTAATAGAAATAATGTAAGGAATTTAAGTTTTAGATGAACGTTAATATGTTCTTTTCAATATAGTATCCTTAAACATTACAGGGATAAAAACTAAACATGTATAATAAATATCTTAATCATTTTTCTCTCTTTCTTGTTGGATTTGAAAATAATCAAATTGTACTACTTTGTTACTATTCTAATTCATGATTGATTTTGATCCTTAAAATGATTAGTAATTGGGACGAGAGGCTCATTTTACAGCCCAATATGGGGGGATGTGTAAGATGTGTAAGTTTTTATGTGCGTCTGTGCTCGTTTAAAAAAAAATTATGTTCTAAATAGAAAAACATAAAAAAGGAATATGTTGTAAAGTAATTAGAAGTAAAAAAAATGTGTGAATCAGAGGTTTAAATCTTATACTTTTCAAAAGTAACTATTTGAAGATTTATGTTAACTAATTTATGTCAATAAACTTCATAGATATATATATATATATATATATATATATATATATATATATATATATATATATATATATATATATATAAGTTTCTTATGGTTAAAATTATTATTTGTCGGTATATATACTCTATTTAGCATTCAAAAACATAGTTTCAACAATTAAAAATAACACATTGTATCTTTCACTGTAAAAGTGTTTGCACTGAAGAAATTTGATCCCTACTTCTGCACTTAAAATGGATCTATGATGGTATATATTGGACACATTACTATGATCATTTGTCATTGAATAACTTTATACTTAATATATAGCTTGCATATTAATATATTATTCATTAAGTAAGCCTCAACCAACTTCGTTTTTTACATAAAAGTACAAATAATAAATAAAAATAAATTATAGTCAACATTTAATTTGATCCTAAAAAAATATTTTCTCGTTAACTCTAAAATGGTGCAAAATTCCTACAATAGTATGTAATGATGATGGTGATAATGATGATTATCATCCACTAAGACCAAATATGGTATATAAGAAGGTAAAATGATATTACTAAAAGTTATTCTGAATTTTAAATTGTGCCAACATTGTTTTAGTAATAATCGTAACTTAACATATACATGATATTTACTATATCAGATTATCGGTTAATAATAGTTACACACACATAATTATTTTCATAAAATAACCTTAACAAACATATCTTTTTAATATAAACCATAAAAATATTAAAATAGATAATGTAAGGAATCCAAGATTAATATGTGAAATATTTTCTTTTTCAAGTTTATATAAATTTATTTTAATAAAGTCTATCATGATAAGTTTTACACAAAAAATGGTGAATATCTATATAAAAATTAGTGAACTAAGTGAATTTCTAATTCCTCATTTCGAAAAAATATAATCTAGTTAATGTTCTAAATAATGGTATATATTGGACACATTAACAAAAATTTCATTTGTCATTAAATAACTTTATACTTACTATATATCTTGCATATTAATCTATTATTCATAAAGCGAGCCTCAATCAACTTCTTTATTAACATAAACGTACAACTAATAAATAAAAATAAATTATGCTACTACTCACATTCAACATTTAATTTGATCCTAAATTAGTTTTCCTCATCAACTCTAAAATGGCGCAAACTTTCTACAATAGAATGTAATTATGATGGTGATAATGATGATTATCATCCACTAAGACCAACTATGGTAAATAAGGAGATAAAAAGATATTATTAAAAGTTATTTCGAATTTTATTGTTATGCTGAAAAAGCATTAAAAGAAGTGTTTCAATATCATCATAATTTTGTTTAGTTAAACAATCAACGATGTTGGTAGCGTCACAAATATTTTGAAATTTAATTCTAACACGAGTATAAACTCGATGATCTTTGAGAGTTTTTTAATCTTCAACCATAATATAACTAGTGTTGCAAAGGTGATAGACTTTTAAATTGTGCCAACACTGCCTTAGTAATAATCTGACTTAACACATACATGATATTTACTATATCAGATTATAATTAAATGGATTAATAATAGTAACATACGCATCATTATTTTCATAAAATAACCTTAACAAAATTATCTTTTACTATAAACCATAAAAAATATTAAAATAGATAATGTAAGGAATCCAATATTAAAATCGGAAAGATTTTTTTTAGCAAGTTTATATAAATATGTTTTATAAAGTTTATCATGATAATTTTTACACAAAAATGGTGAATATCTACATTAAAATTAGTGAATTAAGTGACTTTCTACTTCCTCATTTTGAAAAACTTAATCTAGTTAAAATTCTAAATTCTAGATCCACTGAATACTTCCATATTTAATGAAATATGTGTTATAAGATAGATCATTCTATAATGTCCCACCTAGCCTCTTAATCCATCCTCTGGACAACAACATGCCAAACTTAGGAGGGACATCTACTACCACAATATCCATCATCATACTCTTCATGGGCAGCTGAGTTAGGGTAATGGATAGATCTTTGATCAATCCTAGACATTTCACCTTTCTCGAATCAAAAGAGAACAAATCATGATACGGTCTGGTGATTTCAAGGACTAACTCTTCCATGACATCTTTAGGCATCAAGTTGTGGCTGGACCCTATGTCTAGCAGGAAATTGTGGAGGATTTTGTCGTGAATGGTCAAAGAGACATAAAAAGATGGATAATTATTATCAGCAGGTTTAATCATGGGGCTAAGCAGAACAACATCATCTTGAAAATTGACTGAGTTAGTGGAGGTTTGTGTAGTTTCTAACTCAAGAGCTTCAAGAATAGGCTTTCTAAATACTTCACTCTTCACCAACTCTATTAGGGGCATAGATATTTTCAATTTCTGAACTTCTGACTCAAAGCTGAAAGAGGAAGGCAACTTATCAGAACCTCTTACCTCTTGAACTAGTGCTTTTAGGATGACTGGGTCAACTGTTGGTCTTCTCTATTTTATATTTTGTGACTCTATTTGGACAACAGCTCTTTGGGCAGCATTCTCTTTGACATTTTTTGTGTTCGACCTCAGGTTATACCTTCGTTGCTCCTTTGTAGAAAAACCTCTTTGTCCCACTCCTGACTGTCTTGTTCCTGCAGTAAAGAATCTTCATAAGCAGCCAATGTAAAAAATGCAACGCTGCCTTTATATTCCATGCAATGAATTTCATCCTCATCTTCAAATTGTTCCCCCTCCATGACTACATTTTGCAACGGAGCTTTAACTTTTTGTTCTTCTTTTGATTCTTCACCCCTCTGAATAATTTGCAACTGTTCATTTGCTCTTCTGAAAGGATTTGGGTTTCTTGGAGCAAATGTGTTTTGCGGCCTTGTTTTTCCTGAATTTTGCTCAACCTTTAGCTTAGATATTTTAGCGGCCAATGACTCTATCATCTTAGTAATTTTGTCTAATTTGGGTTCTAAAGATGAAGTAGAGGAAGTAGAAGCCTGACCTCTCTGCCTTCTTCTATCAGTTTGACCTTTAAGCTTTTCTGCAACCATAATGTTAGACTCTACTTCTAGGGTTGCATCCTGCATGTCTGCCAGAGTAGCACATCACCTTTCTCTCAACAATAGGCAGAAATCAAAGTCAAAAGCATTAGCATAAGTGAGTTTGGTAGAGGTGGGGGTAGGCTTTACCTCAGCTGGTATCTTACTATGCATATGATTGAATCTTTTATTAAAATCAGGCAATGATTCCCCATTTTCCCTCTTTAGGTTACCAAACTTTATATGGTAATACAACAAGTCCTTTTTATCTCCCCAGTGCTTCAAAAATGCATCATCTGAGGCTTCAATATGAGCAATAGATCTAGGGGCTAGTTCTCTGAACCACTTTTTGGCCTCTCCATCAAGACTTTGTACAAAAACTCTCATCCACGCATCATTTTCACTTATATCTAAATTATCACCATAACTGTAAAAAGCTTCAAGGTGTTCTTCTACTGTTACTCCCTCTGTACCAGTAAACTTGGGCATATATTTCTGATATTCTCCCACATGCATGGTATTTAAGGGAACAGGCAAGAACAAGGGTCCATATCTAGCAGCAACAATTCTTTCTATCTTCATTGGTGCTTGCTATCTTGCCATGACTGGGGTATGTGGAAGGACACTGGCTGATTGAGCAATAGGAGGTAATGTGATGAATGGCAGAGACAAAGGGATGCTTTGAACTGTATGGGAAACTTTCTTTAGACTGAGATTCAAAGGGGAACTAGATGGACAAGGGGCTATATTAATCTCTGAAGGAATTTCCTTATTGACCGTGCTGGGCTCTAAATATTCAAACTCTATATCTTTAGCTATAACTTTATTTTTCAGAGATACATGAGATTTCTTAGGCTTACCTGATCCTGATGCCCCTTTCTGTGATGCTTTCTTCAATTTGATAGTCCTCTCAAGGTCAGACACTGGTTTAGCTGATGCTTTCTGAGGATTTCTTCGAGTATGTCTGACAAACTAAACCAAAACTTCAATCTGGAGTTGCCAAATGTTGGTCTTCCTCCAGTGGAGTCGCCAGATAGATGATTACAACTAGAAATGTGCCCAGACTTTGTCTATCAGCAAAATCTAGAACTGTGTCATTCTCCTAGGGAAACTGAGCTTCAATCTCCTCTCCCCGAAAATGGCGCCAATTAATGTTATCACCCCAAGAAACTCTCCTAGGTTGTATCTCACAGATGCTCAGGAACATTACAAACTCAACAAAAATGTTCGAAAATGGTGGATGAATGGAAGGAATGATGCATATTCAAGCCGGATAACCACTTCTACTATGCTTAACCCCAAACATGGGTGAACACCCCTAGACTACAAGGCTTTAGACCACCAATCACTCACAATTTAAGGAATAGGTGAACATGGAGAATACTGACCACACCAGCAAATGCACAAGACCATGTGATGGCCGACTGCAACTAGAAGAAAGGTTTATAAATCTATTCCTAATGCACAGATAGGATGACAGCTCTCTGGCACCAAGAAAATAGAAACCTGCATACACTTTCAATAATACATACTAGATTCTAACACAAAGGTTGGATGATATCCCCTCTGATGCTAAATGTCAAGAGTACATGAAAAATGCAAAACAGGCACAGCCTAGAACAAAGAAGAAGTGGAAAGTGAGCAATTAATAGCAAAAGAAGCTTGCATTAGCTAGAAATGATGACCAGACACTACAGGTATCACAGTAGTTACAGTCTCCAGAAGTTGAACTTTACATCAAAACAATATCCATCAACCCTCATTACATCTTGTTTCCGGGTATATATGGAGGTTGATTACAAAAATGTCTGCTATCCTATGTGTGGAGGGGTCATAATGGACCACCAACCACATTAACTGTTTGATATGGGTCTCTGATACAATCTGTTGTTTCAAATGAGTGAATTTGACATTCTCTGGTACTCTGTTGTCCTTCTTGGGCAACTGGAGTGAACTATGGATGAAATTCCATGCCTGATAAATGCTTTAAATACTCGAGGTTGTCCTTTCCTTCTTTGGCTATACTGCTCTTGAATGCAGTAGTTGAAGTATTAACTGTGTAGAGTACTTGGTAGCTGATCGCTTCATCCTTCGGGCGAATGATATAGGTTAGAGGCACGAAAACAACGTGCAGGATGCATGGGCAGGACGGGAATGAACAACAGCCATCGGATTCTACAGATGGATGGCAGAGATTGAATCGGACGGAGCTATCGAGGAAAATGGGTGGAGACAAAAGTGGGCCGTCGGATCGTGGTCCGGCAGATCGACAGCTGTCGGGAGAGGGAGCTATGTGGGATTTAATCGGGGGGGATGGTGGTAAGTGGCTTCCCTGCACCGCTTACGGTGATGGGCGGTAAACATACACGGAGGAGCAATCCAATACAATTGTGACATGTGGCAGATGTGATAAGGAACAAACCGCTTTCCACGCGAGTTATCGTGCGTGTGGTTTACGAGAGCGGGAGGTGTGAATGCTATCAAATCATGGTGGGGGTTGATTGGAAGGAACAGAGCTTACATGCACGTGCTTACGGTTGAAGTGATGTGAATAAGGCTTGTGAAAGCGTTTGGTCGGGTTATTGGGGTTTTATAATGTTTAAACTAAAACACCTGGGAGCTAAGGAAACACAACTTATATGCTAAATGTGGGTGTAGCATAGGGATAGCGAGGTTGATGTGACAGGGGAAAGCCGCGGGTAGCGATTTTTTTTTGTGAAGGTGAGGTTACATGGGTTAAACTTCAGTTCTTAGGGGCTTGGCCGAAAAGGGGTTTACAATGTTTTTAAGGAAAAACAGAGAAAAACAGGGTAGCGGGAGTTATAAGGGTATAAATCAAATGAAGGGGGAAGGATAAAATAAACTACTGTGAGCTCCCATTTTGCAAAAAACACACGGCCATGGTGTCTTTGACCCAGAAAATACCGAATTATGTAGCAGAGCTAATAGGTAAGACTCCTACAGTAAAATACTTCAAAATTTTTGGAAGCAAATGTTACATCAAAAGGTCTGATGAAAACCTTGGCAAGTTTGAAGCTAGAGCAGATGAAGGCATTCTCCTTGGTTACTCTCCCTAAAGCAAAGGATATAAGTGTTACAATAAAAGACTTAGAAAAATTGTTGAAAGTATTGATGTAGTGGTTGATGAAGAAGGAAACATTCCAAGGCAGGTAAAATCCGAATATTTCGACAATGATGAGGACTATCATTCAACATCAAATCAAACTAATGATTAAGAAGAAACCTATGAGGAACTAGAAGAACCGATAAGGGTAGAAGAAAAGACTCCATCTAGGTATGTCCAAAATAATCATCCAGAAACTCAAATTTTGGGGCAGAAAGAGGTAGGTGTACAAACAAGAATAACTATTTCAGAAGATTCAAGCTATCTAGCATTACTCTCCTCCAGTGAACCATGAAATGTAAGTGAAGCATGCAAAGATGAATGTTGGGCCAAGGCCATGAATGAAGAACTTGAGCAGATTGAAAAGAATAACACTTGGGAGTTAGTTCCTAAACCAAATGATAAGAATTTCATAGGGACAAAATGGATATTCAAAAACAAGCTGAATGAGAATGGAGATGTTATTAGAAACAAGGCCAGAATTGTTTGCAAAGGGTATGCTCAACAAGATGGTATATACTTTGAAGAAACTTTTGCACGAGTTGCTAGACTTGATGCCATAATAATGTTCCTTACTCTTTCTAGCTTTCAGGAGCTCAAAGTATATCAAATGGATATGAAATCTTCCTTTCTAAATGGAGACTTAGAAGAAGAAGTGTACATTGAGCAACCAGATGGATTCATCCTTGGGAATGATCCAAAACTTTTATGCAAACTCAAAAAGGCTCTAAATGGCCATAAACAGGCTCCAAGGGCTTGGTATTATCATTTGGATAAGTACCTCCATCAACAAGGTTTTTCAAAAGGATCAATAGATAGCAATATATATATATATATATAAAGGTTGATAATGATAAATTACTAATACTTGTTGTGTATGTCGATGATATCATCTCTGGTAGAAATGAAGAAGCCATGAGTGAAAACTTCACTTTGGTGATGTAGAAAGAATATGAAATGTCCTTACTTGGTGAGCTCACATATTTTCTTGGTTCACAAGTCCAACAAAACAAAGATGGTATCTTTCTATCACAAACCAGGTATCTCAAGCAGATTTTGAAGAAATATGGAATGGATGATTCAAAACCGGTATGTACCCATATGGTAACAAGATGCAGCCTCAGCACAAATGATGAATCAACAACAGTGCATCAACCAACCTATAGATCAATGATTGGAAGTCTGCTCTATCTAATAGGTACCTGACCAGACATCATGCATGCAGTTGGAATAGTCAAAATATTTCAGGCAAATCCAAAGGAAACTCATCTTCAGGCAGTCAAAAGAATTTTCAAGTATCTTCAAGGAACTCAAAATTATGACTTATGGTATCCTAGAGATACAGATCTCACACTTCATGCATATACAGATGCAGATTGGGTAGGAAGTGTGGATGACAGAAAATGCACTAGTGGTGGTACATTCTTTATGGGTTCCAAATTAGTATCTTAGTTCAACAAGAAACAATGTTCAATTGCATTATCTACAGCTAAAGCAGAATATGTGGCTGCTGTATCTTGCTGCACACAACTCCTTTGGATGATGTAAACATTACAAGACATTCAAATCACTTGTACTCCACCTATCTCCATTTTTTGTGATAATACAAGTGCAATCAATATTTCAAAGAATCCAGTCATGCATTTGAATACCAAGCACATACCTATCAAATATCATTTTATCCAAGAACAAGTTCTTGAACAAAAGGTCAAATTGGAGTATGTCCCCTGCAAGGAAAAAGTTGCTGATATATTCACCAAACCACTACCCAGGGAGACATTTGAATACCTCAGACAGAAGCTGGGAGTAGTTGATGCATCATCTTGTTGTTGAAATTATCGGTTTTAGAAAACAGTGGTTCTACGTGAGTTTCATGAAGTGGATCCATGTACATACGCCAGCGTCTATAGATAGAGTCGCATATATTATGGTTTGAAAACAAACTGTGGGGCCAGACTCAGGATGAAAAGACTTTGATATGGGTCTAACAGAGACCATCTGGCACAGGTTCAGGGGGAGCATATAATTCTAATAATGCATTGTTGGCATTATTTTATAAGATCTTGGTTCAATTTCACAGCGGTTTTTGTTCATGTGGAATAGGTGTAGAGGGAGATCATGGTTTCCAGTCTAAATGATGATTGACAGATGCTGCTGATAATTCGTTGCTGATGACTATCATAGTCTTGTCTTAGATATTTAATCTCTATGTCATATATTTCTTGTATTATCAAGGTCATGTAACGGCCTATGTTGGTTTCCCCACTATGTCTGGGATGGATGATGTAATGTTCTTGTTTTATCATCTATAAACTTTTGGTGTATCCCCACTTGGGTGGGTGGATAAGTCAATATTAGTATATCCCCACTTGGTTGGGAGATGGATGTATGTATGAGTCTTTGGTGATAGGAAGGTCATTTAAGATGTATAAAGTCATGGTTCTTCTGATAAAACATCTTCTTGCAGACCTTGCCTACAGTCAGGGGGAGCATGAACAACACATCAGAGCAAAGATTACAGCATGTACTCAGGGGGAGCATGACCCTTTTCCCTTGATGACAAAGGGGGAGAATGAATTTGAGTGACTTGGGGTTGCCATCAAGTCCAAAGGGGGATATTTTTGGCATTATGACACTGGTTTGATGCTATGACACAGGTGTTGTCCTTGATGAAAACTCACTCAGATAACAGATCACAGTTCAAGCTCTCAGAATGAAGGAAAAATAGATATACACAGGTTCCTCTTAACCAAGTCATGTATATCGCGGGATCACAGATCAAAAGGCACGTATATGTATTCACACACTTTCATGCAAGGAAAAGCATGTACATGTGGGAAAACTTATTTTTGGTCCATGGTATTTAGTCTTTGGTATTTGGACCTATGGTTTTGGAGCATGGTATCTCGTTCAAAGTGTTGAACCCAGGTATTGGGTCCATGGCATTGATTCTTTATGGTTTTGGACCGTGGTATTGAGTAACGCCTAAGACTATAAAAGGGAAGGAGATCATTAGGTAAAGACATTCACTCAAGCATTGAATATCTTATGAAGAGAAAGATCTAGAATTGGGTTATGGTGCATAGCTAGATCTGAACCAAGGAGGAACCTAAGTACTAGAAGAAGGATAAGTTCTATTGTTGGGTCAAGATCTTAAGGCTTGAATAGTAGTATCTTTGTGTGATTTTGATCTGTTATATTTGGCACATGACTTGATCTATAAATCTGATAATCTGGGTATAACTCATGTTTGAATAAGTGAAAAGGGTAAATTATCTTTTATAGATCTGTATGCAATTTCGACACAGCAGAGGCGTGTATACACGCTGGTTCAGTAAGTCAAAGTAGCGTATACACTGGTTGGTATTAATACAAAAGCGTATGTACACAGGTTATACATATTAAAGTAGCGTACGTCTCATGAAATATGTTTTAGCTACTTCTAATTATTGTTGCAGTGTTCTGGGTTCAAGATCGGTTTCTGGTTACTGTCAATGTATTTTGGTTACAACATTCAGAGAAGTAATTTTTTGATTTAGTTTTGATTGAAGCAAATGAGATTGGTTGATGCAGATGTATTTGATGTTTGATTATTGTCATTGATGGATCCAGTTTGAAAATTTATGAAACATGGTCTCGGGAAGAAAAGAGGAGTTTGTAGCCATCTGTAGGTTAGCATGTATGTACTAGTACATCAGCGAGTACAAGAGATAAGGGGGTTGTAGCTCCCTTCCAGGAGAAGCTAGAAAACGAGAGAAGGTTGTAGCCTTCTGCAGGTAGAAGCTTGCGTATTGGTATAAGACTGAACTAGTACAGATCCATTGTAAAAAGAAGTTTCTAATTGAAAGAAGATAGAGACGAATTGCAGCAGGTGGTTTTCACCCACATTTGGTTTCCACCTTATCTCTTGTGTTCTTGTGTGTGACTATCTAATCTATTTTACTATTCCTAGCTACTGTTTATATGGTTCTGACACACATATTAATGATCAACATCTAAAGAATAAATTAAATTACAAGTCTGCAAGCTATACGCGAGTTTCCTTAACTGTAGTTTCATATATACACATTTTCACTAACTGAATTAGCGTATGCAAATCTGATTATGAAATGAAAAATAATTGACTTGATAATACTGATTCACCCCCCCTCTCAGTATTATTTCCAACAGGTGTAAGTAAATTGGTTGCACAACTGCAAAGATTTTTTTATTGGCCAAAAATGAATGAGACAGTTTCTAGATATGTAAGAGGGTGTACCATGTGTTGTAAAGGCAAGCCCAGAAATAGAAAACTAAGCTTGTACACTCCACTGCTAGTTCCTTCTCATCCTTGGGAAAGTGTTTCCATGGACTTTGTTGGAGGACTGCATAAATCTAGGAAAGGTCATGACTATTTATATGTTGTTGTGGATAGGTTCATCAAAATGTGTATTTTGATATCTTGTAATAAACATATTACTGCTAAACAAACTACAAAGTTGTTCTTTCAGCATGTATGGGTTCATTTTGGATTACCCACTTCCATTGTATCTGATTGAGACACCTGATTTGCTGGGAAGTTTTGGTCGAGTCTCTGGGAAGGGATGGACACTACTAGTGCCTAGATTTACCTCAGGCTGAAAGGGTAGGATCCAGGGCCAACATCAAACCACACTCAGCCTCGTAGCTAGCCCTATGAGGACGGGAGAGGGCTCTCTCTGGGTCAATCTCACCAAATGATGATTGATTAGGGCTTGAGATGACTGAAATATCTTCTGATTTTAGGCTAGGTATGAAGTGCAAGGATTTTATTTTATTTTTTGGGGGTGTTTTGTTGGAATCAAGGGAAAGGCAATTTTGGGTCTGGGGATGAAGGCCAGTTTTGCAGGGTTCTGATTGGGGCAAGAAAGGCAATCGTTTTGATGCCCTAATTTGTAAAGGTGGAGGTTTCAGATTGGTGAGAAGCTGAAGAGGGAAAGAGGATACTAAGAATCCTCTTCCAGCTGAAGAAAACATTGAAAATTAAACAAAACTAAAGGGCAGAGCAAAGCAAGCTAATGAATTCTACCTTTATCACTCATTTGTTTAATTTCAGAAGCAAAGAGAAAAGAAAATGATGCACATAAATTTCAGTGAACTCAAAAATTACATAGAGAGGAACACCATCAAAACATAGAGCCATAGGAATCCCAAAAAGTGTTGCAAAACCCTGGTCTTTCCTTTGCCAGAAATGCAGAAATCAGATGTACAATCGAGTGTCAAGCAATCCCAAGTGTCCAACCCTGAAAATGACTGAGAAATTACATGATATAGACAAGCTTAACTCCTTCACATGCCTCTACCGGTCGAGCTCATCATTCTAGGAGCCGTTTCAACCATATCTAAACAAGGAACTGAAAAATAGGCAATGAAACAACTTGCCTCTAAATAAAAGGAAACTGATTCATTCACTATCTTTTCACCTTTTAGTGAATGAATCTACATAGATGAGTATCAATGTGCCAAAATTACATCAAAGTAATTAATTTACATCAATATAAGTCAAAAGTTACATGAAAAAGTGAAACTAGTCAAAATTGGGTGAAATTATGAGCTGCTGAGTGAAAAATAGGCCAAATTCCCCTATGCTTCGCACCTGAAACCTGTATGTGTAGCACAACTTCGAGACTGAATTTTAGAGTCTTCATGAAGTCAAAATTGAGCTCAAGATAGCTTGTTGGAAAGACCTGCCTATCTACTTTCGAACCCAAGTGGAATTTCTAGATTTGGTGTCCATTTGCCCCTCCAAAAATCAAATCTCCCAACACTGCTTCTTATGGATGCAAAAGGTGGCAGAGAGGTCATTTTTGTGTGTTTTTGACCCTTTAGGCAACCAAGAACTTGATGAAATTCTTAGGTATTATAATAAAATTCATGAGCATGCATAACTTTTCATAAAAAATCTAGAAATATAAAGTTTTCCTCCAGAGGATCTCCCAATTATAAGTGCGCGCCAAGTGGCACTACGTGTTGGGCAGGAAAATCTGTTTTGAAGCCAAAAAGTTCAAAATTGACAAAATTTTCTCCAAATTTATTGAAATTTGGACTAAAGGTCCACATCAAGTATCATGCTTAGCCAAAGAAGATTCAGCCGAGATTTGGATCCTATCATGCCTTTTGCGTCATTTTAGTGCCCTCCTTAGTCTTGCCTTCAGGATTTTGATCCTAACTTTGCAAACATGAGTTCGTGCCCGATAATGATTTTTCATGTGCATGAGCATGTCCTTGTCTTTTTTTTCCTTCACCAACAGCTTCTCAAGATGAATATTGACCCTCTCAAGCCAAGTCTCTTGATCAGCCTCTATCTCCTGCTCCAATGAAGTGAACTCTATCCTCCTCCTTTGGGCAGCTTGGCGGTTTTGCCGAATGTTTTGTAACTCCATGACTGTATGTTGATCCTCTAGTTGTTTGTTTCACTACTCCAAATAGTTTATGACCCATTGAGCTCTCTACAACTTGTTGGTCAATGCATCTATCTAGGCTTTCTGCTCCTGAATGACCTCCCTAACCATTGAGCTAGGAGAGCTCACATCATTATCGATGAGTATGAAATCAAGTGTCTAGGCCTCCTGAAGGGCCCTCATGCTACATAGGCTTCTTACCTCTATCTTGTACCTGTACTACTGATGACAACAACGAGACCCCTTCCACCCCAGGTGGAGATAATACTCATCGCGCTGCTGCAAACAATCCTCTCATGCCTCTCTGATAGGTGACATATGTCGGCACACTAGTAGTCTCTGCCTCCCGACCTCCATGTTGATGTGAAGGTTCACCTGTATGATGGACAACCTCCTGATGAGCTGCTAAAGCTGAGAAGAACTCACGGGAAATGAAGTCTTCCCATGTGATACCCTGCAAGCCAAGCTGATATACAACAATGATCTTAATGAGTGCATAATGGTAAATGCTATTGTACTATTGTTCAGGAGTCTTCTTTTGCACAAGAGTAGTCATCCTCATGATGTTTCGGCACATGAAATATGGAATGTTCATCATCTTCACTCTCATGAAATGCATCAACAATCTGATGCGGTATGCATAGAGGCATGAGAAGTGGCCCTCACAACTAAAGTATCTGATAATGAGTCTCATCAACGATGCATAGGATTCTTTCAAAAACTGGAATGGGAACACCCTGCTGAGCTATTTCACATAGCTAGTCCTAATTTATGGTTCATAATGTACTTTTTCTACCTGCATTCTTTTGTTCCACTCCTCAGCTACGTTCGGTATTCCTGTTGATTGAGAAATGGTCTCTGGTGTCAAGGTGAAATTTACACCAGCAAGAGTTGCCTGACCGTCATGCAAATGCAAAACAAATAACCGAGCCAACTCCTAATGATGTTGAATCTGAGTAATCATTTCGCAATACCGAAAGCATGACTGTTGTTAGAAACATGACATGGTAAGTGGGCAGGCTTGCATTTCAGTCAAAGAGGTGGGCTCTTCTCTAACATGTTTGCCTCCTTTATGAGGCCTTCTCGATGCATAAATCTCTTTGGTAGAATCACTGTCTTGTTCATATGATGAATCAGTCTCCATTTCCATAATGTTTCAAGCAAGGTGTATGTTTGTTTTGCTGAGAATGACTAATTGGTGCCTTTGTTTTCAATGCCAAATGTGCCAAAGGGAAATGAGGGACTGTGAGGAATATGAAACAGTGGGAAACGTGGAGCTTTTCAAGTGAAATTAAGGTGTGCAATAACAACCACTTGACTGTTGGGAATTCGGGATTTAGGGATTTTGCAAATGATATGGGGAAATGGATAATGCTAAGAAATGGTAGTGTTTAGGGATAGGAAAAAAAATAGAGACAAATGATATGAATGGTTTTAGAATATAGGGGAGAAGGAGAGGGACTGTATAATGATGTGACAGTGAGGGGAAAGGAATTACAGGTAGGAAATGATAGTATGACAGTGATTATTCAGCATGAAAATGAATTTTTAAAACACCATTTGAAACCCAAAGGAGCAGCTTCAACAAAAGGATAGGGTTTATGTTTTCACCATTCAAACCTTATATTCTTCTCTTCAAATCACAACAAACACCATTTAATAGCAATGGCAAAGGCTCACCCACTTACTTGGATCATAAAAGACTGAGTCGGTTTGAATAAATTTGGAAGTAGTGATGAAATTTTAGTTGGCAGCTCTGTGCGCCCTGTGCACAACCCAGTGCACCACGCCGTCTATGTGTACCACGACAATTATAAATTACACAGTGAAAAACCTCTATATGCACCGCGCTGTCTATGTGCGCCGCGCCTTCCTCCCAATGCATCGCGCAAGCAATTCAACGCATAGTCGGCCTTCAAAATCATAGTTCCGCGCTTCCACAATATAACTTGACTTCCTGTTGTCTCCTTTTGTGCAAATGAATTGTTTAGACACAAAAATATCTTGTATAACCATTGGACTTAAATTTTTTATGTCAATAACCCACTTTCTAATGTTTCCACTTTGGCACTTTTCACTTTCTAATACAAACTCTGTTTTTTGTTGTTTCCTTTGACTTTTGACTGAAATGATGAAACTCTTGGCAATTTTTTGCAGGGATGATGGCCTTGGATTTCAGGAAAGGATGACCAAGGCTGCACTGAAGAATTGTAGAACTTGAAAAACCTTAAAAATTACATATTTATTACAAAAAATAAATTTAACGATTTCTTCTTCAAAACATATTTTTGAAGAAGAATCATTCTCAAGCATTATTGATAACGAAAATTTTGGAATGAAAACTTATTAGGGACATCCTCAAGTGCCTACTAGCATTATTGGACATTTTGAAGACAAAATTTGTGAAACCCTAGACCTAATGACTGAAATGACTCTTGGCTGACCAAAAGACCATCAATGACTGCAAAATTGATTTGATGAACTTTGATGATCAGCCACGAACCAGCAGGTACATCACATGAGGGAAGTATGGAGACAAGACCCTTCCGTCAGAACATCGATGCTCCTAATGCAATGCAGATGATCGAGGTGAATGAGACACCTAAAATGAAATGCAACAAAAGAGGTTTTGATCTATGACGGAGGGCTGAGCAGACCGACCCTAACAGACACGAAACTGAAAAAAGCACAACCTTTCATCCACAGAGAGATGGCCAGACAGAAGTAGTCAACATGACACTGATCTAGTTGCTTAGAGGTTATTGCAGCAAGCATCCCAAACTATGGGATGAACATTTCTATTATGTGCAGCATGCTTACAACTGAGAAAAACATTCTTCTACACAGAGATCTCATTTCGAGACATGCTTTGGTTTCACACCAAGGTCTCCCTTGGATTTTGTCTTTGGTAAAGACATAGCAGTTGATGGACATAGTGATGTGGACAAGGCAACCAAGTTCATTGAACAAATCTAAGAGATTCACTAGGTAGTATAGGAATAGCTGGAAAAGAGCCAAGCCAAATACAAGGAAAGGCATGACAAGCATTGGATGGATCATAGCTTCCAAGTTGGTGATCAATTCTAGCTATATATCAGCAAAGACAGAATGCAAGGTGAAGGTAAAAATCTAAAGCCAATAAGGTATGGACCTTTTAGGATACTTGAGGAAATTGGTGAGAATACTTTTTGCCTTGATATACCAGCTTACATGCACATCTACTCAGTCGTTAATGCATATAGCTTGAGACTATTTGAACCTTCATTAATTGAAGATCCTGAAGAGCAAAGTCAATTGCCTTCTATTGATGATCTGTTACCTGAATATCTCAATGAATTGCAGGAAGACACGGTTCTGGATAGGAAGTGAGAACGATGCGTAGGTGAGATGTTGAGTACCTTGGGATTGGACTAAAGGGTTCAAAGCCAAGCAGTGAAAAATTGATAGAGATTGGACAAGTAAGACAGCTATACCCTCACTTAGTCGATGGTTAAAAACCAACTTCTGGTGGTCCAAAAGCTTTTTCAGTGGGAAGGTCGTGATCTGAATTGGATCCTTAAAATATTTCCATGACTGTTTCAGATTATGTCAGGCTTCAAAATCTTCTGAATGATGAGCTTATCAAAAATGACCTCTGGAGTACTACAGGCAAATGATCAATTCTGATGAGATTCACTTTGTCAAAACCAAGAAGAAGGCCCAGCTAAGAATAAAATATCATCTAGGCCCATTTGTTTGCAATAATAGATAAGCAAGTGTCAGCTGGATAAATCGTTCTTGCAGACAAGACCAATCTCCCTAGTATCTACTGATATATAGCGACAAGAAAAACAAACAAATTCTATCTTTCTCTAAATATTGTGGTTTATAAATAAAATCCAAGAGATGTTTTAGACCCTACCTCAAGTCCAATGCTAGTTTGTGGCAGTCATGCTCGATCCATCCAAATGAGCTTCCTTTAAAGAACCTGCAAACACAAACAAGAACACATCAAATAAAACCTGCATAGCCAATATAATAAACCATATTTATCATGATTATCAAGGAATTCATGAAATAAACCATAGAAGATAGTTTATTGAGAAAAATGAACTTGATTGTATTAACTTTAAACAAAGAAGAACTTTACAACCTTGGTGCCTTGATGCTGCACAAGTTCCTCCCAGGGTCCAGCAAGTATCTCCTCTACTTTGACAAGCTTCACTCTCGTCCCAAACAGATCAAAAGGTATGTAATCTCTCCTCTCAAGCTCAATTAGGAATTATAAATTCCAACAGCATTTACCCTAAAAAATATTCATCTTTCAACCTCTCTAGCAACCAGCCCAATGCCTCATTTTATAGTGCAGAGGAAGGAAGTTACCAGGTCCACCTTCAAAGGGATAGAGTCCTCCTTCAGAGGGATAAGCTCCTCTCATCAAGGGGTTAGCTCCTTTAGTTATGGAATGCATGAACCACCTAGGATCGAACTTGCCACCTCAAGATTCCTTCTATAAGGGTCCATAATTAACCTAAAGTGAGTTTTTAATAATAAACTTGCACCTTTTTGAATTTTATAGGGGTCCGCACCCTTTCCTTTAGAGACAGAGCGGGCAGGTCTCCAGGGAACATGACCAAGGGGTGCAAGACCACAGGTAATGCTAAGAGAAAGTGCAGAACCAGAGTTTTACAGATTTTCAAGGACTTTCTCTCATTTTTAAGGCTTGACATGAAGAGCTGAGGTTTAAGACTTGCATAGGAGGACAATATGAGTGGTGATAGACTCACACTGACTGCAGAATGTCATGGTGACAATATCTTGTGCAACAGATTGCCCCCTAAAGTGCAAAGTTTGTAATAGATAGTATTTGTCATCTAAGAAGAGTGAAGTACTTTATCATTTCGAGAATCATCTTATGGAGAGCCTGGTTGGAACCTGTAAAAAAATTCAATACAAAATATATATATGAGATCATATCATCGCTAAGGTAGGCATTCCCATACTCATATCAAAACTGACTAGAAAACTAACTAAACTACTCTGATATAGGAATGATCTTGTAATACATCACAAGTATAGACATATGTAGACACAGTATGGGTGCAACCATCTATTTATGAATAGTCCATTGTATAATGAATAACAAAATTCCTCGTAGCCTGGATGGTGGAAACTAGATCCAGTGTCTTGATTTCTGCTTCCCAAAATAGTACGATTCTATCCATGTGAATGAATGTGTCGAAGTAGAACATGGTAGAAACCACTTGATTACCAGTCAATGATGTAAATTGTTAACAAGTGTGAGAGAAACCACCAGTAATGTCAATGGCTCTCAAAGTACTCAGTACAATCCATGAAATGTTAATAGATGTGTTGATGTCGAACATGTCACCGAATCCTTTGATCGAAGGTCAATGATTCAACCTGTCGTCGAAGGCGATAAACTTGCCATTGAGGCATGCACATCCCAAGGTACTGACGATTTCTAGATAATGAGCTGAAGTTGATAGAAAGTGATCTGTCGTAGGCAAGCCCACAACATGAAATCATAGATCAAGTTTGAAGAAATATGTTTGCAAGGACTAACTCAGGGATGGTCAAGATGGATGATAGATATTTTTCAGATGAACGGTTTATTTGCACTGACCTCTTGAACACATAATGACATTGCAGATGGTTTGGTGACAATTGACCCAAAGGTAATACCCAAAAACCGACTGAAGACTTCCAATATAGTTTTATTACTATTGGGCAAAGTATTTCCCAACCCATGTGGACAAAAAGTGTTGTGTTCAAGAGTGGTTAAATGTTTTTCTAAGACACAAAGTATAACAAACAGGTTCATTTTTCTCTCTTTTCCCCCACCATTTCTGGCAAGTACCTCTTTATTTTTGACAAGCTTGAGGAGGATAACATTTGCTTGATTATAAGCTCATCCTTTGAGTGAGTCCAACTTAGTTTAAATTCAAACCCTAAGAAGGAGTGTTATGTTCTTGTTTGTAATTGAACAAGTCCTTTACTGTTAAATTTTAACGAGTCCAGTATAGGAGAAACTCAACGTTTTTCAATTTTAGGGAGTCAGAAGAAAAGCTTAAGGAAACTCCAGGGTTGTCCTTTTTCGTAAAATTGTGTCTCCCAAGCCCGAAAAAGTATAAAATAATACTTGAGAGAACTGCTTGACCATTACGATCAAGGAGTACTTTTCATAATTAGTGTCTCTGATCCGAAAAAGTAAAATAGTCATCAATGACATGTCATTTTATAACCAATATCGAATTTGAAACGACAAAAATCCGGCAATATTTTCATGTTTATATGGTTAGAAAAGAGTTGTAAATGGACCGTCCTTTTAACTCCATTTTAACAAGCTTAAAAAGAAAAACTCAGCAATCTTTTCATATTTTAGGAGTCATAAAAGAGCTTAAAGATGACTCTACTGTTTTTTGTTGAAAATGATCAATTTTGCCTGAAAAATCCGATATTCTGCACAAAAACTCAAACATTACTCATACCTGTTTAAAAATAAATAAAAATGCATCAAAAAGTTACCTCTTTAAAGTGAAACATAAACAAATTAAAAATTCATTTATTCAAAAAAACTTATAAAAAGGGCTTTTGTAAATTCATTTTTACCATTTGATTTCAGAGTGAGAAAAGAGAGCTTTTGGGTAAGAAACGTCCTGTGAAGATTGAGGAAAATCCATTCGTTGGAATCGAAAACCATCACCTACAGGTAATCCACATAACTTTAATCTTGCATTTCAACTGTTTGAATTTTGTTTTTAGGTTTCTATTTTGATTTTTAGGAAGAATTTTGTTTAAAAGTCCGCTCGCGGGGTCCGCAAGTGCGGCAAGCAAAACCTGCGGACCCTGAATTTTTTCTACATAGGAAAATGCCAGGGGCCCGCACCTGCTGTTCAGGCAAAGTGCGGACCTACGCACTATCTCTAACTGGAGAGTGCAGTCCCCATGGCATAGGTTTTACAATTACAAATTCTTTAATTTACGCCCAAAAACTTTGATTTAAAATGTTTTAATCTGCCTTTTCTTTCAATGTAGGGTATACACCATGCTTAGTTGGAAGGAATGGGAGCACGAAGATGTGGACCTTGCCGCAATTAATCATCAACCTTTGATAGATGCATTGAAGGCATGCGGGTTATTTAAATTCTGGGCCATACTTGGCATGAGGGCCCAAGTAGACTTTCTGTAGTGGCTGGTGGACAGGTGGAATATACAGGACCAGTGTTTCATTATTGGTGGCCACCAGCTCGAAATGGAGCCATAGGACATTTACTTTTTGATTGGTTTGCCGAAGAGAGGTGAACAATTGACTCTATTCGGGACTAGGCCAGGTGGCCAGTCTGTCGATAGTCTTCGACTAGAGTTTTGTAATGACCAAACCAAGGACAAAGGGATTGGTATCAAAACCATCTCCCATCCTCAACTCAAAGTGATTGCATTTATTGTCACCAGACTCTGTGGAAGCGCAACACTACATATGGCCACCGGATCCCAAATGCGGATGACAGTAGACTGTTTTCGAGGCACCATCTTCAACTGGTGTGAAGCTGTGTTGGCTAATGTAGAAAGCCAACTAACTAGAGAAAAGAACGAAGAACTAAAAAACTTTGGATATGGTTTCTTAGTTGTGAGCTTTCGTTTAGAGAGGGTCCCAATGTTGGTCCCACAACATCTTTCTGTTGAAGCTGGACTTCCCTGAGAGCCCAAGCTGATGCGTTGGGTTGCAGTTATGGCCCGTCATCCTAAGGAGGGTTCAGAGGTTGTTCAATTTCCTCCTGAGTATTTTCATTAGTTGGAGAACCATGTTTTTGCGATTCAGGATTTTCATTATGTTGGGATGGATTATCGTGGTGACCCAGACATGGCTGGTCCACCAGGAGAGCAATGGGATGACTCAGGTAAAATAATTTTCAACATTTTCTAATTTTTTTTTTAAAATCGTGCCAAAACTGATAGTAAAAAGTTTGAAATGCAGATGTAGGTCCACGGCGACCAGCCACTCTCCAGCCCTATGAGAGGAAACATCCAGCTGCAACAGTACCAACCCCACAGGATGAATCTACAGAGACCCTGGACGAATTGGAAAACCATCTAGAGCATTTGACAGTAGACATTCCAGAGACTAGCATAGATGACATTCCTCTTAGGCTACAACACTATGTGATTGGGGTCCCAGGACCTTTCAGGAGATTCCTTTCTAGGGTGGCCCATGCAGTGGTTCCTTATCGTGATCATCACCAGTGATAGGATGATCACCTATTGTAGACTCATATGAGATTTTTGCTTTTTGTACTATCATTTTTGCTGATCATAAGGTGTTTTTCAACCTATGATCGAAGATGATGTATATTTGACACACTTCTATGCTATGCTATATCACTATTAATGGCTATCTTGTAAAACATGTTATGGAATGTTTTTAAATTTACTTTTTGATTATTGCAAATGTCTACTTAAGATTCAAGAAGAAATTGCATCTTCTAATGTATTTAAATATCTCGGAATATGCTGATATTCAATATAGTCAAATTCATGTTCCAAGAGACGAACTCTAAAAAATAATCTTAATAACACTGGATTTCTAATGGCATAAACTCTATTAAGTTGTAATACAACAAGTTCAGAATCTAATCTCACAATCAAACTCCGAATCCGAAATGAAATGGATTTAGATAATAACTCAATCACTACACTATACTCTGCAATGTTGTTCGTTGTTTGACCGAGGCTTACCCCATGCATAGATACCAACTCATCAGAGGGTGAATAGATAACCCAGGCTGCGAAAGAAATGTTTCGTGTATTATGACAAGCAGCATCAGCAAAACCAATGTATGTTTGAAGAGACATCGGCATCTGCAATATCAAGAGTAAAATCAATATGAGCAGGAATAATGACAAAAACACTCTCTAAACTAAGCACACTTTTCTAATCTAAAACACACCAGCTAGAAAGAAAACTAACCTAACTAAAGTCTCCACCCCATATTTAAGCATAATATCTCTTCAGATAAAGACCATTTCTAGGCTTACCTAAAGAGAAACCGTAAAAATCTACCAATTCATAGCCCCTTTTGCCAACTTTCGCTTAACAACATAAGGAACATGCCACATGGGTACGAATTTTCTAGTGCCTAACTTATCATTTGCTTGACCGTATAGTAAGACTAGGTCTCCTTCCGAAAAATTACGAGGTGTAACATTTCGATCATACTGAGCTTTAATACGTTTGTCATGAGTTTCGATTGCTAGTGCAGCATCACGTCGATTCTCATCTAGCTGAGCCAAGTACAACAAATGTTTCTCCTCTTCGAAAGTGGCTGGAAGTAACTCTATGGCTATATGCAATGACATTATTTCACATTCAATGGGTAGCATAGCTTCCAAACCATAAACTAGTAGGAAAGGAGTGAAACCAGTTGATGTTTTTACTGAGGTTCGATATGCCCAAAGCGATGAAAATAACATGTTATGCCAATTTGACCTATGAATCTGAATGATTCATTGGATCATAATGACTAGAATTTTATTGATGGCTTCAACCAGACCATTAGCCTGTGGGTAATAAGGAGTAGAACTATTGTGACATAGGCCAAGCTGATCTATTAGTTTGGTCATCATGATGTTTCGAAAATGATGCCCATGATCAGTGATAATTGCTTGTGGAACACTGAACCTAGCAATTATATGATTAAAAACGAAAATTGCAGCAGTTTTTCCATCTGCCAAAAATGTAGGCATCGCCTCGGCCCACTTGGTAAAATAATCTACTACAAGGATGATGTACGCATGCCCCCCAGATGAGTGAGGGTTACATGTAATAAAATCGATACCCCATTTCATAAAAGGACCGACGGAAATTATGGGGTGGAGAGGAGCAGGTGGAGCACACATCTTTCGATAAAAAAATTGACAATTCTGGCATTTTCAGACCGCGTCAATACAATCTTTAAATAAAGACGGCCAGAAATAGCCAGCGCGAAATATCTTTTGGGTAGTGGAAAACCCAGACATATGACCGCCACACGCTCCAGAGTGATAGTCAATTAGAACCCTTTCAGCTTCCTCATGAGTTAAACAATGTCGGAAAATAGAGTCTGCCCCACGACGATAAAGTGTATCTCCAATAATTTTGTATTGTTGGGATTGGAATCATATTTTCCGACGTTGAGATCTTGAAATTTCAGGATGAAAGGATTGGGTTTGGAGATAAACTATGATATATCCATACCATGGATCAAGAGTGTTGATAAGAAACAAGGATTCATCCGCAATGGGCTCTTCCGCCACAATTTCAGTATCAGCACGCGGGAAGTCACACATCAACTCCGCAAAAACTAAAGATTTATTTGACTTAGATTTTTCAAAATCCAAGTCAAATTCTTGAAGGATAACAATCCATTTGGAATACTTTCACCCTAGCAATTGCTTTGTCAAAATATAGATAATAGGGTTGCAGTCAAAAATTATAGTAGTTTTGCGTAGTAAAATGTAATGGCGAAATCGTTGGATAGCTTGAACAGCTGTCAAGGCCAATTTCCCCACATGCAAATATTTTAGCTCAGTCGGATTCAAAGTTCGACTAAGGTAATAAATCACATGTTCACTACCAAATTCATCTTCCTGAACTAACACCATTCCGATGGTGGAATGAGACGTGGCGAGATACAAGAAGTAATATTGGTTGTAGTTGGGAGGATGCAATAACGGTGCATGGGTCAACGCGTTTTTAAGTGCATCAAAATATTTGTCAGCTATCTCATCCCAAAATAATGGAGTATTCTGTTTCAAAAACCTGGTAAAACCCTTTGTTATCTCGGCATAGCTAGGAATGAATTGACGTAAAAAGTTTGCTTTCCCTTGCAAACTTTGGAGTTGGCGAAGAGTCGAAGGAGGAGGCAATTTGACAATAGCTTCAACCTTCGAGGGATCGACACGAATGCCAGCTTTTCAAACATCAAATCCCAGTAAACGACCTGTTTCTATACAGAAAACACATTTGTTTGGATTCAACCTAATTCGATAATGCCTACATCTCATAAAGATTGCTTGTAAATGAATGAAATGACCAACTCTACGTAATGAATGAGTAGGTAAATCATCAAGATAAGGTTTCACAATATGCTTGATGTCATGAAACACGTTAGACATAGTTCTTTGAAAAGTTTCATCAATGTTCTTTAGTCCAAAAGGTAATTTGCAATAAGAAAATGTCCCCCATGGACAAATGAAAGTCGTTTTTGGTTGATCAGCAGGTAGAATGTTGATTTGATTATAACCGGGAAACCCATCCATAAAGGAGAAAATTTCATTACCGGCACAATCATCAATGATTTGATCGATATAGGGAGTCAGATAATTGTCTTTGGGATAGGTTTGATTAATATCCCTATAATCGATACATATTCTTATCGTTCCTTGCTTTTTTTTAACATGAACAATATTCGATACCCAATTTGTTAAGGGAATTGGATAAATGAAACCTGCGTTAAGTAATTTTTCAACTTCTGCTTTAATAGCAGCGGCTTTTCGCGGGTGAATCTGACGCAAACGTTGCCAGACGGGTTTAGCATCCGGGTAAGTTTTGATTTCATGAACAACAATTGCTGGATCAATTCCTGGCATTTCTTCATATGACTAGGCAAACACGTCACGGAATTCTTGAAATATGGCCTTATATGTTTGAAATTCATTTTCCGTACCAGAGGCACCTATATGAATGTTTTCAACAATTCCAGGTTTAATTGAAATGTCAATAGGAACCGTTCGTGAAATATTTCCAAAATTTAACTCAGAATCGGGATTATGCAATGGATTATGTGGTTCCTTGACATAATCAGCCGTAAAAATAGATGAAAAATCATTTTCAAAATGATCAATCTCAGGTAAGAACGAAGATCTATGATGAAGATCCTCCCATGGTAAATCATCAACAGACAAAATTTCACGAATTTTCTCGTCAGTATGAACAAGTTCAGAAAAAGTTATCGAATTTGGGTTTGATGTTGAAAGTGATTTTTCACGGACCACATTCATTAGGTCAATTTTGGTTGAAGAAGGGTTGGAAAATGACTATATAGCCTGATACACAATTTCATAGGGACTCAAAAGCATAGCATCACCAAATGAATCCATCTCATATTCGGAAGGTAAGATACAAGGATCATCATAAACAATAGTGTCTGATGGAATCATATGAATGGTTATAGTAGAAGGAGATACATTAGGAGGAGGAAAGGAAAAAGTTCCTAGTAAGCCAGAATCTTTAACCAATCCTACCCCAACATCCTTATAAGGGATAGTTGTTTTTCCGACATGCTGGATACTTTCAAAAGAGGTTGGGTCGGATGAAAAGTAAGTTAGCTGGTCTATAGTTACGATCTTTCCATTATGAGGAAATTTTATGAGCCAAAAGACCGATGAAATAACAGCAGTCATAGCGTAAGACCAACTACGACCCAAGAGAAGGTTGTAATCTAGAGGGGCATCAACCACTTTCACATCTAGATTAACAGTTTTGCCTTCAACCCCTATAGGTAAGTCCTGTAGAATTCCAAAAGGATGGAACCCATGGCCATCGAAAGCCTTCAAAATCATCTGGGATTGATTGAGTGTAGGAGAACCAAGTGATCTCAAACACTGGATCGACATAATACACGCTGAAGCTCCCTCATCAATTACAGTCTTATAGCAAGGTCTATTTTTGACTAACACTGGAATCTGGAAAGCCATTTGATGAGGTAAACGAGGTGTACTATTTTCGAAGATTATAAGGTTCAAGTCTTGAATATCAACAGCTCATATAGCCGACAATAGCAATTTACGTTGTGCTGGACATGATTGTAGCACCTCCAAAGCCGACATTTCTGAAGGAGAAATAGCTAAATCTTCAACAATGTTATAGTTTTGAGTAGCTCTCACATGTGGATTGAAAGTTGACTTTCGAAGTGTACCCTTAGCAGGAGGTTTGATTACTAAGTCTAGGTTAGGTTTCTCGATCTGTAGCAATTCAGAACTAGGAGTTGAAGTTGATGGGTTCGAATTAGAGGATTCTGCTTCCTTACCATCAACAGGACCTTTACTTCCATAATCTAGCGATCATGTCACAATCCCAACATGCGACATCATCATTATGGGTTCTTCTGAGGCATTTGAGGAAGAACCTATCATCTTACTATCTTGACTAGGAAAAGGATCCTTCAAACCAGCAAGCGTTTGAGAACCTTTGATGATTTTCACAACCTCAGCACGATGAGGGCAGTCCCTTATGAAATTCTCTTCATCACAAATGAGACAAGGATAATGAGGTTTACGTTTCTCATCAGTAAATTATGTTTTATCTGATTTCTCTTTCGAATTTTGCTTATTTTTCTTCTTCCCCTTCTTTTTACCGCCGATTTTTTATTTGGCCGTAGATGATTCTACGACATGAATATCGGCAAGAATTTCTATGGAAGAATCTCCTGTCGGGGAATCTGGTAAAGTTATGATAGGAGAAGAATTCTTTGAATATTTCTTCTTACTTTTGGTGTTAACTGAACCAATCATACTGTCAGCGGCATGAGACCCTGAAGGAGCTGCAGTTATTTCATTTTGATTAGGAAGGTCAGGGATTTTCTCGTGTAAAGTACCCAACTGCGTATAAAAGAGGTCAAGGTACTGTGCTTGAGTAATTACTTGCTCTTCAGTCACAACTCCTGCCTTAGATACATCCTCTGTGATTTTAGGTAATAATGATTTAACAAACCATTCTGCTAATATTTGATCCGGAATAAAAACTTTCACTAAACGCCGTCGACGTCTCCATTCATGAATGTGATCTAAAATGTAAGTGGACATTGACTGTTTTAATGAAGTTAATAATTCTGTGCCATTGTCATATCTGACAGGCAACTGAAAATGAGTTAAGAATGAAGTACCTAGCTGACTAAAATTATAAAAAGAGGCTCGCGGTAACTTAATGTACCACTTGGCTGCAAGACCAATTAGAGTGCGTTGAAAAACATGTAAATGAATTGAATCATCTGAAATGGAGTTAGATGCACACTAGAGGTGATAAGTCATCACATGGTTCGACAGATTCTCTCATGATTCACCTTCAAACATTGGGATGTCACTGGGAAACTTATTTGGCATTGGTGGCCAAAACGGAAGATAATTAATTGGATCATTCGTAAGGCGTGACAAATCAAGCAAGTACAAAGTTGCAATGAACGATAACTGATGATTAGGGTCTCAAAAACCCTGGGTCATGAGACCAGCCCCAGGAGGAGGATATCCAGGATAACTTGGAATTGGAATTGCATTTGGGATATTATATCCTCCTGGAAAACCAGGATTAACCGGACCGTACTGGGGTTGTTGAGGTTGCTGATAAGTATATCCAGGGTACGGTTGATACTGATAGACTGGGTTCTGCACAGCAGGACCAAATTGGTATTGTCCCTCGTACGGTTGATAAGTAAATTGAGGTTGACTTGTAACAAATGTACTTTGAACAGGTTGTCTTACAGGAATCTGAAACGAAGTCTGAATTGTGGGTCCAGACTGAGGTAAAGATGCTTGAGGAGCTGATGCAGGAACAGTAGAAACTGGAGCTGTCGATACTCCAAAAGCAGGTGGGGTAGATGGAACAGATGTTGCAGCAGTTGTTTGAGGTGGAGTTCGAGGCGAACTAGGCCCAAGCTGAGAAACTACACCAGGTGTAGAAGTTTGAATAGTAGGATGGATAGGTTGTTGGGTTGAACCAGAAACCAAGGTTTGTCTAGATTGAGATGACAACTGCACATTCGGTTGCAAGATCTGTTGAGATTGATATGGATCCCACACTAAATTCATTCCGGGGTATGGACCCATAGAAGGTTGAGCATATTGAGGACCATAACTGGGTTCAGGGTAGGGTTGATAATTCAAAGGTACATTTCTAGCTCCTTGGACAAATGATTGACCTGAAGATGGTTGGAAACCTTGAGTTGGGTACTGACCTTGAGGTTGATAACATTGAGGCACGTACTGAAACTGGGGTTGACCTTGAGGTACATATTGATACTGGGGTTGACCTTGAGGTACGTACTAAGTCTGGGGTTGGCCTTGAGGAATGTACTGTCCCAAGGGTATGTATTGTCCTTGAGGTTGCCCCCCAGGCAGTAACTGGGTACCTTGAGGTTGCCCCCCAGGTGATAATTGAGGACCTTGAGGCTACCCCCCAAGCGGTAACTGACTACCTTGAGGCTGCGAATTTGGAATGGTACCTGACATCATAAGAATATCTTCTACACTCAACGGTTTAGTTCTGTTATTACTAGTTAATAACCCTTGTTCAACAGGTTGAGGAGATGCTCCTGAAAAAGTACCAGTAAGTGACTGATACCCTGAAGGAACAGAAAGAATGCCATATAAAATGTTTTTGGAGATTGAGAAAACATGGATCACTGTCTCAACATATTCAAAGGAGGATAATAACCTCTAGGTGTTGGATGAAAAGGAATGCGAGGTGGTGAAAAACTTAGTCCCGAGTTTTCTATAAAATTGGTCAATGAAAGATACCAAGCGTCCCTCCTAGGTGGACTGTAAAAGAACGATTCATGCTCCCTAATTTCTATAGTTGGTTGGTTTTTATGGATAGATATACCTTCTTCTGGAGCGATAAGTTCTTCAATAGCAATGAGTCAAGAAGGAAGATTTTGGGTAATGACTCTTCCTACCCTGAGTGAACCAAGACCACTAGAGGTTGGAGAAGCAAATCCCGATGGTGGAGTAGTAGCAGGTTCAGTTTTATGTTCAGAAATTTTAGGTTCCTCGACTAATTCACTAGTAGAATAAAAACTACCAGTAACTTTGGAAAATGAAATAGGTTCAATAATATACTCTAGTGCTTGAACTTGATAATCAGGATGCACAACTAAAGAAGATTCCCCTTCTTCTGGTGACCCAACTCTACTGTCACTAGGAGTTACAAGAGCTCATAGGCCTTCAACCTGGCTTGGTGAAAACTCAGGAGGTTGGCCCCAAAGTCTACGGGACTGTCTAGGTAATTCAGACACGATTAAATATTTTAATTACTTCACACACAAACAAAGAAAAATCTCAATGAAAACCACCTAAAGTCTCTAAAGAACCAAACAATTAGAATCACATGCCTAAAGAATCTAGGAGGTCAAACCACACACAAACAGTAACTTTCCATACCGAAACACTGGTTGGTGACGAAATCCAACATCGCAGAATCCAATACAGAAATGGCGGTTGGAACAGTTACCCCGACAACATGCTTAATGAAACAGACTAGAACAAGTTTCTCCACTAAACCGTCTCGAGTGAAGAGAACCTCCCAAAGAGTCAAAGTGAGTCTAGTTGACGTCTGCTCCAGGTACAGTGGGATCTTCCCTCCACCATCACCTTAGGAAAGAATCCTATAGATTATGGTCACTATGGTTACCAACAGAAACAAATATACCTGGGGCAACAGTCTGTGATCCGATACACACGCAAGGGCAGAGCAGCAAAGCTCAATACCCTTGAAGGCTCCTTGACATAATCTAAGGTTTACCAAAAAGTTACCCCAGGCTCCTCGACAATGGTTAATCTGAGGTTTACCATTTTTAATACGTGTATATCTGCTATCATTCCCAATGAGGAAGGATTGATTAACCCACTAGTTCGAATATGATCTCGTGCTTGACTCCTTTAAGAGGAGCTTCCCAAAGCATAGATGTAGCATTTGGAATTATCTCCTACCCCAAGATATAGCTACTTGTTTGTTTTTACTATCTTGGAGAGTTAATTACTCCCTACTCCAAGATACTAGCCTAAGCTATGTTGGTGATAAAGAGCCCTAGAAATAAAAGATTGCTAGATAAATTTTACTTTAAGTGTTATTTTTATGGTTGTTTCTTAAGTCAAAAGGGTTGGAGATGAAACTTTATGGTGTGAAGACTCGACTCCAAAACACTAAAAAATGCACCTAAGATTATAAACAATCCTTTTTCTTCAATCAATTTCTAGCTAAAGAAAGAGTTGAGAATGAATTTGCTTGAAAAACAAATCTTTCCTTAACAAACAAATGAAAAGAAAAACTTTTTTGTCTTTTTCAATAAGCTCAAAAATGGGACTATTAATTATGCTCATGAAAAAAAATATCCCTTTCTTTTTTCCACTCAAAATCTACAAAAACAAACTTTTTCAAAAGAGATTTTAGAATTCCTAGAAAACACTCAAAACTATTAAAAAATATAATCTTGAGATCTATAATTTCTAAAAATCTAATTGAAGTAAAAGCTTACAAAATTTCTTTTCGAGGATGTTTTACTTAGTTATCAGCAAACTAAGGACTAATTCATTCAAAATAACAAATTAATCAAAAAACAACCAGTTTACGTTTTCTTTTTAAAAATGAAATCCAAAATTTTAAAAACAAGTTCTTTTGAAGCTTCGCAAAGAGAAAAACGAGATGTATTCCTCACCAAAAGAAGATTTTACAAATCAGTCAAACTCATAGAGAAGACCATGAAAACCAGGGTAATCTAAGGTTTATTAGGCTTCTAAACTCTGAGTTACTACATAGACCAAACAAAAATCAAGCCAGGCACACAAAACTTCTAGAAATTCACCTAAAACCTAAATGCCAATGGAATTCACCTACAAAAAGTTTCTGACAAGACACGTGCAGATCTGGGCAGAGGCTAAAACACATAAACAGATCCTAAGCTTAACTGAATGAGAAGATTTTACATTTTTCAAAAATTTGATAGGGTTCACAGGGCCCCAGTATAACCATGTGCGGTACCGCTTTGTGTAGTAAAGAAACAATGCAGGGATGTCCGCACTGTGTTACAACTAGAACGTGCAGCCCTCTTTCAAAACCATGAAAAATAAAAACAATTCAAAATCTAACGAAACTACCCGATCCCACACAAATCAAGCAACAACTCGAAACAGAGAAAAAATTTCTCAAGTCCAAGTAAAAGCAAAGGCAAAAAACAAAAATTCAAGCCCCAAGTGGAGTCGCCGTTTTTTCGGCCGGATAAATCGTTCTTGCTAACAAGACCGATCTCCCTACTATCTACTAATATCTAGCATAAAGCAAAACAAGAAAATTCTATCTTTCTCTAAATATTGCGGTTTATAAATAAAATCCAAGAGATGTTTTAGACCCTACCTCAAGTCCAATGCTAGTTTGTGGCAGTCACGCTCCATCCGTCCAAATGAGCTTCCTTTTAATGAACCTGCAAACACAAATATACACACATCAAATAACACCTGCATAGCCAATATAATAAACCATATTTATCATGATGATCAAGGAATTCATGAAATAAACCATAGAAGAGAGTTTATTGAGAAAAATGAACTTGATTGTATTAACTTTAAACAAAGAAGAACTTTACAACATTGGTGCCTTGATGCTGTACAAGTTCCTCCCAGGATCCAACGAGAATCTCCTCTACTTTGACAAGCTTCACTCTCTTCCCAAAGATATCAAAAGGTATGTAATCTCTCCTCTCAAGCTCAATTAGGAAGTCTAAATTCCAATAGCATTTACCCTCAAAAATATTCAACTTTCAACCTCTCTAGCAACCAGCCCAATGCCTCATTTTATAGTGTAGAGGAAGGAAGTTACCAGGTCCACCTTCAAAGGGATAAGCTCCTCTCATCAAGGGGTTAGCTCCTTTAGTTATGGGAAGCATGAACCAACTAGGAGCGAACTTGCCACCTCAAGATTCCTTATAGAAGGGTCCAGAATTAACCCAAAGTGAGTTTTTAATAATAAACTTGTGCCTTTTTTACTTTTACAGGGGTCTGCACCCTTTCCTTTAGAGACAAAGCGGGCAGATCCGCAGGGAACATGACCAAGGGGTGAGAGACCATAGGTAACGCTTAGAGAAAGTGTGGAACCAGAGTTTTAGAGATTTTCAAGGACTTTCTCTCGTTTTTAAGGCTTGACATGAAGAGCTGAGGTTTAAGACTTCAATAGGAGGATAGTATGAGTGGTGAAAGACTCACATTGACTACAAAATGTCATGGTGACAATATTTTGTGCAACAGAAAGAAAGAAAGTAGATCAAATCCTCCAAAGATTGAGATTAAAACAGAGTTTCATCTGGACCTATGATATCCACAACTTCGTTTGTAGCAGAAGGTAGAAAAATAAGCTATCTCCCTATATCCACCATAGGATTCCAGAAATTGAACAATATGCCAACCAATCTAAATGGGTGGAAGGCACTCTGGTAGATCAAGGTAGCACACAAGTTGAAGTTGATAATGTATTGGTGGATTTAGAAGGAAGGCTTGATTAAGACTCATTTGTACAGGTGCCTGGAGAAACTTCATCACAACAGCAGTCACAAGAACACAACACACAACCATCAGAGCAAAAAAAGTCATCAGAATAGGCAGAAGATTCAGAGCAACCAGAAATTTTGGAGGAGCTAGACCAAATAGAACTAAACATGAGAAACCATCCTATTTTGTAGACTCCTCTGAATGAGGAGAAGAATCCAAAGAGAGGCCGAGATGAGGCCACTCCTTCTACTATGCCTATTGATCAAATTTTTTCTAAAAGGCAAAGATTAAACCCATATGCAGAAGAAGATTATAGTGAGGAAACATCAGAAAACACAACAGCCAAAAGGAGTGACAGAAGGCCAACCATTCCAACAGGAGGGACACCATCTACCTCACAGATACAAGAATTGGAAAGACAACAGAGCACATAGGTATCTTCATTCAGAGCTCCTTCGGGACAAAGCCAGGAAATAAAAGAAAAATATAAGTAAATTAAAGCAAGGAATGAGAAACTGAAAGCTCAGACCTATGCTCACTATCTCATAATGGCTCCAACGAACCAGACAAGGTTAATGTCATCCTTTGACATAAAGGAAGGGAAGATGCAGATGAGATTTCTCAAGCCAGCTGTGCAGCAACTAAGATCCATGGCTGATTATTTAAAGACTGATTTTAAGTTTTGGCAAAGGATATTCATCCTATTGACCAAATAGAACTGCATAAACAAATTAATGAGATGGTATATTCTACACTGACTAATAAGTCCATCACAACACATCAATTGCAGAACTCATTGACCAATACCTCTTAACAGCTTCAAGTGGAAACAGCCTCCTCTTAGGCTAAAGACACTAGGATAAAAACTTTAGAATACTTGGTGATAGAGTTGGGACATGATCCCAAAGATGTCAAAGCAACAGAAAAATTGATTAAAAAGAAGAATGATGATATAGCTGCACTGAAGAATCAGTTTGAGATCCCTCCTCTCCACCACCCTCAAACTATAGAAGTTATAGAGAAAAAAAAGGAGGAAGAACTTATGGAATTAGTCCTTAAGTTAAATGATCAGTTAAAAGAAACTCAAAAAGAATTGGAGAAAGCAACACAGTCTAAGTAGAATGACCTAGCCACTGTTACTCAGACTGCAATACCCATAGTTTCTACAATAGTACCCTCCACTCTGGTAGCTTCCTTGGTACCAACAATTCCATTGGTGACAACATTGCCAGGAGCAGAGACTATTTCAACCACATGTACATCAACCAGTGCAGGGACATCAACAGAAAAAATAGATGAGATGATTAAAGCCATGGAACAAATGAGTTTCCATGCAACAGAATTGAAAAAGCTCAGAGAAAAAATGACAAGTTTTGAAACAAGCTACGAGCTTTCCCAAATTTAGAATAAAGAATAAGAAAGAAAAAACCGAAGGATGGAAGAAAAAATCAAAGTCCTGGAGAAGGATTGACATTAGAAAACCCATTAGGAGACATGAGAAATATATTGTGGGCCAATATCATTCATTCCATCAATGATATTTCACCTTCTATCCAGGTAATTTTTGAACAGATTAACTTAATAAAAGTAGCTATGGAAGCTATACAAAAGAATAAAGAAGAACTTGGAGATAAGCCTGAAGAGGCAAATCAGTTGATTGATTTCTTGAACAGGAGGAACAGGTATCAACTAGATGAGTTGGAGATTGAGGATAGAACCACTACTATTATTGAAATAAATAAAGTTCTTACTAAAAGGAATTTAATTCTTAATTTAGAGAAATGGTGTGAGAGTATTCAGGAAGACATAGATAACTTCATGTTGAAATATGGCATTTTGTGAGAGAAAGGCCTTCCAAGCCCACTGGTTATACATGACAAATTAATGACACAGGAAGACTATGTTGGGTCCCTATAATACTAGTGATTACCCCATTACTATTGTAGTTATACCCCTTATTTATATTGTTGTGCCCCTATTACCCCCATATTGTTATTTCTGTGCCCCATAGAATCCCTCTATTGTTATTTTTGTGGCTTTATATTATTATTGTTAGGTCGGCTGGATTATATTGTGACTCCTTAGACTCCTATATATAGAAAGGAGGTTTTGTCATTTGTATCATCTAAGAATTGTTCATTTATGTAATGTAAAGGAGGTTGCCCCCTCGAAGAGGCTGAATTCTAAGGCGTGGATCTCTCTTTTCTATCTTTTTGTGAGCTGGTTTCATAACATTTTGTATCAGAGCTTTGGATTCTAGGGTTTCGCTGCTCCAAACAGGTCATCGTGGAATTTTCGCTATAACTTTTTTTCTGTGACATTTCAGAAGTCGAAAAAAAAACCCATTGAGAAGAATTGGCTCTGAACCTTGGGTCCGAATTTCAGATCTTTTTGCGCGATATTTTCGGAGATATGATCTGAGGAAGTTGGCCTTTTTGCAGACTCCGGAATTACATTCAAAACAGGTGACCTGGGGAAAATCGTCATAACTCTATCTCTGAGGATCAGATTGAAATTTCGTAAAAAGGTACAGAAAGAGGAAGGACTGTAGTTTCTTGTTTGTGTGTTTCAGATTCATAGGTTGAAACAGTGACTCGTGGCATGTCGTAAAAGTTCGCTCTACTGAACCAGTCTAAAATCAAGTCACTGTGGGAGATTTCACATAACTCTTCCTTCGAGAATCCAATTTGGCTCAGACTTGTGTCATTGGAAAGAGGACGCAGAAGGCTACTACAGGTAGCAATTTCAGAACTGGATGATCCAAAATTATAGAGATACATCAGATTCAATATCAGGCTTCTATAAAGTGAAAAAAGGTGTGTAGTTTTTTTTTTTAATTTTTGTGTAAGCTTGGTTTAACGGAATTCAAAGGGCATAGTAAAGCATTATTATCGGTAACTGATGCCCCGAGGAAAGAAAATGCAAACACCTAGTTAGGAACCTGAAAGCTCTAGCATGACTCATGAAGAAGAAGAAGAAATGCTACATGATATATCAAAATTACAAGAACAAGTGCAACAAATGTCACGCTCACAAAAGCTAACAGAAGCTAAGATAAGTGGCGTGGAATCTAAGATAAAGGGCATGGAAGCTAAGATGGATGATTCGAAGATAGATTTGAAGAGAGACATGGCAGATTTGAAGACAGATATGGCAGATTTGAAGACAGATTTGACAAATTTTCTACAAGAAATACTTACTAATGGTGAAAAGGTTGTAAAGGAAACTCATGATGTGAACAAAAGTAATGTTAATCATGATTCCATAGACGCTAATGTTGGATCGAAGACCCACCATATTCCAAAAATCGATATGAGGAAGTTTGATGGCAAGGATCCTGCCACATGGATATTACAGATGGAGCAATTCTTCGATCTCAATAATGTGCAAAACACACAAAAGGTACGTATGGCAACTATATATTTGGAACCAAATCAGTTTTTATGGTATCAATGGCTTTGCTCTCGTAAAAAAATTATCACTTGGGCAATTTTTACGGAAGAATTGATAGCACATTATGAAGATACAAAAAGCAACACTTTTTTTAGCCAATTGATAAGTCTCAAACAAAAGGGTTCAGTAATGGAGCACATTGAGGAGTTCCAAAAATTGAACATAAGGGTAAAAGATATTCCAGAGGAGCATAGGATTGATGTGTTCATAGGGTCTTTAAAGGATAATATCCAACATGATGTTCGCCTTTGGGAACCTGATTCATTAGAGAAGGCATTCAGGTTAGCAAGAAAAATGGAAAGCAAAATTATGGCAACTAGGAAGCATACCATTCACAACTATAAAGACGGAAGTGTTGTTTCCCATAGTCTTCCACAACCTACAAGGTTGACACCACAACAATTGGAAGAAAAAAGAGAAAAAGGGCTTTGTTACAATTGTGATAGCAAATACACAAAAGGTCATAAGTGTGCTGAGAAGAAATTATTCTACATAGATTGTGAAGAGGAAGAAGAAAAGGAGCAAGAAAGGTCAAAAGAAGAGGATATACTCCAGGAACAAAGCCTAGATGAAGAACAAATAAATCCGACCATATCTTGTAATGCATTGGCGGGAATTACCACTCCTCAAACCATCAAGATAGAAGGACAAATCAAGAAGAAAAAGGTAATAGTGTTGATTGATTCAGGAAGTACCCACAATTTTATTCATTGTAGGGTAGCAAAAGAATTGAATTGCTTCCTATATCCAGCACCAGAGTGTCAAGTGATGATTGCAAATGGAGGAACAATAAATTGCTCTGGAAAGTGCCATAATATCAAGCTATCCATGGGAGAATATGTATTGACTAGCCCAATGCTTTCCATTCCAATGGGAGGTGCTGATGTTGTACTAGGAGTCCAATGGCTACAATCCTTGGGTACAATAGCTTTTAATTTTCAAGAACTTTTCATGAAATTTTCTGTGGAAGGAAAGGAAGTTGAATTAAGGGGTATTGCAGGGAAACCAGGAAAGATAATCAGCTCTAATGGCATGACAAAGCTTCTAAAAAAGGAGCAAAGAGGTGTAATTGCACAATTATGTTCACTAGATGTTTCCACATTGGAATCATCTATTTCTCCAGATCTCCAAAAAGTCCTGGACAATCATTCCAAGGTATTTGAGACTCCCAAAGGTCTCCCACCTATGCGTGATCATGATCATGCTATTCATCTGATTCCAGGAAGTGTTCCTCCAAACATCAGGCCATACAGATATCCCTATGTCCAAAAAAGTGAAATTGAACGTATGGTTGCAGAAATGCTAGAGGCTGGTATAATTCAATCGAGTCAAAGTTCTTTCTTAGCTCCAGTAGTATTGGTGCACAAGAAGGATGGATCATGGCGCATGTGTCTAGATTATAGGGAGCTCAACAAGCTCACTATTAAATATAAGTTCCACATTCCTGTCATTGATGAATTACTGGATGAATTGCATGGATCAATTTACTTCACCAAGTTGGATCTTCGTTCGGGATATCATCAAATCAGAATGAAGGTTGAAGACATTCCGAAAACGGCATTTAGAACTCATGAGGGTCATTATGAATTTTTGGTCATGCCTTTTGGCCTTACCAATGCACCTTCAACATTTCAAGGTTTGATGAATTCAATTTTCAAACCATTCCTTAGAAAATTTGTGTTAGTATTTTTTGATGATATACTAATCTACAGCAAGTCTTGGAAGGATCATGTTGAACATGTTGATAGGGTGCTACAACTATTGGAGGAGAAACAATTATATGCAAAAAGATCCAAATGTTTCTTTGGAGTCCAGGAGGTGGAATATTTGGGTCATATTGTATCTCATGAAGGAGTTAAGGTAGACCCTAGCAAAATTAAAGCCATTAAGGAATGGAAAATCCCCACATCCATAAAGCATCTGCGAGGATTTCTTGGGTTGACAGGGTATTATCGCAAGTTCGTTAAGAATTATGGGAGAATAGCAGCACCTCTAACAACATTATTGAAGAAAGATTCATTTTCATGGACTCCGGAAGCAACAAAGGCCTTTGAACATCTTAAAGAGGCAATGTGCCAAGCACCGGTCTTAGCTACACCGGACTTCACAAAAACCTTTATTGTGGAATGTGATGCTTCAGGAAATGGAATTGGTGCTGTTCTAATGCAAGATGAAAGACCCATTGCTTTTGAAAGTCGTCCAATCAAGGGAAAGTTTTTAAGCAAAGCTATTTATGAGAAGGAAATGTTGGCAATACTCCATGCACTTAAGAAATGGCGACCCTACCTAATGGGAAGACACTTCAAGGTAAAAACGGATCATGATAGCCTTAAATACTTTTTAGAACAAAGATTATCCTCTGAAGAGCAACAAAAGTGGGTCACAAAGATGTTGGGTTATGACTTTGAAATCATCTACAAAAAAGGGAAGCAAAATGTGGTGGCAGATGCACTCTCAAGAAAGGATGAGGATGTCAAAGCATTGTTGTGTGCCATTTCTATTATCCAACCAGATTGGATAAACGAAGCAAGGGAGGAATGGAAGAATGACAAAGAAGTGTGGGAACTTATTCGAAAGCTACAACAAGATTCCAGTACTTCTAATACATTTAGCTGGCAAAATGATTCGTTATGGTACAAAGATCACTTATACCTTTGTAAGAATTCCCAGTTAAAACAAAAGATTCTTATGGAATTGCACACTTCTCCCTTAGGAGGGCACTCAGGATTTTTAAAAACTTACCACAGGGTTAAGAAGGAATTTTTTTGGGATGGCCTTAAATCAGATATTCAAAAGTTTGTGGTGGAATGTTTGGTTTGCCAACAAAATAAAGTTGAAACAATTAAGACACCAGGTCTATTACAACCTTTATCCATTCCAAGCCAACGTTGGGAGGAGGTTTCAATGGATTTTATCACAGGTTTACCCAAGTCTGAGGGAAAGAGTGTCATCATGGTGGTAGTTGACAGACTTACCAAGTATGCACACTTTTGTGCATTATCACATCCATTTAAAGCCAGTACAGTTTCTACTGCATTTATGGAAACAGTTCAAAAGCTACATGGAAACCCAAAGATTATTGTAAGTGATAGAGATCCCATTTTCACGGGAAATTTTTGGACAGAATTATTTTCTTGTCTTGGTACTCAGTTAGCTCACAACTCATCTTATCATCCTCAATCTGATGGGCAAACTGAGATAGTAAACAAATGTTTGGAAGGATATCTTCGTTGCTTTATATCTGATAAACAGACACAATGGGTCAAATGGTTGCCTCTGGCTGAATGGTGGTATAACACTTCCTTCCATACAGCAACAAAAATGACCCCATTTATGGCACTTTATGGGTATCAACCACCATCCATCAAATCATATTTAAGAGAAAATTCTAAGGTTCAGGCAGTGGAACAACACATCGAACATCAACAACAAGTCCTCCAACTCTTAAAGGATAACCTCGTGTTGGCACAAAATAGAATGAAACAACAGGCAGATCAGCATCGCAGTGAAAGAAGTCTTGATGTAGGTGATTGGGTATTCCTACGGCTGCAACCATATAAGCAAATGTCCCTAAAGCAAGCTAAGAAGGATAATAAATTATCACCAAAGTATTATGGTCCGTACAAGGTGTTGCAAAAGATTGGTACTATGTCATACAAATTGGAGCTTCCTGCAGCTTCTCGATTGCACCCAGTTTTCCATGTTTCATGTTTAAAGAAGGTTATAGGCGACAAGCTCCCAGTTCAAACAATATTGCCAGAACTTGACGAGGAAGGAAAAATTATATTGGAACCGGAAGCAGTCACAGAAACAAGAACTCGACAGCGACGAAATCGATCAATTTCAGAGTATCTTATCAAGTGGAAGAACTTATCCGCTGAAGATTCCACATGGGAAGATGAGAATTTTATGCAGAAGTATCCAGAACTACTCAAGCGTTGAGGACAACACTTTTTTGAAGGAGAGGGGCATGTTGGGTCCCTATAATACTAGTGATTACCCCATTACTATTGTAGTTATACCCCTTATTTATATTGTTGTGCCCCTATTACCCCCATATTGTTATTTCTGTGCCCCATAGAATCCCTCTATTGTTATTTTTGTGGCTTTATATTATTATTGTTAGGTCGGCTGGATTATATTGTGACTCCTTAGACTCCTATATATAGAAAGGAGGTTTTGTCATTTGTATCATCTAAGAATTGTTCATTTATGTAATGTAAAGGAGGTTGCCCCCTCGAAGAGGCTGAATTCTAAGGCGTGGATCTCTCTTTTCTATCTTTTTGTGAGCTGGTTTCATAACAGACTATATCAAGAGATTAAATAAACATGCCAGAAGCCAAGCAAGTTCCTTAGGAGTAAAAGCATTACCTACAAGAAAGGTACTTTATGATGGCTTGGAGAATCTATTTTACATAGAACATGAAGTAAAAATCTATTCACCAGCAAACCCAATTTTGCTAAGTACACATAAGCTAATGAAGTTTATAGGAAGATAATTAGGATGAAATTATCGAATAACGAATGGTGGACCAGTTTGACTGATTTACTATAAGTTTGCTATAGTAAATCTGTGGAGTAAAAGATATTTACCATGGTAACTTCTAGTAAGAAAGGATGAAAGGATGAAACAACATAGGTAAAGAGTATTAGTTGGTGAAGAAAATAGTGAAGTCCATCACATAAATACCGAGGCAACTGCAAGAGCCAAATCCGAGTTCCAGTATCTAGCACATTCACAAATAGAGGGACAGAAAACAATCTGTTTTCCATCTGTCTCTATCTTCGTGTGGAAGATAACTTTTGTTTCCTAGAATAAATATCATATAATTATGAGATATTTTGTATTAATTTTTATATAAATACTTCACAAATTGAAGTAATTAGGGTGGATTAAAAAGCATTTCTGTAGACTTTTTGTTTTGAGCTAAAGGAGCTATTGTAATCAAGGCTGGACTGGGTTACTGGATTAAATGAAGTTGAGGACATTTCACTCAATTCATGCACACTATGGGATACAAATAAGTATCACTTCCCTGAGTTATATTATTATTTTCCTTCATGTTATTAAATATCATATGTGTTTCTTATAATTCTTAAAAGAAAACAAGGAATAATGTCATCAGAATTAGCCCAAGTTCTCTCTATTTTAACTGTTTGCTTATTTAATGTTTTCTCCTAAATTGCTTAAGTTTGGAAATTCTTAGTTTCTCTCTTACTTCTGTAATTCATTCCCTCTATTGGCCCTTAGTACTGGATTCTTAATTTCCCTTGCTATTTTTCAAACCTCCCTTCTTCATCTTAACCACTGTTAAGGATTTTTCATTGCCCTTGGCCCTGGTTAAATTTTCATCCATCGAAAGCTTTAGATTTGTCCTTGCTATGCTAGTTTACCCTGTGAACTCTTACCTTGGTGATTAATCAGGTCCTGATAAACCTTTCCTACTTGACTCCATAGCCCAATGGTCTAAATACCTTCTCTGCCAATTTGTTTCCTTAATTCCACCAAAAGAATAAAAACAAATTCCTTGAGCATTAATAACTAGCCTAATATCATATCAAAACAACGCTAAATTATAAAGAGAGAGCCCTCTCTGAGTATAGGCGGCTAGGATCTGTACTTAAAATATTGGTTTGTTGTTACCTTGGACACTTTCCTTCTTTTAAATAACTTCTAAGGAAAATCTAAGTGATAACATAGTGGAGACCATACTGGGGAATGAGCAAATCCTTAGTTGAAATAAACCTTCGAGAAACATAAAGTTTAATTTGGAAGTATCTTAAAGGATTATTAGAAGTTAGTTTGAACATCCATAAAAGAATAGCATTTAAAAAGCTTGAAATCTGGCTTCAGGAAGAACTCATTATACCAGGGCTAACCCTGATCCAAATCCTCCCCCTGTGTTTGAAAATCCCAACCTGATTCTGAGAATCATCAGAAGAAAAGAGATTTTAGTCAGCCCTAGACCTTTGTTTAGATCATATTCATGCCATGATGAGTGGCTTTTCTTAGAATACCTTCCTTTTGACGAATATTTTGAAACATCTCTGTTTAGAACCACATCTGATTGTGAACTATTGGACTTAGTCCCAGATCCATAATTCACCAGAGAAATTGACATCCAATGAGCCAACTTGTCGATTAATCGAAATCTACTAAACTCCCCTCAATCATCCCTTACCACTGATAGAGCCCCTAAACTTTCTGAAACAACTTCACTTTCTTTTATTTCATCATTATTCCCTCACCTTTTTGAAGTCCAATCCACCCCTCCATTCATTCCTTCACTTCCTCTTCAGCCAATCACTACTCAACACCCTACCACTACCTCTAATTCTTCCTCCACAACCCAAACACCCCCTGTTACCCCAACTCTGGTTCCCACTCCTACCCAACCTAGAATCATGGCCAATAGATATGCTCCCCTTGTGATGCCTGCTCCCCAAGGTGCTATGCCACAAGACTATCAGAGTAAAATTGTTACCTTTGATGGCACTCGAACATACACAGCACAACGACACACTAGGAAAATGACAGACTACTTTGAGCTTCATGAGATTGACATAGCAGATGTCCATATGTGAATCTTTGTCCAAAGTCTAGCTGGAGAAGTGAGAGCATGGTTTAGATATTTTCCCCCTCAGAGCATAGATAGTCTAGAATTCCTTTCCCAAAAATTTTGAATAGGTGAGAGAAGAAGAAGAACCCCCTTCAGATTTTATCTGAATATGAAAAACTTTAAAGGGGGCCAAATGAAACTGTTTAGGACTATTGCACCAGGTTTAATAATGTATATAATGCCATTCCACTTGACCTTAGACCTCAACCTGGCCTATCCCTGATTAAATTTCCAGATGGATTTGATATAGATATGGCTTTTCAATTAACATAAAGAAATCCCCCTACTCTGGAAGAAATGCAGAATGTAGTGGTAAGCATTGAAGCTAACTCGCTTGCCAAAGGAGCCAGAGCTAGAAATGGGAGAAGAGTGCCCCTGAAAGAAGAAACTTCACCCTTTGACCTAAAAATGGATGCTTTGGCCAAAGGAATGGGAAGGTTGATGGACATAATTGAAAACATTGAAAGAAAACTTCACTGGGATAACCAGCAGGCTCCCCCAATAATAAATCCGAACTTTAGGAAAAACCAGAACTAGAATACTAGAAAGAATATTCCTAACCAGAATATCAGACCACATTTGCAAGAAAACTATGCAGAGGCCTCCCACTTAGAATACCCTGAACAAGACACTTGGATTAATTTGATGGGTCTAGATGATGAGGAAAACATTTTCCTAACTTAGGATGAACAAAGAAACACACATGCTCCAACAATTCCAAACCCAAACAGGAGCATCATTTGATTTCAACCAGGGGTACGACTCTGGTATTTTTGAGGTACATAAACAGTACAATTTAAGAAGTAGAAGAAATATTGATTCCCCAAAAAAAATCCAATAAACAGTTCCTAATCAGTCTAAGAAAATCAAAACAACTCCAGTGACAAAAACTCTTCAAATCCTTTCTAGATCAAATCAGAATCCCCCCAACCCAACCGTTGAAGATGTAACTGATAACCAGACTTCTAATGAATAGCCTTCCACTTCATCTCCCCCCAAGGAAACAGTGCAAAACTCTCCAAATATTATATTATAAAACCCAACAAAGAATGCTCCAAACCTTGAAAAAGAAGAAAACATTGCTGCCAAAGTTTCAAATGTTCAAATGGATAAAGCCCCTTTGTCTTTCAATCTAGGGGCAGAGGTGGCCAATCTCAAAATCTCAGTTCCTTTAACAAAACTGGTTAAACATGATACTTACAGGTCTCAAATAAGAAAATCATTAAATTTCATTGAAAATGAAGATTTTATAAACCTCTTTGATGATCAACCTGAGTTAATTTTTGGCCCTAATGTAAATGGGAAACCAATGGAAGGAGGGATACCACCCTTCTATATAAGCTTCAACATTCACGACAAAATCTTGTATAATTCCATGCTTGACTTTGATGCTTCACATAATCTCACACCCAAGTCTGTTATGGAGAAACTTAACTTAGACATCACTAGGCCTTATAGGGATTTATTTTCCTTTGATTCAAGTTAGGTTAAGTGCTTAGGGCTTATAAAAGATTTGTGTGTTTCTTTGGTTCAGTACCCTGCCAAAACTATACTCATGGACATTTTTGTTGTTGATATACCTCCCAAGTATGGAATGCTATTTTCCAGATCTTGGGGTGCTAAACTCCAGGGATCCCTACAACTTGATATGTCTTATGCTACCATTTCAGTTTTTGGACATCCCAAGAAACTATATAGAGAACCTTTAATGAAGTATGTAATGAGAAGTTAGGAGAGGCATAAAAAATTTCCCATATATTCAGTACATTCTAACATGGATTATTTTATTCTTTATAATGCTAAAACAAGACATGAAACTGATTCAAGTAACATTATAACATAACCAAAAGAAATTATAGTAGTAATAGAAAATTCAAGTGTTCAAATTCATGAGATATCAGATGACAAAGAAAACCTAGATGGCCTAGTCAAGAAAGAAACTACCACTCCAGATACAAATCATGAACATCAAATCTTATGGCATCTAGAATTTGATGGTTCAGTAAATAGGCTAGTTGCAGGAGCAGGTGTATGGATTTATAAATTAGAGAATGATCATGCAAAAGGTCATGCCTATAGGTTAAACTTCAAATGTACAAACAATATGGCAGAATATGAAGCACTCCTATTAGGTATTAAACTGGTTAAAGGATTAAGAGCTATAATGGTATCAATTGAGAGAGACTCGGAACTGATAGTTAAACAAATTAATGGTGTTTACTTGACCAGAGACCCTATACTAGGATTTTATAGAGGTACAGTTGTAGAAATCCTTAACACCTTTTTAGAAACTAAGATTGTTGCTATCGCCAGAAAACATAACATGCAAGCTCACAGTTTCGCGATGTTTGCTAGTACCAGTAAGTTGCCCTTCCAACCCAACCATTAGTACACTGGTGAGGTTAGGCATAGATCAGCGATTCCTGACAACATAAAGAACTGGAAAGTGTTTGAAAATGATAAGCAGATTTACCATTTTTTAACATTAGATGAAGAATTTGCTAATATTAACATAGATATAGATACAACTTCAGATTTTGATCATGCTAATGAAATAAAAATTAACAAACTAGAAGAAGATCAAATAGATAGACTTCATCCTACAGAATTCACAAAATCAAATATTCAGAATTTAAAACAAATGGAAATCGATGAAGTAATTGATGATGAAACTAAAGTCATAAATCTCAAAGATAATTTCTTACTCAAGGGATTAACCCCTTTGGAGGACTTATTTGACACAAATGATATTCCTAAAAAGCGAAAAATGGAACCTTTGAAATTAGACATTAAGGAATGTAATATAGGATCTGAAGAGAATCTGAAACTAATAAAACTATCTAAATCATTACCTCCCAATGAAAAACTGAAATACATGGAACTTATGAAGGAATTCTAGGATGTTTTTCCCCTGAGTTATGAGGACCTAAAGTCAAATGATACTAGCATCATACAACGCACTATCCCTTTAAAAGAAGATCAGAAACCCTTTAGACAGAAGCTTAGAAGAATTAACCATGTTCTACTACCTTCTATCAAAAACAAAATCAAACTAATGTATAAAGCTATGATTATTACACCCATTAGGTTTTCAGATTGGATATCTAATCCTATTCCGACAAGAAAGAAAACTGGAGAAATAGAATTGTGTGTAGACCTTAGGAAGTTAAATAAACTTTCACTGAAAGATAACTATACCCTACCTGAAATGGATCACATATTGCAAAGGGTAGTAAGTTCCACAAGGATCTCACTATTAGATGGATTCTTTGGTTATAACCAAATCCTAGTCCATCTCGATGATCAAGCAAAGACTACATTCACTACCCCATGGAGTACCTTTATGTATGTTAAAATTCCTTTTGGATTGAAAAATGTAGGGGCCACCTTTCAAAGAGCAATGGATATTTCCTTTGCTAAGGAAATCCTTGATTTCCTAGTTATATAACTTGATGATATCACAGTGTTTTCCAAATCAAATCAACAACACCTGAATCATCTTAGGCATGTCTTTATTAAATGCAAGAAGTATGGTATCTCTTTGAATCCAAAAAAGTCTTTATTTGGTTTGGAAGAAGGTACATTATTAGGCCACATTATCTCTAAAGATGGAATTCAGATTGACCCAACCAGGATTGAAGCTATTTTGCAAATACCCCACCCCAGAAACATCAAAGAACTTCAAGCATTTTTAGGAAAGATAAACTTGTTAAGAAGATTTATCTCTAACCTAGATGAACTAATTTGATTGCTAAATAACATGTTGAGAAAAGATTCATCTATTAAATGGACAGTAGAGGCTAAGAAATCATTTGAAGATATAAAACTATCCTTGATTCAAACACCAGTCCTCATAAGTCTAATGTTTGACAGAATTTATCATGTTTTCCTTTGCATCAGAACATACCATTGATGCAGTTTTATTACAGAAGAATGATCAGGGATTTGAACAACCAATAGCCTTATTTAGTAAACCTCTAAGGGATGCACCTTTACAGTATAACATAATGGAAAAACTGGCTTTTGCTTTGGTAAAAGCTATCAAAGATTTCAGAGTCTATATCTTGTACTCTCACATAGTAGCTTATGTTCCCAATGTTGTAGTCAAAGACATTCTAACACATAATGGAGTTGATGGAAAAAAGGGAAAGTGGATAGCTACCATATTAGAGTATGCCATAGAGATTAAACCTACAAAATTAATCAAATTTCAGGGTTGGCCAAACTTATGGATGAAATAAGTTGCCAAGCCCTAGATATAAACTTCATTATAGAACTGGATAATGAAGAGGAGATGGTGACTCCAGAGATGAGCCAGGCCTTTAGAGATTCACCATGGTACACTGATATAATATATGTTCTACAAAACCTACAAGCTCCTCCAGGGTTGTCCAGAACTAAACGTAGGCTTTTGAAAAATAAATCTTTGAAATTCTGCATAATTGATGATACTTTATTTTGGAAAAATCGTGAAGGTGTTGTGTTAAATTGTTTATTAAAGGAAGAATCTGACAAAGTACTCCAAGTATTTCGTGCAGGTGATTGTGGAGGACATCTCTACTGGAAGACAATGGTTGATAAAATCTTAAGAGTTGGATTTTACTAGGCAACTATGTTTTTTGATGTAAAAAAATGTGTAACCTCCTCCCACAAGTGTTAGATATTTGAAGGAAAAAGAAAACTTTTTTCTTTACCTTTGAAACCCATTTCTACTGAAAAACCTTTTCAACAGTGGGGTATAGTCTTCATTAGTGAAATTCACCCCCCTTCTTCTGCTCAACATAGGTGGATATTGACTGCGATAGATTAATTTACAAAGTGGATAGAAGACATTCCCTCTAGACAAGCCACTGATACTGTCATAATAGGTTTTCTGGAGGCCAATATTCTGTCCAGATTTGGTTGTCCCAAAAATTCTACAGCCTTTAAATCAAAGAGGATGATTGGTTTCTGCCATAAATACCATATAACCCTTGGTCATTCTACAACCTACTATCCCCAAGGAAATGGACTTGTAGAATCCTCCAACAAAATCCTGATGAACATTATTAAAAAATTGTTGGAAGATAATAAGAAAACATGGAACAAGAAGTTAATAAATGCTTTGTGGGCAAGCAGGCTAACCACTAAGAAATCTATTGGAACCAGTCCCTATTAGCTAGTCTATGGGATGGAAGCATTTTTCCCTTTATCATTGGGAATTCCAATAATTAAACTACTTCAGGAATCCCAAGTTGAGCTAAATGATATTCAGAGGAGAATCAATCAGACCATCCATTTGCAGAAAACCAGGGAGGAAGTATACATCAGTGCCCAAGTACTACAGGAAAAACTCAAGAAAGTTTTTAATAAAAGAACCAAGGTAGAAGACTTATATCTTGGTGATAAAGTTTTGAAGTGGGACTCCAGGAGGGAAGACAAAGGGAAACATGGGAAGTTTCATTTCTTGTGGAAAGGTCCATAAATTATATATGCCTTCAGAGGTAATAATGCTTACTTTCTCAAAGAATTGGATGGTACAGAGGTAGAAAGAGGACCAATAAATGGGCGAATGTTGAAGCACTATATTGATCCAAGTTACTAATTTTACCAGTTTTAGTTGTACATACTATATCCTTGTTAAAGTTTAGTGTTGATTAGATGGTAAAATTTTGGATTTGTAGCCCGAAGAGAAGGCCTTAAGCTTCAAAAGTGTCACTGTCATAAATATCAATAAAGCAACACAATAAAGGGAAAATTGCAGAATCAAATTATAGTCTTTTAGAAGGCCACTGATCTATAGTTCTTGACTTTCCACCAGGGAAAGCCATCCCCAAGTGGAGCCACTGTTATGTTCCTATACGAGTAGGTTTCATAATTTATGATCGACTTAGTTTATCTCTATAATATGTACATATCTTTCCTTTCTGTAAATGTTTTCCATATTCAAAAAATCAAAAAATTAAAAAATGTAAAGAGGGTATGTCCTAAAAGAAAAATCAAAGGACAAAAAGAATAAAGAAAAGGTCAAAAAATAAATGAAAGAAAATTAACCCCAAGAAAAATGGAAAAGACCATGAAAGTGTTTAAGTCTAAATGCCACTACCATTTACTTTGATGAAAAATTAAAGGTTGTGTGTATCTTTTGACTTATCCACAATCCATGAATGGTCAAATAGTGTAAACTTGGCTATTTCATGTTTTCAATTTCTATGTTCATAGATAGAGTATAAAATATGACTAAACTATTTAATCTTGGCAGATAAATAGATAGGTAGAATGAATAAAAGGAGCTCAACAATTTAATCTGAGCCCTTGGATGTAATAAGGATAGAATTAGATATATTTTTATTATAAAGGAAAAGAAAATTTTGATAAGGGTTTGCCAGTTTAAGAGCACCCTAATAAAGAGTAGAAAAATGGTAGGAGGTGTAGGTGGGTAAGTAGTTACGTGGTTGCAGAATTCTGATGAATGGTTGGTTAAAAATCATATCATATGCTTCATCATCAAGTTACTAAAGTGTGGATGATAATTTAGCAATTACATAAAGTCAAGTGATTAATTTCCTCATTCATTTTACCCTTACGTTTACTAATTTCCCATAAGTAAACACAAAAGTACCTAAAGCCTAAAGTTAGAGGGGCTTAGAACAATTATCTAACTTCTGGAGGGACTGGACCCTCAACCCAATAACTTATAAGGTATAAGTACTAAAACCCCTTCATCAACATTCATCCCCTCCATCATTCATTCATTTTCCTTAAAAACTACCTTTTCCTAAGATAAAATCACTATTTGCCTAAGAAAAGTAATTACCCCCATATAAAAACCCACAAATATACTTAAGCCTAAGTTGTGTTGTTCGAATGCGGAAATGTCAATATATTTCAAAAACATTTTACTTAGTGCTTTCAATTTTCATTTTCATCTTAACATCTAATTTTATTTATATATTTAAATCCAAAAATACACCCCTTTCCCATATATATTATTAAATCTCCATATGTTAATATCTCGCCCTGATTTAAAATATAAACCATAATAAAATAATTGAATGGATTAATTAATCGATCTGCGATTAATTGATAACCATAACCCTCTGCCATGTTAAAAGGGATTAATTAATAAAATTGTGATTAATTAATAACTATCCTCCAATCAAATCATCCCCAACATCATTAAATATTCCTATTCCATAATTATTATCCCATCGGGACCCTCCTCTAACTCCCTATCAAATGATTGACCCGATCACCATACTATCTGACCCCTTCAGATCTAACGACTGACGCTTATATCGTGCGGCCACTGATGTTGACCTTTACGTGCCTGATGTGAGTGGTTTCACTGCTCACCCTGCTACTATGTGTCACCCGATGAATGGCATTGGGCGAACCTCTCCCAATACCACCAAGCCCTCAAAAGTGGTGCAATAGATTATGCTTACCACCTCCACTTACCACCCTCGCTAAATGACAAAGCATCACCTCTGTTAGTTGGTGCCAGGTATCACTTTCCCATTATACCCACCAAATCCATTCACTTTGCAAATAAAACAAAAAATACTCATTATTTTTGTTTTACCAAGAAAAGAACCTCTTGTTCCCCATGCACATGCAGAGTACGTTCGAATTGTCAACTTGTTTCCAACCGTCAAACTCCAGAAGCTGCTGAACTCCAGATTTCTAGTGCGAAACTGTGCTCTCCCTACGAACATTGCACCAGTGCCATTAGTCCATTTTTACAACCAGCACCTAGTATTTACCTTGTTTTCAACCGAGAAACCTTGTTTTCATATTGAACTTGAGCTGAATTGCTTTATAAATTAAGTAATTTGGTGAAATTAACACTCTTGAAACTCTATGAGACAACCTCGTTTTCCATAAATCCCCTGAAACCCCCTGCTATTGTCCTTGAATCCATAAGAACCAAGGATAGACACCCCAGTTTCCTTGAATTTCATGCCAGTTACCAATCCCCATAGAGATTTAGACCGTCTTCCCTTGGCTGACAAAGATTTTCAGATCAAAGCCCTCACTTTCGATGAAACCCATTTGAAACTGATTTTCAGACATTGAGACAACTATTTCAACCATGAAGATAAGATAGGCCTCTAGGAAGCAAACCTCCCCAAATATCAATTCCATAGTGTTCATTTCTTCCCGGAGTTTATTCACTACTATCATGCAAATTATGACCCTATTACGAGAGTTGTAATGTCCATAGACCAGAAAATCATGTTTACTACCACTACTGAATCCATAAATGAAATGTTACAGTTACAACCTGGTCAAGACCTTACCCCCCTTACCATTGTTGATTTGCTTGAAATATTCTCTTATCTATCTAGTTCCAGAAGTACCAAAATCCTCCAAACTTTCATTGTTGAAGAAAAGTACATGCCAAAAGACCCCCCTCCTTATGTGTCAGTCATATTTTCTAATGTGGGCAAAGATATCACAACAATGATATCATCCATCTTAGGTTTTACCACTAATGAATATGTAGATGAGATCATTTTTGCCTACATGTCTATTTTTACCCCTAGTCAACCTCTTGCAGTCAAGTTTTATTATGCAAAATTCATCGTAGATAAAATGCATGATTAGTTTATGAGATTAGAAAATGAGAGAGTGTTCAAGTATTCATTAGTCCTATACCATTTGCTTCTCTACTACCAAACAGATAAGTTTCCCTTCTCTGTCCAAAAGCTTGATACTAGAGGGAATCCTAGATCGGTCATCTTCTGGACCTCTTTATTCCACACGTCTAGTTCTTCTCCCTATTCATATACAGATTTTATTGACCTATTTGTACATCCAGTGACTACAATGTTATTAGTATGTCCCCCTCCCAGAATCAGCGTAGACATTAAGAGGGTTCTCCAACTGTCCAAGCAACACAAAGTAGGAGATTAGTACTTGTACCAAAACCATACTGAAATCAGGATTTATGGGTGTGAGCTACCTCCTTACAAATTACCTAGATATCTCCCGATGAGATTATTTGCTCTGGAGTACTATAGACAAATGATCAATTCTGATGAGATTCACTTTGTCAAAACCAAGAAGAAGGCCCAACTAAGAAGAAAAGATCATATAGGCTCATTTATTTGCAATAATAGAGAAGCAGGAAAGGAGACAGATCAAATCCTCCAAAGATTGATATTAAAACAAAGTTTCATCTAGATCTATGATCCCCACATCTTCATTTGTAGTAGAAGGCAAAAAAATAAGCTATCTCCGTATATCCGACATACGACTCCAAAAATTGAACAATATGCCAACTAATCTGAATGGGTGGAAGGCACTCTGTTAGATCAAGATAGCACACAAGCTGTAGTTGATAATGTATTGGTGGATTTATAAAGAAGGCTTGATGAAGATTCATTTGTACAGGTGCTTGGAGAAACTTTATCACAACAGCAGTCACAGGAACACAACACAAAGCCATCAGAGCAACAAAAGTCATCAAAACAGGTAAAAGATTTAGAGCAACCAGAAATTTCAGAGGAGCTAGACCAAACAAAACTAAACATGAGCAACCCTCCCATTTTGCAGACTCCTCTAAATGAGGAGAAGAATCCAAAGAGAAGCCGAGATGAGGCCACTCCTTCTACTATGCCTATTGATCAAACTTTTTCTAAAAGGAAAAGGTTAAACCCATATGCAGAAGAAGAGTATAGTGAGGAAACAATAGGCAACACAACAGCCAAAAGGAGTGATAGCAGGCCAACCATTCCAATAGGAGGGACAATATCTACTTCATAGATACAAGCATTGGAAAGAAAACAGAGCACGGAGCTTTCTTCATTTAGAGCTCCTTTGGGACAAAGCCAAGACATAAAAGAAAAATATAAAGAAACTAAAGCAAGGAATGAGAAACTGAAAGCTCAGACCTATGCTCACTATCTCAGAATGGCTCCAACCAACCAGACAATGCTAATGTCAGCCTTTGACATAAAGGAAGGAAAGATGCAGATGAGATTTCTCAAGCCAACTATGTAATAGCCAAGATCCATAGCTGATTATTTAAAGACTGATTTTGAAGTTTTGGCAAAGGATATTCATCCTATTGACCAAACAAAACTGCAGAAACAAACCGGTGAGATGGTATATTCTACACTGACTAATAAGGCCATCACAACACATCAATCGTAGAACTCATTGACCAATACCTCTGCACAGCTTCAATTGGAAAAGGCGTTTGCTCAAGCTAAGGACACCAGGATAAAAACTTTAGAAGACTTGGTGATAGAGTTGGGACATGATCCCAAAGATGTCAAATGAGCAAAGTGGTTGATTAAAAAGAAGAATGATGATATAGCTACACTGAAGAAGTAACTAAAGATCCCTCCTCTCCACCACCTTCAAACTGCAGAAGTTATAGAGAAACAAAAGGAGAAAGAACTTATGGAATTAGTCCTTAAGTTAGATGATCAGTTAAAAGAAACTCAAAAAGAATTAGAGAAAGCAATACAGTCTAAGCAGAGTGAGCCAACCACCGCTCCTCAGACTGTCTTACCGATTGTTTCTATAGTAGTACCCTCCACTCTGGCAACTTCCTTGGCACCAAGACTTCCACTAGTGACAACATTGCCAGTAGCAGAGACTATTTCAACCACAGGTACATCAACTAGTGTAGGGACATCAATAGAAAAAACAGATGAGATGATTAAATCCATGGAACAAATGAGTATCTAGGCCATAGAATTGAAAAAGCTCAAAGAACAAATGAAAAGTTTGGAAACAGACTATGAGATTGTGCAAATTCATAATAAAGAAGAATAAAGAAAAAACCGAAGGGTGGAAGAAAGAATCAAAGTCCTGGAGAAGGATTTGACATTAGAAAAACCATTGCGACACATGAGAAATATATTGTGGGCCAATATCATTAATTCCATCAATGATATTTGGCCTTCTATCTAGGTAATTTTTGAACAGACTGAATTAATAAAAATAGTTTTGGAAGGTATACAGAAGACTAGAGAAGAACTTGGAGATAAGCTTGAAGAGGCAAAATAGTTGATTGATTTCCTAAACAGTAGGAACAGGTATTAGCTAGATGAGTTAGATATTGAGGATAGAACAACTACTATTATTGAAATAAATAAATTTCTTACCAAAAGGAACTTAATTCTTAATTTAGAGAAAAGGTGTCAGAGTATTCAGGAAAACATAGATGACTTCATATTGAAATATGGCATTTTCAGATAGAAAGGCCTTCCAAGCCGACTAGTTATACATGACAAATTAATTACACAGGAAGACCATATCGAGAGATTAAATAAACATGCCAGAATCTGAGCAAGTTCCTTAGGAGTAAAACCATTACCTACAGGAAAGGTACTTTATGATGACTTGGAGAGTCTATTTTACATAGAACATGAAGTAAAACATCTATTCACCAGCAAACCCAATTTTTCTAAGTACACAGAAGTTGATGAAGTTTATAGGAATATGATAAGGATAAAATTACAAGATAATGAATGGTGGACTGGTGGACCAGTTTGACTGATTTACTATAAGTTTACTATAGTAAGTCTATGAAGTAAAAGATATTTACCATGGTAACTTCTGGTAAGACAGGTTGAAAGGATGAAACAACGCAGGTAAAGAGTATCAGTAGGTGAACACAAGAGTGAAGTCGAGCACATAAATACCGAGGCAACTACAAGAGCCAAATCTGAGTTCTAGTATCCAACACATTCACAAACAAAGGGACAATAAACAATATGTTTTCCATCTGTCTCTATCTTCATGTGGAAGATAACTTTTGTTTCCTAGAATAAATCTCATATAGTTATGAGATATTTTGTATTAATTTTTGTATAAATACTTCACAAATTGAAGTAATTATGGTGGATTAAAAAGCATCTCTATAGACTTTTTGTTTTTAGCTAAAGGAGATATTGTAATCAAGGCTTGACTAGGTTTTTGGATTAGATAAAGTTGAGGATTAGATAAAGTTGAGGTTATTCATGTGCACTGCGGGAAACAAATAAGTTCACTTCTCTAGAGTTTGATTATTGTTTTCCATCATGTTATTAAATATCATATGTGTTTCTTATAATTCTTAAAAGAAAACAAGGAATAATATCATCAGAATTAGCTTAAGTGCTCTCTGTTTTAACTGTTTGCTTATTTAATGTTTTCTACTAAATTTCTTAACTTATGGAATTCTTAGTTGCTCTCTTACTTCAGTAATTAATTCCCTCTATTGTCGCTTAGTACTGGATTCTCAATTTCCCTTGCTATTTTCCAAACCTCCCTTCTTCATCTTAATCCCTGTTAAGGATTTTTCATTGCCCTTGGCCCTGGTTAAGATTTTCATCCATCGAAACTGGTTAAGATTTTCATCCATCGAAACCTTCAAATTTGTTCTTGCTATGCTAGCTTCCCTTGTGAACTCTTACCTTGATGATTAATCAGGTCCTGATAAACCTTTTCTACCTGACTCCATAGCCCAATGGCCTAAATACGTGCTCTGCCCATCTGTTTCCTTAATTCCACCAAACAAATAAAAACAAATTCCTTAAGCATTAATAACTAGCCTAATATCATATCAAAACAACACTAAATTATAAAGAGAGAGCCCTCTCTGAGTATAGGTTGGCTAGGATTTGTACTTAAAAGATTGGTTTGTAGTTACCTTGGACACTTTCCTTCTTTTAAATAACTTCTAAGGAAAATCTACGTGATAACATAGTGGTGACCATACTGGGGAATGAACAAATCCTTAGTTGAAATAAACCTGTGAGAAACATAAATTTTAGTTACGAAGTATCTTAAAGGATTATTAGAAGTTATTTTGAACATCCATAAAACAATAGCATTTAAAAAGCTCGAAATCTGGCTTCAGGAAGAACTCATTATACGAGTGATAACCCTAATCCAAATCCTCACCCTGTGTTTGAAAATCCCAACCTGATTTCGAGAATCATCAGAAGACAAGAGAGTACAGTCAGCCCTATACCTTTGCTTAGATCATATTCATGCCCTGCTGAGTGTCTTTTCTTAAAAGACCTTCCTTTTGACGAATATTTTGAAGCTTCTCTGTTTAGAACCACATCTAATAATGAATTGTTGGACTTAGTCCCAAATCCAAAATTCACCAAAGAACTTGAAATCCAATGAGCCAACTTGTCAATTGATCAAAATCTACTAAACTCCCCTCATTCATCCCTTACCACTGATAGAGCCCCTGAAATTTCTGAAACAACTTCACTTTCTTATATTTCATCATTATTCCCTCATCTTTCTAAAGTCGAATCCACCCCTCTGTCATTCCTTCACTTCCTCTTCAGCCAATCACTACTCAACACCCTACCACTAACTCTAATTCTTTCTCCAGAACCCAAACACCCCCTGTTACCTCAACTCTAGTTCCCACTGCTACCCAACCTATAATCATGGATAATAGATATGCTCCCCTTGTGGTGCCTACTCCCCAATGTGTTATGCCATAGGACTATCAGTGTCAAATTGTTACCTTTGATGGCACTGGAACATAAACAGCACAACAACACACTAGGAAAATGACAGACTACTTTGAACTTCATGAGATTGACAAAGTAGATGTCCAAATGAGAATATTCATCCAAAGTGTGGCTGGAGAAGTGAGAACATGGTGTAGATCTTTGCCCCCTCAGAGCATAGATAGTCTAGAAGTCCTTTACAAATAGTTCTTGAATAGGTGGGAGAAGAAGATGAAACCCCTTCATATTTTATCTGAATATGAAAACCTTAAAAGGGGGCAAAAATAAACTGTTCAGGACTATTGCACCACGTTTAATAATGTATATAATGCCATTCCACTTGACCTTAGACCTCCACCTAGCCTAGCCCAGATAAAATTTCCGGATGGATTTGATACAGATGTGGCTTTTCAATTAAGAGAAAGAAATTCACCCACTTGGGAAGAAATGTAGAGTGTAGCAGCAAGCGTTGAAGTTAACCTGCTTTCCAAAAGAGCTAGAGCTATAAATGAGAGAAGAGTGCCCTTAAAAGAAGAAACTTCACCCTTTGACCTAAAAATGGATGCTTTGACCAAAGGAATGGAAATTTCGATGGACAGAATCGAAAGCATTGAAAGAAAACCTCACTGGGATGACCAGCAAGCTCCCCAAGTAAGAAATCCGAACTTTAGGAAAAACCAGAACTAGAATACTAGAAAGAATATTTCTAAGAAAAATATCATACCACCTTTCCAAGAAAAATATGTAGAGGCACCCAATTAGAATACCCTGAACAGGATTCTCAGATTAATTTGATGTGTCTAGATGATGAGGAAAACATTTTCCTAACTCGGGACGACCAGGAAACACACATGCTCCAACAATTCCAAACCCAAATAGGAGAATCATTTGATTTAACAAAGTGGTATGACTCTGCTATTTTTTAGGTACATAAACAATGCAATTTAAGAAGAAGAAGAAATACGGATGCCCTAGAACAAAACCAAAAATATTGTTCCTAATCAGTCTAAGAAAATCAAAACAACTCCAGTGACAAAAACTCTTCAAATCCTTTCTAGATCAAATCAAAATACACCTAGCCCCACCGTTGAAGATGTAACTGATAACCATCCTTCTAATGAACAACCTTCCACTTCATCTCCCCCCAAGGAAACAGTGGAAAAGCCTCCAATGATTATATTAGAAAACCCAACAAAGAATGCTCCAAACCTTGAAAAAGAAGAAAACACTATGCCAAAGTTTCAAATGTTCAAACGGATAAAGCCCCTTTGTCTTTCAATGTGGCGGTAGAGGTGGCCGAGCTAAAAATCTGAGTTCCTTTAATAGAACTGGTTAACCATGATACTTACAGGTCTCAGATAAGAAAATCATTAAATTTCATTGAAAAGGAAGATTCTGTAAACCTATTTGATGATCAACCTAAGTTAATTTTTGGCCCTGATGTAAATCGGAAACCAATGGAAGGAGGGACACCACCCTTCTATATAAGCCTCAACATTCATGGAAAAATCTTGCATAATGCCATGCTTGACTCTGGTGCTTCACATAATCTCATGCCCAGGTCTGTTATGGAGAAACTTAACTTAGACATCACTAGGACTTATAGGGATTTATTCTCCTTTGATTCAAGTCAAATTGGGTGCTTAGGGCTTATAAAAGATTTGTGTGTTTCTCTGGTTCAGTACCCTGCCAAAACTATACTCATGGACATTGTTGTTGTTGATATACCTCCAATGTATGCAATGCTATTGTCCAGATCTTGGGGTTCCAAACTCCAGGGATCCCTGTAACTTGATATATCTTATGCTACCATTTAGGTTTTTGGATATCCCAAGAAACTGTATAGAGAACCTGTAATGAAGTATGTAGTGAGTAGTTAGGAGAGGCCTCAAAACATTCCCATATATTTAGTACATTCTGACATGGATTCTTTTATTCTTTATAATGTTGAAACAAGACATGAAACTGATTCAAATAACATTATAACAGAACCAAAAGAAATTGCAGTACTAAAAGAAAATTCAAATGTTCAAATTCATGAGATATCAGATGACAAAGAAAACCTAGATGGCCTAGTCAATAAAGAAACTACCACTCCAGATACAAATTATGAACATCAAATCTTATGGCATCTAGAATTTGATGATTCAGTAAACAGGCTAGGTGCAAGAGCAGGCATATGGATTTATAACTTAGAGAATGATCATGTAGAAGGTCATGCCTATAGGTTAAACTTCAAATGTACAAACAATATGACAGAATATGAAGCACTCTCGTTAGGTCTTAAACAGGTTAAAGGATTAGGAGATATAAGGGTATCAATTATGGGAGACTCAGAACTGATAGTTAAACAAATTAATGTTGTTTATGTGACTAGAGACCCTAGACTAGGATTTCATAGAGGTACAGTTGTAGAAATTCTTAACACTTTTTTAGAAACCGAGCTTGTTGCTATCCTGAGGAAACATAACATGCAAGATCACAATTTTTCCATGTTTGTTAGTACATGTAAGTTTCCCTTCCAGCCCAACCATCAGTACACAGTTGAGGCTAGGCACAAACCAGCAATTCCTGACAACTTAGAGAACTGGAAAGTGTTTGAAAATGATAAGACGATTAACTATTTTTAAACATTAGATGAAGAATTTCCTAATATTAACATAGATATAGACAAAGCTTGAGATTTTGATCATGCCAATGAAATAGAAATTAACAAACTAGAAGAAGATCAAATAGAAAGACTTCATCCTACAGAATTCGCAAAATTAGATATTCATGATTTAAAACAAATGGAAATTGATGAGGAAACTAAAGTCATAAATCTCAAAGATAATTTCTTACCCAAGGGATTAACCCCTTTGGAGGACTTATTTGACTCAAATAATATTCCTAAAAAGCCAAAACTTGAACCTTTGAAATCAGAGATTGAGGAATGTAATATAGGAACTGAAGAGAATCCCAAACTAATAAAACTATCTAAATCATTACCTTCCAATAAAAAACTGAAATAGATGGAACTTATGAAGGAATTTTAGGATGTTTTTTGCCTGCAGTTATGAGGACCTAAAGTCATATGATACTAGCATCATACAACACACTATCCCTTTAAAAGAAGATCAGAAACTAGTTAGACAGAAGCTTAGAAGAATTAACCCCATTCTACAACCTTCTATCGAAAAGGAAATCAGACAAATGTATGAAGCTAAGATTATTGCACTTGTTAGGTTTTTAGATTGGGTATATAATCTTGTCCCTACAAGAAAGAAAATTGGAGAAATAAGACTTTGTGTAGACCTTAGGAATTTAAACAAAGTTTCACTCAAAGATAACTATACCCTACCTAAAATGGATCACATATTGCAAAGGGTGGTAGGTTTCCCAAGGATTTCACTTTAGATGGGTTCTCTAGTTATAACCAAATCCTAGTCTATCCCGATGATCAAGCAAAGACTACATTTACTACCCCATGTGGTACATTTATGTATGTTAAAATGCCTTTTGGATTGAAAAATGCAGGGGCCACCTTTTAAAGAGAAATGGATATTGCCTTTGCTAAGGAAATCCTTGATTTCCTGGTTATATACCTTGATGATATCACAGTGTTTTCCAGATCAGATCAACAACACCTGAATCATCTTAGGCAGGTCTTTATTAAATGCAGGAAATATGGTATCTCTCTGAATCAAAAAAAGTCTTTATTTGGTTTGGAAAAAAGGTAAATTATTAGGCCACATTATCTCTAAATATGGAATCCGGATTGACCCAACCAGGATTGAAGCTATTTTGCAAATACCCCACCTTAGAAACATCAAAGAACTTTAGGCAATTTTAGGAAAGATAAACTTTTTAAGAAGACTTATCTCTAACCTAGCTAAACTAACTAGATTGCTAAATAACATGTTTAGAAAAGATTCGGCTATTAAATGGATAGTAGAGGCTAATAAATCATTTGAAGATATAAAACTAGCCTTTACTCAAACACCAGCCCTCATAAGACCAATGTTTGATAGAGAATTTATCATTTTTTTCTTTGCATCAAAACATACCATTGTTGCAATTTTACTACAGAAGAATGATCATGGATTTGAACAACCAACAACCTTCTTTAGTAAAGCTCTAAGGGATGCACCCTTAAAGTATAACTAATGGAAAAATAGGCTTTTGCTTTGGTAAAAGCTATCAAATATTTCAGAGTCTATATCTTGTACTCTCACACAGTAGCTTATGTTCCCAATGTTGTAGTCAAAGACATTCTAACACAGAATGGAGTTGATGGAAAATGGGGAAAGTGGATAGCTACCATATTAGAGTATGACATAGAGATTAAACCTACAAAATTAATCAAACGTCAAGGGTTGGCCAAACTTATGGCTGAAACAAACTGCCAAGACCTAGATATAAACTTCAATGAAGAACTAAATAACAAAGAGGAGATGGCGACTCCATAGATTAGCCATGCCTTTCCGGATTCACCATGGTACGTTGATATAATATATGTTCTACAAAACCTACAAGCTCCTCAAGGGTTTTCCAGAACTAAAAGTAGGTTTTTGAAAATGAAATCTTTGAAATTTTGCATAATTGATGATACTTTATTTTGGAAAAATCATGAAGGTGTTCTATTACATTGTTTATTAATGGAAGAATCTGTCAAAGTACTCCAAGGATTTCATGCAGGTGATTGTGGAGAACACCTCTACTAGAAGATAATGGCTGATAGAATCTTAAGAGCTAGATTTTACTGGCCAACTTTGTTTTGTACTGTAAAAAAATTTGTAACATCCTACCACAAGTGTCAGATATTTGAAGGAAAAAGAAAACTTCTGCCTTTACCTTTGAAACCCATTTCTACTTAAAAACCTTTTCAACAGTGGGGTCTAGACTTAATTGGTGAAATTCACCCCCCTTCTTCTGCTAAACATAGGTGGATCTTGACTGCCACAGATTACTTTACAAAGTGGATAGAATCCATTCCCTCTAGACAAGCCACTGATATTGTCATAATAGGTTTTCTGGAGGCCAATATTCTATCCAGATTTTTTTGTCCCAACAAAACTATCATAAACAATGTTGTAGCCTTTAAATCAAAGAGGATGATTGATTTATGCCATAAATACCATATAGCCCTTGGCCATTCTATAGCCTACTATCCTCAAGGGAATGGACTTGCAGAATCCTCCAACAAAATCTTGATGAACATTATTAAAAAATTGTTGGAAGATAATAAGAAAACATGGAAAAAAAATTTAGTAAATGCTTTGTGGGTAGGCAGGTTGACCACTAAGAAATCTATTGGAACTAGTCCCTATTAGCTCGTCTATGGGATCAAAGCAGTTTTCCCTTCATCATTGGGAATTCCAGTAATTAAACTACTTCAGGAATCCCATGTTGAACCAAACGATATTCAGAGGAGAATCAATCGGACCATGCATTTGTAGCAAACTAGGGAGGAAGTATACATTAGAAACCAAGTACTATAGGAAAAACTCAAGAAAGTTTTTAATAAAAGAACCAAGGCAGAAGACTTCTATCTTGGTGATAAAGTTTTGAAGTGGGACTCTAGAAGGAAAGACAAAAGGAAACATGGGAAGTTTCATTTCCTGTGGAAATTTCCATACATTATATATGCCTTCAGAGGTGATAATGCTTACTTTCTCAAAGAATTGGATGGTACAGAGGTAGAATGAGGACCAGTAAATGGTCGAATTTTGAAGCACTATATTGATCCAAGTTACTAATTTTAACAGTTTCAGTTGTACATACTATATCCTTCTTAAAGTTAAGTGTTGTTTGGATGGTAACATTTTGGATTTGAAGCTTGAAGAGAAGGCGCTAAGCTTCAAAAGTGTCATTTTCATAAATATCAATAAAGTAGAAAAATAAAGGGAAAATTGCAGAATAAAATTACAGTCTTTTAGAAGGCCATTGATCTACAATTCTTGACTTTCCACCAAGAAAAGCTATCCTCAAGTGGAGCCACTATTATGTTCCTATAGCAATAGGTGTCATAATTTATGATTGACTTAGCTTATCTCTGTAATATGTAAATACCTTTGCTTTCTGAAAATGTTTTCCATATTCAAAAAATCAAAAAACTAAAAAATGTAAAGAGGGCATGTCCTAAAAGAAAAATCAAAGGACAAAAAGAATAAAGAAAACATCAAAAAAGAAATGAAAGAAAATGAACCCCAAGAAAGAAGGAAAATACCATGAAAGTGTGCATGTCTAATTGCCACTACCATTTACTTTGATGAAAAATAAATGGTTGTGTGCAGCTTGTCACTAATGCCACAATCCATGAATGGTCAAATAGTGTAAACTTGGCCGTTTCATGTTTTCGATTTCTATGTTCATAGATAGAGTATAAAATCTGACCAAACTGTTTAATCTTGGTAGATAAATAGATAGGTAGAACGAATAAAAGGAGCTCAACAATTTAATCTGAGCCCTTGGATGTAATAAGGATAGACTTAGATAGATTTTTGTTGTAAAACAAAAGAAAAGTTTGATAAGGGTTTTCCAGCTTAAGAGCACCCTAATAAAGAGTAGAAAAAACGGTAGGATGTGTAGGTGGGTAAGTAGTTGCATGGTTGTAGAATTCTGATGAATGGTTGGTTAAAAATCATATCATATGCTTCACCATCATGTTACTAAAGCATGGATGATAATTTAGCAGTTACATAAAGTCAAGTGATTAATTTCCCCATTCATTTTACACTTATGCTTACTAATTTCCCATAAGTAAAGACAAAAGTACCTAAAGCCTAAAGTTAAAGGGGCTTAGAGCATTTATCTGACTTCTGGAGGGACTGGACCCTCATCCCAATAACTTATAAGGTCTAAGTACTAAAACCCCTTCATCAACATTCAGCCCCTCCATAATTCATTCATTTTCCTTGAAAACCTCCTTTTCCTAAGATAAAATCACTATTTGCCTAAGAAAAGTAGTTACCCCATATAAAAACCCATGAATAAACTTAAGTATAAGTTGTGATGTTCGAATGTGGAAATTTCAATATATTTCAAAAACATTTTGCTTAGAACATTCAATTTTCATTTTCATATTAACATCTAATTTTATTTATATATTTAAATTCAAAAATACACCCCTTTCCCATATATATTATTAAATTTCCATATGTTAATATCTTTTCCCAATTTGAAATATAAACCATAATAAAATTTGCATGGATTAATTAATCGATCTCTGATTAATTGAGAACCATAACCCTCTCCCATGTTAAAATGGATTAATTAATAAAATTGTGATGAACTAATAACTATCGTCCAATCAAATCATCCCCGATGTGATTAAATATCCCTATTCCATAGTTATTATCCCATTGGGCCCCTCCACTAACTCCCGATCAAATCATTGACCCAATCACGGTACGATCTGACCCCTTCAGATCTAACACTGACAATCATATCAGGCGGCCTCAGATGCCTACCTTTACCCGCTCAATGTGAGCAGTTTCACTACTCACCCCGCTACTATGTGTTGCCCGATGAATGGCGTTGGGCGAACCTCTCCGAATACCGCCAAGCCCTCAAAAGCGATGCGATATATTCCACTTATCACCTCTGCTTACCACTCTTGCTAAATGACAAAACGTCACCTCTGTTAGTTGGCGCCAACTGTCTCTTTCCCATTATACGTGCCAAATCCATTGACTTTGCAAATAAAACCAAAAATACACATTATTTTTGTTTTACCAAGAAAAGAAGCTCATGTTCCCCATGCACACGCAGATTTCGTTCGAACTATCAACCTATTTCCAACAGTCAACCTCCAGAAGCCACTGAACTCTAGATTTCCAGTTCGAAACTGTGCTCTCCCTACTAAAATTGCACCATTTCCATTAGTCCATTTTTACAACCAGCACCAGGTATTTACCCCGCTTTCAAATGACAAACCCTATTTTCATACTAAACCTAAGCTGAATTGCTTTATAAATTAAGTAATTTGGTGAAATTAAGCTGTTGACAGTCTTGAAACTCTCTGAGACGACCCAGTTTTACATAAATCCCCTGAAACCCCCTACTATTGTCCTTGAATCCACAAGAACCAAGGATGGGCACCCTAGTTTCCTTGAATTTCATGCCAGGTACCACTCCCCACAGAGATTTAGACCATCTTCCCCTCGCTGACAATGATTTTCATATAAAAGACCTCACCTTCGACGAAACCCCTTTGAAATTGCATTGTAGACACTGAGACAGCTATTTGAACCATGTAGATAAGATAGATCTCTCGGAATCAAACCTGCCCAAATGTCAATGCGCCATTGTTCATGTCTTCTTGGAGATTATTCACTACTGTCACGCAAATTATGACCCTATTACGAGAGTTGTAATGTCCCCAGACCAAAAAATCTTGTTTACTATGACTACTGAATCCATAAATGAAATGTTACAGTTACAACCTGGTCAAGACCTTACCCCCCTTGTCGTTGTTGATTTTCTTTAAAGATTCTCTAAGCTATCTAGTTCCAAAAGTAACAAAATCCTCCAGACTTTCATCGTTGAAGAAAACTACATGCCAAAAGAACCCCGTCCTTATGTGTCAGTCATATTTTCTGATGTGGGCAAAGATATCACAACAATGATGTCATGCATCTTAGGTTTTACCACTAATGAATATGTAGATGAGATCATTTTTTCCTACACGTTTATTTTTACCCCTGGTCAACCTTCTGTAGTCAAGTTTGATTATGTAAAATTCATCGCAGATAAAATGCATGATTAGTTTATGAGATTAGAAAATGAGAGAGTGTTCAAGTATTCATCAGTCCTGTATCATTTGTTTCTCTACTACCAAACTGATAAGTTTCCCTTCTCTGTCCAAAAGCTTGATACAAAAGGGAATCCTAGATTAGTCATCTTCTATAACTCTTTATTCCACAGATCTAGTTCTTCTCCCTATCCATATATAGATTTTATTGACCTATTTGTACATCCAGTGACTACAATGTTATTAGCAAGTCCCCCTCCCAGAATCACTGTAGACATTAAGAGGGTTCTGCAGCTATCCAAACAATACAAAGTACAAGATTGGTAATTGTACCAAAACCATACTGAAATCATGATTTATGGGTGTGAGCTTCCTCCTTACAAATTACCTAGATATCTCCCCATGCGATTATTTCCTCTGGAGTACTACAGGAAAATGATCAATTCTTATGAGATTCACTTCGTCAAAACCAAGAAGAAGGCCTGGCTAAGTATAAAAGATCATCTAGGACCTTTTATTTGCAATAATAGAGAAGCAGGAAAGGAGGCAGATCAAATCCTCCAAAGATTGAGATTAAAATAGAGTTTCATCTGGACCTATGATCCCCACAGCTTCATTTGTAGCAAAAGGCAGAAAAATAAGATATCTCCCTATATGCACCATAGTATTCCAGAAATTGAACAATATGCCAACCAATATGAATGGATGGAAGGCACTCTGGTAGATCAAGGTAGCACAAAACATGCATTTGAAAACATGTATTGAGACCTAGAAAATTTTGTGGAGTGTCATGTATTTGAAAACATGCATTGAGACCTAGAAAGTGACAATGACTGAATATTAAATGAGCGTATCAATGACAAAGATGATTAAACTAGACTTTGATGGATCAACCCCTTTGATAGTCATAAAAGGGGAATTTTTTTGCATATGATAACTTTGTAAAACCTCTAGAGAAGACATGGCACAAGCTGCTTGGGTTAATTCTTCATCAATATCATAATGTTGAGTAGCTCGTGCATTATGGTTGTGTGTTAAATTGCAAATAACATGAGTATGTGGATAATATAATAGCTCCAAAAGATTAATTAGTGTTATAGATTTTGTTGTCACTCACTACATTATGAGCTTTTAGTTGACCAAAATTCCAAAGAGCAGTGAAGTTTGAAGCCATATTCAAAGCCATAAAAGCTCTGAAAAATGAGTTAAACCATATCCTTTCATAGTGCTCGAAACGAGCTTTCCAATAGTATATGGAAGACCAAAAATGGACTTCTGGATTAGAAGATATGGTTTGTTGAAGTTCAGGGGTTTTGTTTCCTTTTAAATGAAGGAGGTAAACATATCGGAGGTCCGGGAGTGCATCACAAATCGTAATCAGTGTTTTTCTAAAGTAGCAACAAGGGAGGTCAAAGCAAATATTTTGATCAACACTCGTCGATATTGCATATCAGTGGTCAGAGGCCCATGGTTCATATCATATCAGAATTTCACGATGTAGAGCACTGATATCGCATATCAAAGATTGCATGTGCAAAAGGGTGCGCACAAACACAATGTCATGAAAATCGTCGAATGTTGATATCATGAAAATCGCCAAAACTTGGGCCTTTAGTGTTAAGGTGCTGGGAGGGGCTGATTTCATTTAATAAATAAATTCAAAGAAAAACCAAGGGAAGATGGGCCCATTTCTCTCTCGTCTAGGGGGCATGTGACATAATCCTATTGGTCCTAATAAACCCACATGGCGAATGATGTCAGCATGACGTGGTGGTACAGAGAACATGTGGCATGTAGATTTGGCATTTTTAGGGGTCCTATGGGGGCATATCTGGGTGACATGTGCTAGCACTTAGGAAGAGACATGTGGCACTTATGATGTCACTAATCTCGGAAATAAACGATCACACAAGTCAAAGTCCATCCTCCGCTGAAGTCCCTTCTGACTTGCTTTTGCGATATGTGAGACCCCTCCCGGATGAGACATCTTATGTCATGAATTCTATAAAAAATCTCATTCGGGAAATCAAAAAACACTGTGAAAGATGGTAAAAGGACCTCTCTCCTATATTTTGATTGTGATATCCGGTGTGGGCCCAATCCCGCGGATCGACGATCACAAGTGTCAAGGCTAGATACTAAAGGCTAGCATCAGAAATCACAGATGTGTGGGATTCTATGTATAAAAGGAAAAAGGCCCCTGGGTAGGAGTCTAAAGACTCTAGCTTCTTAGGGCTAAGCACCTAGTTTTATACCCCGATCATATGAAGAGAATTACAGAAAGGGGCTACAGAAAAGGGGCCTAAAGGGGATCGAAACTCACCTATTTTTTAATGTTTTTAGTGATAAGTTCCAGCACTAGAAATTCCTCCATATTACACCATAATTGCATCAACAAGCATATCAGGGGGATGCTAGTGTTTTACAAGGATTATGGAAGTGCGGATGAGTTGGCAGCCACGTCGAGTCTCTGTTATCACCATGATGGATGACCACTCCCACTTCGTGAAAGAGAAGGAACAAGACTGTTAAAGACTAAAATTGAAAAGGAACTAGCTGAGAGAGGATTAGCCATGATTTATCATAAACATGCCTAGACCAAAGGCTAACAAAGAAGAGTGAAGTGGAGATATTTTCAGGAACATCATTTCAGTTCCACTGGATTAGTTCAGTTTTTTTTATTTTTGATCGGTGTGTTTTATTTTGTTATGTTTCCAAGAAGGCTCTCTTACTGTGGTAATAATTATAGGCTACATGCTGAGACAACTAGTCATACAGATAGCTATAAACTGCAACCAAGAGATAATTTTGTAACTGATTTTATTTCTCCCCATTTCATTATAAAAGGGAGGAAGAAACACTTAGAAAAGGTTATGAATTTTGAAGAAAAAACCACATGTTATTTTTGTGAATGTATTACTTCAATATTTGCATCTTCTAGAATATTAATGAAATGGTGGTGATTGCTACATTTACGTACTATAGTATGTTTTCCCTCTATTAAATTCCATTATGTTTATGTTTCCTCTCTAATTCTATGTAATTGTAGCTACCGAAAATGTTTCGTATGCTTTTACAGATTCATTTGTGTTGAATTTTTAATGCATATGCCTATATGTGGCTTTGAGATTATATCTTTAAATTGTGGTCCATGAATCATAGCATCCATTTCTCCTTTATCCATTATGTCTACCTATAATTTAGATAAGTGTAGAACTCCTGAAGCTCCAAGCTCTATGTGATAAATATAGAATTCTTGAGGTTTCAAGCTCTATATTAATGAGTTAATCCTTTCTCCCTTTCTTCTTCCATTTCTCTGGTAAAGTTGATTAAGATGTATGTCCTCGAACTACTAGGCCTCCACTACTACATACATATATCCCTGTGACTTGTATATGTGAAAGAGAACCAGAAATACATTGCTTATGCCCTTGGATGAAGGAACAAACCATGTTGTTTGTTCTATGTATTTACATGTGTATAAAATGTATATCATGTCTTTGATTTCTTGCATATTATATAAGACAGATAAAATATAGATGTTACCAGGAAATGGTCTTGTAAGCAATCCAAGGTTGTCTCTGGAAGTGACAACATATTTTGGTGTCATTTCCAAGGAATGTATTGAAGGATTTCCCCCCTGGTATACGATAAGTTAAGAAATCATTGTGTGGGTGAGAAAATATGTTCTTATTGCTTTCTTGTCACCTTCATGACTCAACAAATCTCATTTTCATTTATCATCCTAGATTTTAGAAAGTCCCACACACACTCATATACCTCTCACCAGAAAACCCTTCTATATTTGACCCAGATAAATTAATTTTCAAGAGTCTAGAAGGAGAAAACTTCTACTACCTGTGCTATTGTCTCATCATTCTTTGAAGCTTCCTCCTCCATCTCCCAACACATGGCCATCCATTGCTTAGATTTTACTCCTAATGTCCTTACATACCCTACAGAAGATGAGTTAGAACATCGTGCCCGGAAATCAAAGATCGAAGAGAAAGAAATCTTAGTTACAACTCGTTTGTTTTCATTTCCTCCTACTCCTGAGATTGGAAAAGGTAAAGTTATCCTCAATAATAGCAATATTCACTATACACTCAGTCACACTACTCTCAACCTAGTTACTCCAACCATTGTGGTTTTCGCCCATGTTCCTCTTGTAAATCTTAATCCTTCCCCATTAATCCAGTTGTTTATTCCAGGCTTCTTATTGAATAAATATGCTCGTCTTGATTTACCTCAACCCCTAAGTGCTATGCCTCAGGACTACCTAAATATTTTTCCTAGGTTCAATGGGGAAGATGAAAGGACTGCATAGAGAGACATTGAAATATTCTGTTATTTTGTTGAGAACCTAAATGTAAAACAACTGGATGTGGTTGTGAGACTCTTTGCTCAATCCCTTGATGGAGAATACAAAAAATGGTTTAAATCCCTACCTAATGCATCCATCACCACTTGGGAAGAACTCGAAAACTCTTTCATGCAAAAGTGGGGTGAATAAAGAGATCATGAGTATGTCTTCATAGAGTTCAATTCTGTAAGGAAGAAGCCAGAAGAGGATATATTAGAATCCATAAGAAGATTCAATAAGATGTATAATAACCTTTTTGTTGAGATAAAGACTCCTTAAGCTACTACTTGTGTAGAAGTTTTGGGAGTCCTTGAGTCCAAATTTGGATTAACCATGAGGGAGAGGAAGTCTCTTACTCTAGATCAACTCCAAATGGATTCTATTAAGGTGGAAGAAAATTTCACCTCGATAGGGAAGTCAAGAGGAAAGAATAATCCTCATGAGAGGAAAAGGGGGAAAGAAGAAGCATTCTCCTCTTGTCAAGGTAAAGAATTACCAAATTTGAAGTGGGAAGAAATGGATAAGCTCATGAAGTGTTATGAAACCAACTGACAAAAAGATAGAAAAGATAGATCAATGCCTTAGAATTCAGCCTCTTTGAGGGGGAAACCTCCTTTACATTAAACAAATGAATGATTCTTTGATGATTCAAATGACAAAACCTCCTTTCTATATATAGGAGTCTAAGGAGTCACAGTAGAACCCAGCCGACATAACAATAATAATATAAAGGCATAAAATTAAGAATAGAGGGATTCTATGGGGCACAATAATAACAATATGAGGACAATAGGGGAACAACAATATTAATAAGGGATACAGCTACAATAGTAATGGGGTAGTCACTAGTATTACAGCGACCTAACATGCCCCTTTCCTTCAAAAAAGTGTTGTCCTCAATGCTTGAGTGGTTTTGGATGCTTCTGTATAAAATTATCATCCTCCCATGTGGAATATTCAGTGGATAAGTTCTTCCACTTGATGAGATACTCTGAAATAGATCAATTTCATAGCTGTTGAGTTCTTGTTTCTGTGGCTGCTTCTAGTTCCAATATAATTTTTCCTTCCTCCTCAAGTTTTGGCAATATTGCTTGAACTGGGAGCTTGTCACCTATAACCTTATTTAAACATGAAACATGGAAAACTGGCTACACTCAAGAAGCTGCAGGAAGCTGGAATTTGTATGCCATAGTACCAATCTTTTGCAACACCTTGTACGAACCATAATACTTTGGTGATAATTTATTATCCTTCTTAGCTTGCTTGAGCGACATTTGTTTATTTGGTTGTAGCCGTAGGAATACCCAATCACCTACATCAAAACTTCTTTCACTGTGATGTTGATCTGCCTGTTGTTTCATTCTATTTTGCACCAACATGAGGTTATCCTTTAAGAGTTGGATGACTTGTTGTTGATGCTCGATGTGATGTTCCACTGCTTGAACCTTAGAATTTTCTCTTAAATATGATGTGATGGATGGTGGTTGATATGCATAAAGTGACATAAATGGGGTCATTGATCCAGGTGGATGTTGGTGGCCACCCACCTATCCCATTTGGACCTCCACAACTGTCTCTTTCAGTTTTTCTGTTTCCTTAATTATAGCACAGTTTACTATTTTCAGCAGTTTTTTGGGTCCTAAACTTCCGGAGCCGTTTTGAGGCCCTAAACGACGTTTTTTGGGAAATCCACCGGCAGCGATTTTTCTATCTAAAAATTGTCTCTTCCATCTTAGTCCTCAGATAGATCTTTCCAACAGGCTATCATGCGCATCAAACGGAGATAGTACGACCAATTCGCGACCCCGGGAAGTTGATGTACCAACTTACCCAAAAACGGGGCCCACAATTTGGCGTTTCATCTTCTAGGGTTAGGTTTTGGAATGTGAAGGGTTTTCCATTGTTTCTCAACAATAAATAGGCCCTCAAGCCTCATTTTAACACAGTTTTTGGAGAACAGTTCAGAGGCATGTAGTCGACACATCTCTTCTTAGAGATAAGCTACTATCGCCCTAGCTGGGTTATTTCCATTTCTATTTGTAAGCATATTTCAGTATTTTACAGTAATGAAATGAAGTATTATTTCCACTGCATATTTGTATTTATGGTTATCTCTGTATTTTATTGCGTTCCTGTTTAAATTTGGATCAGTGGTATCAGAGCGGTCTGTTTTTTCTCTGTTTTTCTTTGCATGTCCCCAACGAGGTCGGGATATAAGGAGTTAGGTCTGGAACTGGTTGAACCTTTGCAAGACTAGCCTCGCAAATCTCGACGACCCTCCCATGGCGGATGAGAAGAAAAACGAGGGGGCAGGAGATCCTATCAAAATCTTGCTCGAAGAAGCCCTCGAGCGACAAAGGAACACGGTGATGGACAGCTTTGCCCAAATCCTTCAGCGGCTACCCAGAGGCGACGCATCGGCTTCCAACAGCTACTCTGGAAATGCCACACCATTTAAGGTACAAGTTAATTTTGAAATCCCCATCTTCGAGGGTCAAATAGATGCAGATGCCGTAGATAAATGGTTAAATATGCTCGATGAGTATTTTTCTATTCATGAATTTTCAAGTCGGGAAAAAATTGTTTTCGCTCTTCTCAAAGCAGCCCCCCACGTAAAGGACTGGTGGGAAACCTACTGAGAACAGAAGGATGAAAGTACAGGCTCACTGTTTTCAGACGCACCCACTTGGAATGACTTCCGGGATGCCATCAAGGAGCAGTACTACCCTATCAGAAGCTATGAGGACAAATACATTAAATGGACCACACTGCGGCAGGGACGAGACCAAGATGTGCCGGAGTTCACAAAAATTTTTCATACCCTTCACACACAATTGGGTATCAAAGATTCTGAGCTGCATCTGGTACTCAAATACCGCGGCTACCTACACAGATACATCCAGGGAGAGATGGAGTTCTTGAACATCTCCTCACTCGGCACAGCATACCGAAACGCTGTCAAAATCGAGCAAAAGTTCAAACAGAAGAAGCGAGACTTTGGATCTGCAAATCCAAAGCCCAAAGGACAAAGCCAAGGCGGGGTGACCCAAGGCAACCCATCGAAGCCGCAAGAAAAGAACAACACCGCAAAGCCGAAGAAGGACACAGGAAAGTGGTGTGAGTTCCAAAAGAGTCCCACTCATAACACAAGTGAGTGTCGGACCAAGCAGTCGCTGGTGGACGAGTTGAAGGCTTCTGAATCAGATGCATGTTCCGACTCTGAGTCAGAACCCGACAAGGGGAATGACAAAGGGAAGCATATCAATGATGCAGATCCCAGCGCCACTGTTGCTACTGCCAAGATCCAAAAAAATGAGCCTGAAGATCCAGAGGAGGGGGAACGTCTTTTCCACTCATAGATGTGGGTCAAGGGTTCGCCACTGTAATTCATTGTCGACAGTGGCAGCCAAAAGAACCTCATTTCAGCAGTGGTCATGAAGCGGTTGCGCCTACCAACTACACCACACCCACAGCTGTACAGTATCGGTTGGCTTCACGAAGGACGAGATCTCAAAGTTCGCCAGCAGTGCCGCCTTCCCTACAGCATCAAGCCCTTCACAGACGAGGTATTGTGTGATGTTACACCTTTGGATGTTTGTGATGTACTATTAGGCTAGCCATACTTGTGGAGGCGACATGTTGTGTATGAGTTAAGGCCTCGCGCTGTCATCATTTCTTTGGATAATTCATTATACAGGATACCGGACGTAGCCCCACCTACCGCCACCTCTTTGATCACTGCTAAGAAAGGTAGCAAGCTCATCTCACAGACTAGGAAATTTATTTTATGTTTGGTTCGCTCCCAAAGTAAGGGGAATATCGTTGCTACATCCATGACCCCCGCGAAGGGTTCCTCCGCACAGCAGCAGCAACAGAGGGATACAGTCGTGACAGAACACAAGAACAACTTCTCCTTACCTGGAGGGGTACCACACAAGTTTCAGGTGGGCGACAAAGTTTGGTTACATTTGCAGAGGGAGCGCCTTACCAGAACCCATCAGAAACTCAGACCACTTCGACATGGTCCTTACACCAGTAACAAGGCTACAGAAAACAATGCTTTGAAGCACAGAATTCCTCCATTCCTTCGCTTGCACCGAGTGTTCAATGTGGACCATCGTCGACCATGCTCCCAACCATTTCTGGACACATCAGAGATTGCAGAACAACTCACCAGAGACCCAGCTCTGCAGAAGCTTCCTCATCTCAGGGAGGAACTCAATGCAATGGGGACCATTGCTTCCTAAGGGGGGAGGAATGATCCAGGTGGATGTTGGTGGCCACCCACCTATCCCATTTGGACCCCCACAACTGTCTCTTTCAGTTTTTTTGTGTCCTTAATTATAGCACAGTTTACTATTTTTAGCAATTTTTGGGGTCCTAAACTTCCGAAGCCGTTTTCAGGCCCTAAACGACGTTTTTTGGGAAATCCACTGGCAACAATTTTTCTATCTAAAAATCATCTTTTTTGTCATAGTCCTCAGAGAGATCTTTCCAACGGGCTATCATGCGCATCAAAGGGAGATAGTACGACCAATTCGCGACCCCGGGAAGTTGATGTACCAACTTACCCAAAAACGGGGCCCACAATTTGGCGTTTCATCTTCTAGGGTTAGGTTTTGGAATGTGAAGGGTTTCCCATTGTTTCTCAACAATAAATAGGCCCTCAAGCCTCATTGTAACACAGTTTTTGGAGAATACTTCAGAGGCATGTAGCCGACACATCTCTTCTCAGAGATAAGCTACCATCGCCCTAGCTGGGTTATTTCCTTTTCTATTTGTAAGCATATTTCAGTATTTTACAGTAATGAAATGAAGTATTATTTCTGCTGCATATTTGTCTTTATGGTTATCTCTATATTTTATTGTGTTCCTGTTTAAATCTGGATCAGTCATTTTTGTTGCTATATGGAAGGAAGTGTTATACCACCATTCAGCCAGAGGCAACCATTTGACCAATTGTGTCCGTTTATTAGATACAAAGCAACAAAGATATCCTTCCAAACATTTGTTTACTATCTCAGTTTTCCCATCAAATTGAGGAAGATAATATGATCTATGAGAAAACTGAGTACCGAGACAAGAAAATAATTCTATCCAAAAATTTCTAGTGAAAATGGGATCTCTATCACTTACAATAATCCTTGGGTTTCCATGTAGCTTTTCAATTGTTTCCATAAATGCAATAGAAACTGTACTAGCTTTAAATGGATGTGATAATGCAAAAAAGTGTGCATACTTGGTAAGTCTATCCACTACCACCATGATGACATTCTTTCCCTCAGACTTGGGTAAACCTGTGATAAAATACATTGAAACCTCCTCCCAACGTTGGCTTGGAATGGATAAAGGTTGTAATAGACTCAGGGTCTTAATTGTTTCAAATTTATTTTGTTGGCAAACCAAACATTCCATCACAAACTTTTGAATATCTGATTTAAGGCCATCCCAAAAAATTCCTTCTTAATCCCATGGTATGTTTTTAGAAATCTTGAGTGCCCTCCTAAGGGAGAAGTTTGCAATTCCATAAGAATCTTTTGTTTGAGTTGGGAATTCTTACAGAGGTATAAGTGATCTTTATACCATAATGAATCATTTTGCTAGCTAAATGTATCAGATGTACTAGAATCTTGTTGTAAATTTTGAATAGGTGCCCATGCTTCTTCATCATTCTTCCATTCCTCCCTTTCTTCTTTTATCCAATCTAGTTGGATAATAGAAATGGTGCACAACAATGCTTCCACATCCTCATCCTTTCTTGGGAGTGCATCTGCCACCACATTTTGCTTCCCTTTTTTGAAGATGATTTCAAAGTCATAATTGGTGAGCTCCAGTATTGCAGCAATAATGCTACAACTCCTGGGACTCCCTTCTTTACTTTTATCAACCCGGTAGTTCGTAACAAACTTGGAAGTGACGGTGCTGTATGCACAAGTACTAGCTCTTGCCGCAACTATCACTTGGTCAGCTGGCACAAGTCCGCTAGGGGCTCAATCCAACTTCTATGGGCTCTAAGAAGAAGCTTTTTAACCAATGGATGAAAGCTACTTTAAAGAAGGTTGATCTACTTGCAGAAAGACAGTGAAAAGCTAAAAGAAAACACAAAACCTAGGAAACCCTAATTCTACCAGCTAACTCTACTGATGCCAAGAACAGGATGCGAACTACTGAAGGAAATGCCACTGACTTCTAGGAAGGTAAATACATGTACCTAAGCTACTTCTACAATAACATCTGAAAGAAACATCATTTTTTATTTTTGAATAACTCGCCAGAGTTATTATGCATATGATTTGACTGTTTTGGGTTGTGCAGAGGTGGATTTCCAAGAAGAAATGCTTGGGAAAGGTCAAGAAGGTTCAGAGAGGGCCTAAGGGGTCCCTAACATCCTTCCATAGAGTTTCACCGAGTTTGGCTATCGATAAATCTCATTCGTGAGCCTCTACAGGAAGTCTACATGGGTTCTACAGGATGTCTGTGATTTTCTACAGGATGTCTGGAATTTTCTACAGGATGTCCAAAGATGAGGTTTTTGGTGGATGAATGGAGAGGGAAAGGTGAAGGAGTGAGTGTGGAGGTAGGGCGAGGGTTGGAGATGGTCTAGAACTCAGTGGATGGAGTTGTGGACAGGTGTGGATGGTGGTATTTGGCTCAAAGAAGATAAAGCAATGTTACACACAAAACTAGGGTTATGGGAGCGAATGGCGAACAGGAGGCAAGGATTCTAAGCAGAGGGTGGAATGGATGGTGCTGATGGTGAATGAACAGATGAAAGAGTGATACAGGTACTCTGCAAGGCATTTTTTCCAAATGGATCCAACAAAGACCTATGAATTCAAAATCCTAATTATGATGACCTAAATTTGCTAGCTGCCAATAAAGAGAATGAACACAAGTGCGACCTGCAATGAAACCATATATTTTAACTCATGCAACTAAGAAAATGAAATTCTCAGATTGCAACCAACTTATACACATGAAACTCAAACACTACTGATTGCATGGCATGGCAAAATTAGTGTTTTTGTGGGCAGCAAAGTTATCCCGATCCCAGCTCCAGATTCTACTGAAGGAGAGGTAAAACCAGAGATGTTTGATGGCCCTTTTCTTGGAGCTTTTTCCTCTTAACAACCTATTAACAAAATCTGAGCATTCAAAAGTCTATCTAACCATTTACAGTGACCTATTTAATCAGCAAACTTTAACCTACTTAACAGAAATGTTTTTGCAAATGCATAAAGAACAACTAGCAATACATAGAGGAGGCCTTAGCACTCGGGTTGGGCCGAACCCCAAGAGCTGCAGGCTCCTAAAAGACTCAGATCTGATACCAAGTAGAGCTACTTCTCATTATTAAAAAATAATCATCATAAGAAAGTTGTATAGCAGTAGCTACAATAAAACAGGCTGAGCAAAATGGCAGCGCTATAATGCAAAAATAACAATGGTTCCAAAAGTAAAGTACGAAGGCTGAGGCCTTCCTATTTGTACAATACGATGGGGCTAGCAGCCCTCCTAGATTCAAGGGACTCAACTGTCCCAACTTCTAGTGAACAGTCACTCCTCCAAAATCTGCTTAGCTGCCTTTGAAACCCGGTTTCGTGGCCTGTGGAGCTCGGTGTTGAGGGTGGAGATTTCGAGGAAGGCTAGTTAATGCAAGAGACAACCTCCCTACAAATCCTCACCTCAATATTGGATTTCAAATGACCCATGATTGTTTGGTTTTGCTCCAAAATTTGTCCAAAAATCCTGAAATAACCACGTATTAGCCTCCTAGGTAGAGTGACCACCCTTATTCGTTCAAATAACATAAACATACTAGGAAAACATGCATAATCTATGAAAAATGGAGGATTGAACAAGGATAATTAGTCAAAATGAGCCCAATAGGTTACCCAATTTAGGGGCTCATCATCACCCCCCTGCTAAATCGGTTGCTCATCCTCTGAGCAACTAGTCCAGCTCATCATCCTTTATGGCTTTGATCGCCTCCCTCACGTCCCAAGCCTCTGTAGTTATATCCTCTTCTCAGTCATGGAATCCTGCATTCCTCTCCACTTCTTCCCATTGCCTGCCTTCCTCCTCTTCCTTTACTCCTTCTAGCAATCCCAGAAGTAAAGGAGGACTGAATTTCAAGCCAATACAATTGGCCTGCAAGTCCTGCATCAACTTTTTGTAGAGAGGTACCCTTGCCAAGGCCTCCCTCATCCTAGTGGGAGAATGGTATTCCCTTATCTTTAGGCTGTGAGGCAGTGTGTTCCACCCCCTTGTGCAGGCATGCATATAGTTTTCTCCCAACAGTCTCTCCATGTCCTCAATATGGGAAATGGCTTGACCCTATTGCTCAATGTATTCCGGTAGATCCCGAGGACTATTGGCCAAGTGCTGGTGGGCGCTTATCACTGCTGATGGGTCATCTGGCTCTACTCTGATCATGATAGGCTCACTGAGCTCTCTGCCCATGATACTGCGGACTTTTGTTACTCTCTTCTCCTCATGGCTCATCCAAGAGGCCATGGCCATAAGTTGGATATCCCCTATCACCGTGTTAGGATCCCATGCATTCATGTTTGGAAGGGAAAATTTGTGCAAGTAGAACTCTGCCAATTTGGCCCTATCCTCAAATGAGTTGCTGCCACATAAACCTGCAAACTGAAGATAATTTTGGAAAGGGGTGATGCCCCTTTGAGCCAATGTATTGATTTGAAACTGTAACCATTGGTCCTTGAGGTAAATGGCATAGGATTTGGCCGGCTACCTGCATTGTAGAGCTTCCATTGCCCAGCTGGCCATGCAGGTCAGTTGGGCCTCCTTTTCTTGCAGCTACTGTTTTAGAGAATGTATCTGTAGTTCTTGTTCCTGGAGCTGCTGGTTCAGTGCCTCAATTTCAATCTGTGTCCCTTCCTTCCTTTTTTGTTCATAAGGGGTATCTATGGTTGTTGTGGGCCCCTCCTGTTGCTCTTGTTCCCCTAAGATGTGAGGCCTGTCTTCCTGCCTCTGTCCCTGTGACTGTAGCTGTTTTTTGAGCTTCTCATTTTCTTCCTGTAGCCTGACCCGCTGGATGCTCTCCACATGTCGCACCATAGCCAATTCTCTTCTAGCCTCTTTTAGCTACTCCTCCAGAGGACCTATATCTGCTACTCCCTTGGACTTAACGATTTTCATCCAAGTGTGGGTCCTCACCCTATCTTCCTCTAGTGCAAGGAAGAGTGGCACTGTGAATTTCTGGGGAATGATCTTTCCAGCCTCCAAGAAGTTATAATAAGATCCCAAGCTGGGCCGGGGACTAGGTTCCATAATGTGCTCGACCTCTTCTTTCTTTTGTGGTGATTTGGCCGCCTCACCCTCAATTTCTTCGGTCTCCTTCAGTCTAGCCAATGTTTCCTGTAGAATAGTTTCAGCATCCTATAGAGATGCTTTTGTGTCCAACCTTTCCATTCTCTCCCTCCAGGTGGATGTCTTCGGGCTTCCCCGCTCATAAGTGGTGGATGCCTTGGAGGGGAACATCTGCTTTAGTGTGGTAGGGGTGTCTACAATGGTGATTGGTTCTTTGGATGGAGGTTGGGGTCTGCCGGTTTTGATTCTTACACTTCTTCTTACCTTAAAATACAGGGGAGGCTCCCTCTTTCGCTTTTCCTTCGGCTTGGGAGATGTGCTTAGGGTGGCCAGCACAACTGTTGCCTCCCTAGCTAAAATCTTGGCCGATTTCTCCTTCTGTGGCCCCGGACTTCTTGCAGAAAGTCCTGTAGTGGCCGTTTTCTGGCTTCCTGTAGAAGCAGTTCTCTGACTTCCTATAGAAATAGCATGTTGGCTTCCTGTAGAACCAGTTTTCCCTAATTTGGCTTGCTTAGCTGAGGGTGCCTTCTCCTTGACTTGTGCTGTGGTTGCCTTGGGTGTTGTTTACATCCTTTCAGTCTTCTTTGCCCAAGTGTGCAACCATTTCACCCTTGGTGTTGGTGTTTTTATTTTACTCCCGACTTTGGCCTCAAAAGCTTGTCCTTTTTCTTCCTTTTCCTTTTGTTGTTCTTGTGGCTTTTCCTGTGATGGCCTGTCTTGGGTTTTCTTACCCTTAGCTTCCTTACCTTTAGGTTTCTTCTCTGCCTTAATATGTTCCTTCTCCTCACTGCTGGATGAAGTGAGTTCTTCTGCCAGGGTCCGGATATCATCATTCTTGGTCATATTACAGAAAATCTCCCAGGATATAGGGATGGTATAAGTATGGAGGGCATATTCTATGAGGATCTTGATAAGCCCATGATGAGCGAGCCAGTCTGGTGTCCCCTCCTTCAGTTTTGTGCCACACTCAATCAATTACTGTAGGAGGAAGTATGGGATGCTCAATTTTTGTTCTGAGGGAAAATCCATCTTATGCCTGAGGTCATTTAACAAGCGGAAGTGATACCCATACACAAAACTAAATCGCCCCTCACAGGTAATATATTTCATAATTTGAAGGCTGACCTCACTCCAAAATGGCTGTAAGCTAGCTCTCTGGACCCCATTTTTATCCTTTGAAAATTGTTCTTCTGGTAGGAAGAATTCCTTTTTGGCTTTTTGGCCCAATTTCCTTTCCTCTTTATCCCAGGGCATCCCCAATGGCAATTCAGTGACCCGACTAATGAGTTGTGGGGTGAGTTTCAAGGTCAATCCCCTGAAATTTACAGTTGCCAATGTTTTTGATTTGGGCTGCAGGGACCTTAGGAACTCCTTTGTTATTTCATCACAGAAGGTCATCCACTTTGCACAGGTAAACAGGTCTACCACCTTGGGAGTTTCTCTGAATTTCTTGGAATCCAAGGGTTCCTTTCTGATAAACCCTCTAGGCATGGTGAAGATACCCTATTTTCGGCTTGAGCTCTGGTTAGAATGGAAATTTGGATGTGGTTTTCCCCTTGGTTCTCAGGTCAGGGTTTCTCTGTTGTTTGTATCTCCCCCTTTCACCAATTCTCTAGTTAAAACACTGTTGCCGCCCAAGACTTCGACTTGTCAAAAGGAACGAAGCTCTCACAGACAGAGTGTAGAGCAAATTTTTATACCAATCATATAACAGTCACAAAAAAAATTTGATACGTGCACAGGTGAGCCTTACAACGGTTTGTCATAATAATGGGGAGAGTTTGTTAACAGGAATCATGGAGGTGAGTACGACGCAGCACCATTCAAAAGAAATTCTGTGTATTATATAAGCAAACCACCATTCTTGACCATAGGCAGTCTGGTTTCAATTTTCCCCCCTTCAAACAAGCTAATTCACCGCCTTTCGAAAATTAACCATGGGGATGGCATGTTCGAGCCTACCTCTCCTCGAGATTTCCAATTCTGACGCACAAACATGGGTTTCTCTGCTCCGGTAGTTTTCACTCTGCTTCCTGTAGATAGCTTCTGCTGCTTCTAGAGGACGTCACGACACTACGGAGCAAGTCTGGGATGCGGGAATAGTTTGAACTAGGCCGAGAATTTCGGGCTAATGAACTACAGAGGAGGAGGATGCTCACAGTGCTGAAAAACCGGCTGTGGTGTAAATGACAGTGGTTGAGGTGCGTGCTCTGGCCGAATGATTTTGAAATATGGCGCAATTCATGGCGCAGGGGTGAGGTGTCCAGGCCGAGCCATCAGATAACGTCACGGCCATCATTCCTCGGCGTGTTTATCACCGCCAATATCTATCTCTGCCATTACCCGCCGTCATCCTTGTCAGTCCGCCTATTTCACTGCAAATCTACTGATTTCCCCGACTGGACACTTCCCACGTGTCGGCTCCATGTCTTTCTGGTGGAATCGAGCGTAACCATGCTCGTTCGTATCCCACGAGACATTTCTACTCGCTGTGGATGGCCAGTTGACTGACCATTGCATTTGTTCAATCCGCACATTCACAGTCATGTAAGTTTCATAGTATAGTTCATGTTAATTTGATGAAATAAGGTCAGGTACTTACCTGGGGGTGACCGCGGACGTGTTTCATAGGTTTTTGGACGTGAATCAATGGTTTTTCTCGTTGCTGCTTCATGCACAGGCGTGGTAATTCCCTCGTCCATTTGCTGATGCTATATGCAAGGCTTTTGGGAACCGGTCCTATGGTGGTGAATCATTGCATGCATGGCCCCGCCTGCTCTCAGCTGTGGAGAAGGTGTTCATATTTCTGTGGACCTAGTAGCATGCCTTATGTGCTGATTTCAACTACTCCTAACTCCATAATGTGTATTCCAAGCAGATCAGCTTGGAATATAGGTTAGGAGGATGTCAAAGACTTCCTCCTCCCTAACACAACGTCTCAAGATCTGATCTGGACCAAGCTTAAACAAGTTGCCCCCGATCCATGTGAACGGGGCACTCTTCCTTACAATTATGCTCTTCTCTTTTGAGGACAGATGCAGAGGAAACTGTGCTGAGACCAAGTAATTTGCTATATCAACAAACCATGGAGAGAGTACTGAGATAGCAAATAGATGTTCATCTAGCATCTGGTCATCCGCTATTCCTTCTTCAGATGCGGGCAAGTCCACTCTAGACAAGAAGTCAGCAACAACATTTTCCTTACCTGGCTTGTCGACAATTGTCAAATCAAATTGCTGTAACAAAAGTAACCATCTAATAATACGATCATTAACATCAGGCTTATTCATTAAATATCTAATCACAACATGATCAGTGTGCAAAAATGTTTGATAACTGGTGATGTAGTGTTTGAACTTGTTTAGGGAATGGACTACGGCCAAGAATTCTTTCTCGGTTACAGTATAGTTCATTTCTGCCTTGGACAGGTTTTTGTTGACGAAGTATATGGCATATGGGAGTTTCTCCTCAATTTTTCCTAATGCTGCCTCTATGGCTTTGTTCGAGGCATCAGTGTGGATGTGGAAAGGTAGGGCCCAGTTTGGACCTCTCAGGATCAGGGCGGACACCAGCTTTTATTTCAACTCATCCAGTGCCCCTTGACAGTTGTCAGTCCATTTAAACTCAACATCTTTCCCTAAGAGTCCAAACAAAGGTGAGGCTAGCTTGCTGAAGTCTTTAATGAATCTTCGATAATATCCTGCTAAGCCTAGGAAACTCCGAACATCCCTTACCTTTTGAGGAGGTGGGACCCTTTGGATGATAGCAATTTTATTAGGATCCACCTGTAATCCTTGGCGAGAAATGGTATGTCCTAGCATGGTCCCTTCAGTCATCAGGAATTCACATTTTTCAAGACTGAGGGACAGTTTCATCTCAATGCACTTGGTTAGAACTTTTCCCAGATTGGTAAATGCTTCTCGGAAGTTGGACCCATAAGGAGTGAAGTCATCCATGTAGATTTCTACCAAATCATGGACCAACTCAGAAAAGATGCTCAATACTGCTCTCTGGAAAGTGGCAAGAGCATTTCATATCCCAAAGGGAAGGACATGATAGGCAAAGGTACCCCAAGGAAAGGTGAAGGTGGTTTTATCTTGGTCTTTTGGGCTGATTTGGATCTGGTTATACCCGCTGAACCCATCTAAGAAAGAGAAAAACTTCTTCCCTGCCAGTCCATCCAACACTTGATCTATGAAAGGCAAAGGGAAATGGTCTTTCTTAGTGGCTTTGTTAAGTTCCCAGTAATCTACACAGATTCTCCACTTCCCGTTCTTCTTGGGCACAAGCACTAGGGGCAAGACCCACTCACTATTGGAGATAGGATAGATGAATCCTACATCCAACAATTTTTGCAATTCTTCTTTGACAATGTCCTTAAGGGCTGGATTCATTCTCCTCTGAGGTCGCCTAACTAGTTTACAATCTTCTTTAATGTAGATGTGATGGGTACAGACTGAAGGATGGAGTCCTTTCATCTCCTTATAGCTCCAGGTGAAAGCATCTAAATGTTTGTTCAGTAAGCTACATAGCTTTTTCTCCTGGGAAGGAGATAGGGAGGAGTTGATCTTCAAAGTTCTTTCGGGGCCAAACTCCACATTCTTAATTCTGGGAGAGGTTGGATCAGTCACACAGAGGTCCACTAAGGTGCTGGCTTGGGTATCCTCCACCAATTCCTCTAAGGACAGTGCACTGGGAGGTGGATTCCGAATCAAGGTCTTAATCAAATCATCCTCGGTTTGAGGACCTCCCATAGTGGTTCCTATGGTGCACAAGGATGCAGAGTATACCTCATCCTCATCTCCTTCTTCCAACCAGAGTGGTAAGTCATGTTCTAGCAGGGGCTGGGCAGGAGGGTATAGGACTAGCTGCTTGGACATAGGACCATTTTTTATGGTCATGTTTCCAGCTCGGCAACTGATGTAAGCATTCGCAGTGGCTAACTAGGGCCTTACCAAAATGAGGGGGTATCCAGTAAGCTTTTCCTTTGGTTAAAGGACTAAGAAATCCGCAGGATACTCCCAAGAGTCAACCAAGACCAAGACATCCTCCACAATCCCTTCGGGAGTCACGGTGGAGTGATCTGCCAATTGCAGGACTATCGAAGTCTTCCTTAAGGAACCCTAAAGGTTGAGTTTAAGCATGGTGTCCCTGGTCATAACATTAATGGAAAACCCTAGATCAATCAAGGTATGGGGGATAATGGTGCCATTGATGTGGACATCAACTAGAGGACTCCCAGGGTCCAAATACTTTGGATGGATTACTTGCCCCAACATTAGATCAGACAGTTGTCCTATGATATTGATTATTGAGGCATCTCTCTTTCTCCTGCCTGGGTGCCTGAAACACTTCTCCTTAATCAATTTTTTGTATATCGGTACATCTTTGATGGCTTGGAGAAGGGGTATTTTCACACACAACTGTTTTAGTTCCCCCAGAAGTTTAATCTCCTCTGGGTTTGGTTGTGTGGTTACTGTTAGTTGCTCAGGAAAGGGTGGAATGGCTTTGGGTTCACTTTCTTGTTTCTCTTCCTCATCCTCTGGTGGAGGAGGTTGGCGATCTGGAAGGGTCTTTCTGGATCGCAAGTTGATCTCCTGGATCTCCAAAGCATAGGTAGGACATGTTGTTTCCCCAGTGTATACCTGTTGGGCCTGTCGGTTTTTGGGGTTCGAGTTTGGTTGGGCAGGCATCTAGGGTTGTCTTGGAGGAGCAGGAGGTAATGGTTGTGTTTGAGCAGGTGGTGGGGGTAGAATGGTGGGAGGAGAGTTGTATTGGGGCCTCCACCCCAGTTGAGGTGCATTCCACTAAGGCTGTGGCTGGACATGTGAGTGAAACAAATGAGCAGTGGGTTGAGAATGGTATTGAGGTGGATAAGACCACGGAGGAGGTGCAGACCAGGAATGATGAGCAGGGGGACCCTAGGAAGGCATGTGAGCAGATTGGTTGGGGCTATAATAAGCTTGGGATGTCCCTTACATCCCATGCTGGTAAGGTCTAGGTCCATGCGGTCTCCTTTGGTTGAGGAAGTAGAGAGGTTCAGTGGGTGCCTCAGTCCCTTGGTACATGGCTTTGAATCTGGGAAAGGTTGGGCATTGGTTTGTAGGGTGGTTCTCCTCACAAATGAAACATACCTCCACTGAGTGTAATGGACACTTGTTCTTAGGGTGCTTCCTTGTACATCTAGGACAGAAAATGGCCAAATCCCTCTCAACTTCCTCTTTCTTTTGTTGGATTCAGAAAGTATCAAGTTGCATGGCAATGGTCTGTCTCACCTCACTTTTGAGGTCTTCCAGCTGATTAGAAAACTCATTCTTGGAGAAGGTAGTACTAGCTGAAATTGGATTCCCCCTACCTCTTTTTCGGGTTGCCCTAGAGTGGTTTCTAAACACAGTATTTATATCCTCATAAGGTAGTTGGTAAATATATCCTTCAGCTAGCATGTGAAGGGTATCTAGAAGGTCTTCAGGGACTCCTCGGAGTAGAACCAGCTTTAGAGATTTAGGGTCAAGTGTGCACCAGGCCCGTTTATAGCTAAGTTGGAACCTTTCCTCATAGTCCTCTAGAGACTCATCATTTACCATGGTCATATGAAAGATTTCCCCCTTGGTTTCCCTTGACCTACAGTAATCCCAGTATTTGTTGCTAAAGACTTGTTGCATCTAAGCCCAAGTACCGATACTATTTCTAGGTAACCCCATGAACCAGCGTAATGCTACATCCTTGAGGGTAGAGGGAAAATGTTTCAACTTTTGCTCATCTTCTCTATAGTCATAAGTTCAACAAAGGACAACAAACTCAAACAGGAAGGTATCAGGGTCTTCAGTGGTCAATCCATGGAAATGAGGTAAGGCCGAGGGACTTATGTTCTTCATTTTCATGTCCCCGTTAGTCTCTCGGATGGGGAAGGTACCTTGTATTCTCTCATCATCGCCTCTACCATTTCTGTTGTCAGCCATAGTCTCACAAGGAATATTTTCTTGCTCTTCTTCTATTATAGGATCTTTGTATATATCAGGAGGTTCGCCTATAGGTTCTTCTGGATCACTGCCACCAATGAAGAGTGAAGGGTGACATAGTGAAGTGGTGGGGGTGTTGGGTAGGAATTTTTCGGTATTATCTTTGTTCTTACGAGGCATGAAAGGACTTTTGGTTGGTTTTTCCCTTTTCTGCTTGTACCTGCAAAACTGAAACAGATGGAATTGCAACTAACTAAAATCTTTTTTGCAGAAATGAAAATGCGGAATTGAAATGAAAGCAGGGAAAGACTAATCTATTTTGCTGAAATCAGATTTCGAGAAGGAAATACTAGACTACACTTGCAAAATAGAAATTCTATTCTACACTTGTAGAATTGAAAGGTTAATTTACGAAAGCAGGAAATGTCTAGTTTACTTTTGTAGAAATGAAATTGCAGAATGGAAATGAAATAAACTACTTAGCAGAAGGCGAGAGTAGGAAAATAGAATAAAAGCAGCAATCACAAATACTCTAACGCTTCCCCGGCAACAGCGCCAAAAAGAGGTGGTGAGCTCCAGTATTGCAGCAATAATGCTACAACTCCTTAGACTCCCTTATTTACTTTTATCAACCTGGTAGTTCGTAACAAACTTGGTCAGCTGGCACAAGTCCGCTAGGGGCTCAAGCCAACTTCTATGGGCTCTGAGAAGAATCTTTTTAACATATGAATGAAATCTACTTTAAAGAAAGCTGATCTACTTGCAGAAAGACAATGAAAAGCTAAAAGAAAACACAAACCCTAGCAAACCCTAATTCTACCAGATAACTCTACTGATGCCAAGAAGAGGATGCGAACTACTGAAGGAAATGCCATTGACTTCTAGGAAGGTAAATACATGTACCTAAGCTACTTCTACAGTAACATCTGAAAGAAACATATTTTTGTATTTTTGAATAAGTCGCCAGAGTTATTATGCATATGATTTGACTGTTTTGGGTTGTGCAAAGGTGGATATGCAATAAGAAATTCTTGGGAAAGGTCAAGAAGGTTCAGAGAGGGCCTAAGGGGTCCCTAACATCCTTCCATAGAGTTTCACTGAGTTTGGCTATCGAGAAACCTCATTCATGAGCCTCTACAGGAAGTCTGCAGGGGTTCTACAGGATGTCTGCGATTTTCTACAGGATGTCTGGAATTTTCTACAGGATGTCCAGAGATGAGGTTTTTGGTGGATGAATGGAGAGGGAAAGGTGAAGGAGTGAGTGTGGACGTAGGGTGAGGGTTGGAGATGGTCTAGAACTCGGTGGATGGAGTTGTGGATAGGTGTGGATGGCGGTATTTAGCTCAAAGAAGACTAAAGCAATGTTACACACAAAACTAGGGTTATGGGAGCGAATGGCGAACAGGAGGCAAGGATTCTAAGCAAAGGGTGGAATGGATGGTGTTGATGGCGAATGAATAGATGAAAGAGTGATACAGGTACTCTGCAAGGAGTTTTTTCCAAACGGATCCAATGAAGACCTGTAAATTCAAAATCCTAATTATGATAACCTAAATCTGCTAGCTGCCAATAAAGAGAATGAACAGAAGTGTGACCTACAATGAAACCATATATTTTAGCTCATGCAACTAAGCAAATGAAAGTCTGAGATTGCAACCAACTTATACACATGAAACTCAAACACTAGTGATTGCATGGCACGACAAACTTAGTGTTTTTGTGGGCAACAAAGTTATCCTAATCCCAGCTCCAGATCCTACTGAAGGAGAGGTGAAACCGGAGATGTTTGATGGCCGTTTTCTTGGAGCTTTTTCCTCTTAACAACCTATTAACAAAATCTGAGCATTCAAAATTCTATCTAACCATTTACAGTGACCTATTTAATTAGCAAACTTTAACCTACTTAAGAGAAATATTTATGCAAATGCATAAAAAACAACTAGAAATACATAGAGGAGGCCTTAGCACTCGGGTTGGGCCCAACCCCAAGAGCTGCAGGCTCCTATAAAAGACTCAGATTTGATACCAAGTAGAGCTGCTTCTCATTATTCAAAAATAACCATCATAAGAAAGTTGTACAGCAGTAGCTATAATAAAATAGGCTGAGCAAAATGGCATCACTATAGTGCAAAAATAAAAATGGTTCCAAAAGTAAAGTACGAAGGCTGAGGCCTTCCTATTTGTACAATATGTGGGGGCTAGGAGCCCCCCTAGATTCAAGGGACTCGGCTGTCCCAATTGCTAGTGAACAGTCACTCCTCCAAAATCTACTTGGCTGCCTTTGAAACTCGGTTTGGTGGCCTGTGGAGCTCGGTGTTGAGGGTGGAGATTTCGAGGAAGGCTATTTAATGCAAGAGACAACCTCCCTATGAATCCTCACCTCAAGCTTGGCTTTCAGCTGACCCATGATTGTTTGGTTTTGCTCCAAAATTTGTCCAAAAATCCTGAAATAACTACGTATTAGCCTCCTAGGTAGAGTGACCACCCTTATTCATTCAAATAACATAAACATACTAGGAAAACATGCATAATCTATGAAAAATGGAGGATTGAACAAGGATAATTAGGCAAAATGAGCCCAATAGGTTACCCAACTTGGGGGCTCATCAATAACCCAACATCTTTGTGACCCACTTTTGTTGCTCTTCAAAGGATAATCTTTTTTCTAAAAAGTATTTAAGGCTATCATGATCTGTTTTTACCTTGAAGTGTCTTCCCATTAGCTAGGGTCGCCATTTCTTAAGTGCATGTAATATTGCCAACATTTCCTTCTCATAAATAGCTTTGTGTAAAAACTTTCCCTTGATTGGATGACTTTCAAAAGCAATGAGTCTTTCATCTTGCATTAAAACAGCACCAATTCCATTTCCTGAAGCATCACATTCCACAATAAAGGTTTTTGTGAAGTCCGGTGTAGCTAAGACTAGTTCTTGGCACATTGCCTCTTTAAGATGTTCGAAGGCCTTTGTTGCTTCTGGAGTCCATGAAAATGCATCTTTCTTCAATACTGTTGTTAGAGGTGCTACTATTCTCCCATAATTCTTAACAAACTTGCGATAATACCCTGTTAACCCAAGAAATCCTCGCAGATGTTTTATGGATGTGTGGATTTTCCATTCCTTAATGGCTTTAATTTTGCTAGGGTCTACCTTAACTCCTTCATGAGATACAATATGACCCAGATATTCCACCTCTTGTACTCCAAAGAAACATTTGTATCTTTTTGCATATAATTGTTTCTCCTCCAATAGCTGTGGCACCCTATGAACATGTTCAACATGATCCTTCCAAGACTTGTTGTAGATTAGTATATCATCAAAAAATACTAGGACAAATTTTGTAAGGAAGGGTTTGAAAATGGAATTCATCAAACCTTGAAATGTAGAAGGTGCATTGGTAAGGCCAAAAGGCATGACTGAAAATTCATAATGACCCTCATGAGTTCTAAATGTTGTTTTCGGAATGTCTTTAGTCTTCATTATGATTTGATGGTATCGTGAACAAAGATCCAACTTTGTGAAGTAAATTGATCCATGCAATTCATCCAGTAATTCATCAATGTTAGGAATGGGAAACTTATCTTTAATAGTGAGCCTTTTGAGCTCCCTATAATCTAGACACATGCGTCATGATCCATCATTCTTGTGGACCATTACTACTAGAGTAGAGAAATAACTTTGACCGGTGATCTGATAATCACCCTATGAGTGACCTTAGCAAAGATTTATTAAACAAAAGGTATTACAGACCCATGTGCTCATGTGTGTGTTCTGTGTTATTGAAACAACAGATCGATCAGATTGCCAATACATAGAAAATAAATGGAAAGGTAGCAAAGAAATACAGTAAGCAATACAAAGACACAAACAGTTTTTAATGAGTTCACGCTATTCTCCAGGGCTACATCTCCGGTCCAGCTTCAGTGGTGGCCTTGTTTTATTGTGCCTTTCAGCAGAGAAATTACAATGCAAGGACTCAATATGAGTTCTCCTGAAGCAAATTTTTCTTGGGAGGGTGGCTCTTGGATTCCCCAAGCCACTTGGAGTACACAAACTCTTTTTCTTCCTACCAGCTCCGTGACCCTCGGTCTACAGTGGAAAGAGCCAACTGTGATGCTCAATCCAAACATATTCCCCTATGGGAACGCTCGATTCTTCAAGCTCTCTGATGCTCGATGCTGCCTGTGGTCAGCTTGGCCCTCTGTCTCCTTTGCTTGGCTTTACTTCTCTCTGGTGCTCAATCCTCGTCTTAGGATTTACTGTTCACTATCTCTCTTGGTCACTTGGACTCTTCATTCTCTCTCTTGAAATCTCTGTTCACTGTCTCTGTTCATGGCTTTAGCCATTCGACCTCCATGCCTGTTCGGTTCCTCTTATGCCTGCGTTGATTCGCCTGCCGCTTGAGTGCTTGGAGTTCCCTGTTCGGCATCAACATAAATGCTCAAGAAGTAGCCACATGTCTCCATCAGAACAGTGCCATCCTGCTCGCCGATTTGTTTCTTTCTCCATCGTGGCGATCAATGGATTCCAAATCCCCCTTAATCGTGGCTTAATCCCCTGTCAATTCCGCTCTGTCTATCAGACGGAATATCAGACATCCAATCTGGGCTCCTCCAGATCCAACATCATACACACGTCGAGCGCGGTTGACTTGCTCGACCGATAACCTGCGATCATGGCGGTTTTTCTCTCACCTCCGCTGCCACGTGTCGATTGCTGAGTGTGATCGCTCTGCTTTCTCCAAAACTGCTTATTGTTCAACGGTGCCCTGATCAATACCGCCGGTTTCTAGGGCACGGGTCTTGCCTTTGTACTTTAGCACCTTTACCTTTTTCCGCCTGCGGTCCTCTGGTTTCCTCATGCGACCGAGTGCTTAAGGCTCCTCCTTTTTGGCCTTGTTTTCCCAGCGATGCGCATTAGCGCTAAGTGCTAACACGCATCGAAAATCAACTCCCTTTCCTTATCCGGGGCTCCCAGGGGCTATTTCGACCTCCTGCGTAGTCTCCATCGGCCTCGGTCAGTACACTTTGACCGAGGTCCTCGTCGTTCCATGTCAGCTGCCATGGCCACTGGTTCAAGGTGTTTTTTGATTGTTGTTTTCGATTCTTCAAGGATTTGTTTTGTCCCGATATAGTCATGGTTCTATGATATTCATTTATGGATCTGATTTGGATCACAACCTCCCAACTGAAAAGATTTTGGACCACAAAAAGTTAGTTTTCTTCAAGCATCGACTAAGTGAGGAAACTGTTGTCTCACTTGCCCAATCTCAATCCAGTTCGCACTGCTTGGCTTCGAACCTTCAAGCCCAATTTATAGGTATTCCACCTATCCACTATGCGTCGTCCTTACCTTTCTGTCTAGCACTGTATCTTCCTGCAACTCATTAAGATATTCAGGTAGTAGGTCACCAACAGAAGGCAATTGACTCTACTCTTCAGGGTCCTCAACCATTGAAGGTTCAAACAATCTCAAGAAATCTGCATTCACGACTAAGTATATGTGCATGTAAGCTGGCAGATCAAGGTGAAAAGAATTTTCACCAATCTTCTCAAGTATCCTGAAGGGTCCATACTTGATATGTTTTAGCTTCTTACCTTCACCTTGCATCCTATCCTTGCTGATATACAGCCAAACTTGGTCTCCAACTTGAAAACTATGCTACATCCGATGCTTATCATGCCTAGCCTTGTACTTGGTCTGGCTCCTTTCCAACTATTCTTGTACTACCTGGTGGATCTCTTGGATCTGTTCAATGAACCTAGTTGCCCTATCCACATCATTGTGTCCATCAACCATGGTATCTTTACCAACGACAAAATCCAATGGAGACCTTGGTATGAAACCAAAGAAGGCCTCAAAAGGAGATCTATGGGTAGAAGAGTGTTTGGCTTTATTGTAAGCATGTTACACATAACACAAGTGTTCATCCCAAAGCTTAGGGTGTTTGTTGCAATATCCTCTCAATAACTGGATCACTGTCCTATTAACTTCTTCTGTCTTTCCATCTATTTGTGGATGAAAAGCTATTCTTTTCCTTAATTTTTTGTCCATTAGTTCCCATAGACTGGACCAAAAATTTCCCACAGATAGGGTGTCTCGATCATATATAATAGAAGTGGGTAATCCAAAACGAACCCATACATGTTCAAAGAATAATTTTGTATTTTGTTCAGCTGTAATCTATTTACTACAGGGTATCAAAATACACATTTTGCTGAACCTATCAACAACAACATATAGATAATCATGACCTTTCCTACATTTAGGCAGTCCTCCAACAAAATCCATGGAGATGCTTTCCCATGGGTGAGAAGGAACTGGAAATGGAATGTACAAGCCTAGTTTTCTGTTGCTGGGTTTTCTTTTAGCACACATAGCACACCCCTTTACATATCTAGAAACTGTCTCACTCATTCTTGGCCAATAGCAGAACCTTTGTAGCTGTGCAACTGTTTTACTTACCCCAAAGTGACCTGATATCAGAGAAGTGTGTGCTTCCCTAATTATCTTTGCTCTCTCAGTTTGTGGTATGCAGAGTTTCCCACAATGATATAAGAGTCGGTCCTTCACATCATAGTCCAATTCTTCTACTCTTTTGCCTTGACTCAAAGCTGCATATACATCTTTAAAGTCCATATCCTGAGCATACTGTTCTATGTAGCTTACATGCAGCACAGAATTATGCTTAAGTATGGTAGATGCATTTATAATGGGTCTAGATAACATGTCTACAACCTTGTTATGTATGCCCTTTTTATATCTGATGACTAAATGAAACTGTTGTAGAAAACCCATCCATCTGTAATGTCTTGATTGTTGTAGCTTAGTTTGGGAGTGTAGGTATTGAAGTGGTTGATGATCAGTATGTATTATTTTTTCTTTGCCCATTAAGTAATGTTTCCACTTTTTCACACTCTAAACTAATGCATACAATTCTTTATCATAGGTAGGATAGTTGACTACTGTAGGATTAAAAGTCTCAGAATGATAACATATGGGTTTACCATGTTGTGTCAACACTACTCCCATGGCATAGTCACTGGCATCAGTTTGGATCTCAAATGGTCTTTGTAGATCTGGGAGTGCTAGTATAGGTGTTTTACTAATTTTTTATTTCATGGTTTCGAAGGCTTTCTGTTGTTTGCCTCCCCATTGAAACACCTTGTTCAATCTTGTCAAAGCATCTAAGGGAGCGGCAATTGAGGAAAAATTTGAAATGAACTTCCTCCAATGCTGTGCTGCTCCTAAGAAGCTTCTCACTTCTGTAGTAGACTTGGGTTTAGGCCATTTTACAGTGACTACCACTTTAGAGGGATCTACTTTCAATTCACCTCCCCCTACTATATGACCCAAATAATTTAGAGAGGTTTTTCCAAATTCACATTTGGAGAGTTTAACATAAAGTTTTTGTCTTTTCAAAACATCTAATGTCTACTTAACATGCTTTAAATGTTCTTCCCACGTTTTACTAAAAATCAGAATGTCATCCAGATACACAATACCAAAATCATCAATAAAAGGTCTAAGTACATCATTCATTAATCTCATGAAAGTAGCAGGGGCATTGGTCAAGCAAAAAGGCATAACCAGCCATTCATACAATCCCTGCTTTGTTTTGAAAGCGGTCTTCCATGCATCTTGCTCTGCAACTCTGACCTGATGGTATGAATGTGCAAATCTAGCTTGGTGAAATAAACAACTTCCTTCAATTGATCTAAAAGATCATCTATGCGAGGAATGGGATAACGATTTCTGATTGTTATCTTATTCAGTGCTCGGTAATCAATGAACATTCTCCATGAGCCATCTTTCTTCCTCACCAAAATGATTGGTGACCCACATGGTGATGTGTTAGGCCTGATGAACCCTTTCTCGAGCAACTCCTGCACCCTCTTCTTGATTTCAGCATTCTCTAAAGCAGATAACCTATACATCCCAATGTTAGGCAAAGGAACATCTTGCTGCAAAATAATATCATGTACTATTCCCTTTTTGGGTGGCAGACCTTGAGGTTCTTGAAACAAGACATCATACTCTAAACAATCTTTTCTATATCAACTTGTTGATCAGAATTACAGCCCTCAAATACATTGGTTTTATCAGTTTTCTTTTGCTTTACAACCATTAGTAAGAACTGTTTGCATGAATTTATCATTATTTTCATCTGTCCTGAGTTTATAAGAGTATAATTATTCTTGATCTTATGAGCTCTTACAAAGTATTCGATTCCATATCTAACAAGTAGATACTTGTTCTCAGATCTATAGAAAATAGCCTTTCTATCATACAAGTAAGGACTTCCTAAAATAATTCCACATATATCCAAAGGAATTACATCTAACTCAACCTCATCTACAAATGCTGACCCAAAAGAAAAATTGAGTTTGCATTATCTAGTCACTTGTAGTTGTGCTTTATCATTCAACAATCCTAATGGGTATGGCTTCTTATGAGGTGTAGTTGCTATTCCCAATTTTTTGACAATTGCTTTAGAAATCAGATTTACTTGTGAGCCACTATCAAACAAAGTATCAATCTTTTGATTTTTGGAAACAACTCGAATATGAAAAAGCTCACGCCTTTTTCTCTCATGTTCTTCATCAACAACAGATTGAGTAGAATTACTAGTAGATGCTTCATAATTCTTACCTTTTATACCTGTGGCTACAATGATTATTTCATCTCCGGAGTTTGACCCCAAATCTTTCTAAATAGCTGCAGTAGCCTTCTTCTTCTTGCCCTCGGACTTCTTAGGTCTTAGCTCTAGATGTAGAATCCAATAGTGCTCATCATCATGCCCCTCCTTTTTACAGTGAGTGCATGAGGCTTTGTCGTTCTATGCAGTGTTAGCCTTCCTTGCTTTCCACTTTTGCTTTATTTTCTCCTTGCTCTTGCTTACAGTGGGTTGGGATGGTCCACCAACTTTTGGATTTAATTCTTTCCTCTAGCTTCTAGATGAGTAGCTTATACAGATACCTCATCTATACTAGTGGGATTAAACATGAGTATGGTATGCCTCATGTAGCTGTGTAGACCACCAATTTACTTCAAAATAGTTTCTGGTGAGTGTAGTGAAATACCCAACATCGATGCTCTCTTTCAGAACTCTTGAGTATACCCTTGTACACTTGTCCCTTTCAACTGCCGAAGAGTTTGCCAACTCATCATGGCTTGTTGCATGTAGGCCAATGGATAGAAATGCTTTTTGATTGTAGTGACAAATTCACTCCAGACAGATATGGTCTTACCATGCTTCCTCATATCAGCTTGGGTTCTGCCTTCCCATAAAACCAAGGCAATGCCCCCTAGCCGAAGGCTTGCCAGCTGAATCTTGCTCTTGTCTGAGTCTATATTTTGTACTCTGCAATGCACATCAATTTGTCTAATTCAATTGTCCAACTTTTTAGCATTTAGCTCTCCATCATATATAGGCAAATCAAATTTAACATCTAACTTAATCAAAGATTCTTTCTTATTATGCACAGGGCTACTAGGAGGTGTAGGGAAGCTTTCTTCTTTCCCCTTTCCTTTGGAGTGGTCATGGGAATGAGATTAATCTTCTTCTTTATCTTGCTTAAAGCCTGATGAGTCTTCACCTTTATGCTTTCTAAAGTCCCTATACATTTCTTCTACCATAGACTTTATAGCTAGGAAAATTTCTATGAATTGAGAGTCTGGCCCTATAGAACCTTCTTCTGACATTTTCTTTCGAGAATAGACTCTCCCAATTTCAGGATTAGTTTCCACCAACTCTCCTTCTCCTAATTTGAGCTTTGATCTAGTGAGCATTCACAGCTAAACCAACACAAGCTTGTTTAACCTTACAACCTAGAGCTCTGATACCACCCAATCTGATAATCACCCTATGAGTGACCTCAGTGAAGATTTATTAAACAAAAAGTATTACAGACCCATCTTCTGGTGTGTGTGTTCTGTGTTATTGAAACAACAAATCGATCAGATTGCCAATACACAGAAAATAAATGGAAAGACAGCAGAGAAATACAGTAAGCAATACAAAGACACAAACAGTTTTTAATAAGGAGTTCACTCTATTCTCCAGGGCTACGTCTCAGGTCCACCTTCATTGGTGGCCTTGTTTTATTGTGTCTTTCAATAGAGGAATTAGAATGAAGGGACTCAATATGAGTTCTCCTGAAGCAAATTCTGCTTGGCAGGGTGGTTCTTGGATTCCCCAAGCCACTTGGAGTACACAAACTCTTGTTCTTCCTACCAACTCTGTGACCCTCGTTCTACAGTGGAAAGACCCAACTGTGATGCTCAATATGGATAGATTCCCATATGGGAAGGCTTGATTCTTCAATCTCTCTGGTGCTCGATGCTGCCTATGGTCATCTCGGCCCTCTGTCTCCTCTGCTTGGCTTTACTACTTTCTGTACATAGTCCTCCTCTTAGGGTTTACTATTCACTATCTCTCTTGGTCACTTGGATTCTTCATTCTCTCTCTTTGAATCTCTGTTCATTGTCTCTGTTCATGGCTTTAGCCATTCGACCTCCATGCTTGTTCGGTTCCTCTACCGTCTGTGTCAATTCGCCTGTCACCTGCGTGCTTGGAGTTCCCTATTCAACGTCAGCATAAATGCTCAGGAAGTAGCCACGTGTCTCCATCGGAACAGAACCAACCTATTCGTCGATTCATTTCTTTCTTCATCATGGCAGTCAATGGATTGCAAATCCCCCTTAATCGCGGCTTAATCCCCTGTCAATTCCGCTCTGTCTATCGGATGCAATCTCATCCATCTGATCTGGGCTCCTCCAGATCCAACGTCATATGCACGTCGAGTGCAGTTGACTTGCTCAACCAATAACACATGATCACAACGGTTTTTCTCTCACCTCCGCTGCCACGCATCGATCGCTGAGTGTGATCGCTCTGTTTTCTCCAAAACCGCTTACCATTCAAGGGAACCCTGATCAATACTGCCGGTTTCGAGGGCGCAGGTCCCACCTTTTTACTTTAGCGCCTTTACCTTTTTCCACCCGTCGTCCTCTAGTTCCATCACGCGACCGAGTGCTTAAGGCTTCTCCTTTTTTGCCCTATTTTCCCAGCGATGCTTAGCGTTAACGTGCATCGAAAATCAGCTTCCTTTCCTGATACGGGGCTCCATGGGCCTCGGTTAGTGCGCTTTGACCGAGGTCCTCGTCGTTCCATGCCAGCTGCCATGGCCACTGGTTCAGGGTGTTTTTCAATTGTTGTTTTGGATTCTTGAAGGATTTGTTTTGTCCCAATATAGTCATGGTTCTATGACAGTCATTTATGGATATGATTTGGATCAATCAGGTTGAATTATACCAGCCTCTAGCATTTCTGCAATTATACGTTCAATTTCGCTTTTTTGGGCATAAGGATATATGTACGTCCTGACTTTTGGAGAAACACTTCCTGGAATCAGATGAATAGCATGATCATGATCACGAATAGGTGGGAGACCTTTGGGAGTCTCAAATACCTTGGAATGATTGTCCAAGACTTTTTGGAGATCTGGAGAAATAGATGATTTCAATGTGGAAACATCTAGCGAACATAATTGTGCAATTACACCTCTTTGTTCCCTTTTTAGAAGCTTTATCATACCATTAGAGCTTATTATCTTTCCCAGTTTCCCTGCAATACCCCTTAATTCAACTTCCTTTCCTTCCGCAAAAAATTTATTGAAAAGTTCTTGAAAATTAAAAGCTATTGTACCCAAGGATTGTATTCATTGGACTCCTCGTACAACATCAGCACCTCCCATTGGAATGGAAAGAATTGAGCTAGTCAATACGTATTCTCCCATGGATAGCTTGATATTATGGCACTTTCTAGAGCAATTTATTGTTCCTCCATTTGCAACCATCACTTGACACTCTAGTGCTGGATATAGGAAGCAATTCAATTCTTTTGCTACCTTACAATGAATAAGATTGTGGGTACTTCCTAAATCAATCAACACTATTACCTTTTTCTTCTTGATTTGTCCTTCTATCTTGATGGTTTGAGGAGTGGTAATTCCAGCCAATGCATTACAAGATATGGTCGAATTCATTTCTTCTTTATCTAGGCTTTGCTCCTGGAGTATATCCTCTTCTTCTGACCTTTCTTGCTCCTTTTCTTCTTCCTCTTCACAATCTATGTAGAATAATTTCGTCTCAGCACACTTATGACCTTTAGTGTATTTTCTATCACAACTGTAACAAAGCCCTTTTTCTCTTTTTTCTTCCAATTGTTGCGGTGTCAACCTTATAGGTTGTGGAAGCCTAGGGGCAACAACACTTCCATATTTATATTTGTGAGTGGTATGCTTCCTGGTTGCCATAATTTTTCTTTCCATTTTCCTTGCTAACCTGAATGCCTTCTCTAATGAATCAGGGTCCCAAAGGTGAACATCATGTTGGATATTATCCTTTAGAGTCCCTATGAACACATCAATCCTATGCTCCTTTGGAATTTTTTTTACCCTTATGTTCAATTTTTGGAACTCCTTAATGTGCTCCATTATTGAACCCTTTTGTTTGAGACTTATCAATTGGCTAAAAAAAGTGTTGCATTTTGTATCCTCATAATGTGCTGTCAATTCTTTTGTAAAAATTGACCAAGTGATAATTTGTTTACAAGAGCAAAGCCATTGATACCATACAAACTGATTGGTTCCAACTATAAAGTTGCAATACGTACCTTTTGTGTGTTTTGTACATTATTGAGATCGAAAAATTGCTCCATTTGTAATATCCATGTTGCAAGATCCTTGCCATCAAACTTCCTCATATCGATTTTTGGAATATGGTGGGTCTTCAATCCAACATTAGAGTTTATGAAATCATGATTAACATTTCTTTTGTTCACATCATGAGTTTCCTTTACTACCCTTTCACAATTAGTAAGTATTTCTTGTAGAAAATATGTCAAATCTATCTTCAAATCATCAATATTAGCTTCCATGGCCTTTATCTTAGATTCGACACCATTTATCTTAGCTTCGTTTAGCTTTTGTGAGAGTGAAATTTGTTGCAGTTGGTCTTGTAATTTTGATATATCATGTAGCATTTCTTCCTCTTCTTCATGAGTCATGCTAGGGCTTTCAGGTTTCTTATTAGGTGTTTGTAGTTTCTTTCCTCGAGGCATCAGTTACTGATAATAATGCTCTACTATGCCCTTTGAATTCCTTCAAAATAATTTTTCAAACCAAGCTTAAGAAAAAAATTTAAAAACTCTACACACTTTTTTTCACTTTGTAGGAGCTCGATATTGCCTCTGATGTATCTCTGTAATTTCAGATCATCCAGTTCTAAAATTGCAATTTGCAGTAGCCCTCTATGTCCTCTTTCCAATGCCACCAGTCTGATCCCAATTGGATTCTCCAAGGAACAGTTATGCCAAATCTCCCATAGTGAATTGATTGTAGACTAGTTCGGTAGATCAAACTTGTATGATGTGCCACGTGTCCCTGTTTCAACCTTTGGCTCTAAAAAATATATACAAGAAGCTATAGTCCGTCCTCTTTTTGTAACTTCTTATGAAATTTCAATCCAATGCACATAGAGAAAGTTATGAAGATTTTTCTCAGGTCACCTGTTTGGAATGTAATTCAGGAGTCTGCAAAAAGACCAACTTCCTCAGATCATATCTCTGCAAATGTAGTGTGAAAAGCTCTAAAATTTGGACCCAGGGTTCAGTGCGATTTCGTCTCAAACGGGTTTTTTTTTCGCTTCTGAAACATCGCAGAAAAAAATGGTATAGCGAAAATTCCACGATGACCTATTTTGAGCAGTAAAACCCTAGAATCCAAAGCTTTGATACCAAATGTTATGAAACCAGCTAACAAAAAGATAGAAAAGATAGATCAATACCTTAGAATTCAGTCTCTTCGAGGGAGGAACCTCCTTTATATTAAACAAATTAATGATTCTTTGATGATTCAAATGACAAAACCTCCTTTCTATATATAGGAGTCTAAGGAGTCACAATATAACCCAGCCGACCTAACAATAATAATATAAAGGCATAAAAATAACAATAGAGGGATTCTATGGGGCACAATAATAACAATATGAGGACAATAGGGGCACAACAATTTTAATAATGGATACAACTACAATATTAATGGGTTAATCACTAGTATTATAAGGATCTAACATTAAGAGTCTATCGCGCAAAGTGGTGAAGCTTGAGCTTGAGAACAAGAATCTCCCTAAACAGAATGCTCAAGGTAACAACAGAGATTACAACCCATAGTACCAAAGGCCACCATTGCATATAATTCAAAGGGAAATAAAAGATCAACAAGATCAGACCCCTCCTCCTTTGTATTTAGAAGATGATCCAAATGAACAAACACCAGATACACATGAGACATAGGGAAACTTGTATTCCTCCTTCTTTGAAGAGGAATACAAAAACATGGCTCACTATGAGATGAGCCTTGATAAAGAAGCAAAATTAAATGAGGTCATAGGGGATTATTGTAAACAATTTGCATATTTCATGTAAGCATAGATACATCAAGAGTATGATCTGAAATCTTCAAAAAAGAGGTCGAGGGAGCTTGAACAGCAAGACGAAAATTTTCCCCAAAATATTCCCTTGGTATTAAATAAAGGAAAACGGAAGTTGAACCCTGACTCATCCAAAGTAAAATCCTACTTAAAAAAGGAATGAAATGGCTCCGAGGAACATATAAAAGAGAAGGCACCCATTTTGATGAAAACTACTGGTGATAAAGAAAGAGAAGTAGAGATGGGAGGCATAGAAAAGGGCCAGTCTACATTCAATATTCATAAGGAAGTCAAGAAGGTAAAGATCCTTGTTCCCCTAATTGAACTTCTAAAACAACTCACTTATAAAGCTCAAGTACCCACTTCATGCTCCCATCCACCACAAAACCAACCCGCGATTGTTTAAACCTTCAAGAAGAAAGACCAATGCCTGTTTTGGGCCTCATGTTGAAGAACTTGATTCATCCACTACACCCTTTTATGTGACCCTAGTAATCCATGACCTCTTATTGCATTACTATATGTTGGACTCTAGAGCCTCACATAACCTCATGCCTTGAGTCGTGATGGAGCAACTTGGCTTGCAGATCACCAAACCCTACAAGGACCTATACTCCTTTGACTCTAAGAGAGTGAAATTATTGGGAATGATAAAAAGATCTGTTGGTAAACCTGTCTTAGATCCCTATGAAGGGTGTAGTGATGGACATAATAGTGGAAGATATGTTGGCATTATGATACAAGCTTTGTTCTTGATGGAAACTCACTCACAGGTCAATTCAGTTTTGGTAAAAGTCAACTCAGAGTACAACAGGTATATTCATAGGTAACAGGGTAGTGGTATAGAAGAATAGGAAGATGGAACTAAGGCCTGCTGATCAGAATAAAGAAGGTAAAGGAAAAGGCTGATGAAATGCAGTTTAAGAAGTATACGCAGGTCCACTTATTCAAAATAGGATATACAGTCTGGTCCACAGAAAAAAAAGAGCGTATACGTATACACGCACTCCCACAGGAGGAAAAGAGTGTACATGCTGGAAAACCAATTTTTCTGTCCAAGGTATTTGGTCCAAGGTATTGGCCTGAGGTAGTTGGTCTGAGGTATTTGGTCTGAGGTATTTGGTCTGAGGTATTCGTCTGAGGTATTTGGTTCGAGGTATTGGTCCTAAGTGGTTTTGGTCCAAGGTATTGGGAAAGGCATAAAACTATATAATGTGGAGAAGATCAAAGGGATACATGGAAAAGGTAATGAATTTCTAATGAATTGTTAGATCAAAAGAAAATATGCATGTTATGATTTTCTGATGCTTTGCTTGATTTAGACTAAATATGCACCTGAGCATTTGATGATGGATGAGATCTCATGATGGATCAGGATCATAATGACTTATCATTATGTGATGTGATAATGGATGAGCTAGATCTAATTGCTAACACATGTTTTATCCTTTATATCTGATGATCTAGGTATGTTTGAAGTCAAGAATTGCAACGAAGTTATAAGTAAGTGTTTTCAAATCTATACGTTGGTTCGCTTTGGTGAAGATGCGTATACACACTGGTTCAACTCTTCCAAGTAGCGTATGAAAAAGAAAAGATTGATGTTCAAGGATGATTGATATATCAGATATGTGCTACTGTTTTAATGTTGTATGTCAATGAAGCCTTTTTAGATCTGAAAGTAAAACTACATAAACAGTTTGTGTCTCATTGATTAATTGATTGAGAAAGAAGGGTGATCCTTGTTGCTATATGTTTAGAACTCTGTAATATGACAATAGATCTTCAGAATGTCACTGATTGTTACAATTTGTGGTTCAGAAGTTTTATGATTCAGTATCTTTAGAGGTATACGCAGGTTGGGCTAAACGATGTAGTGTATACAAGTAGGTTTTCTTCATTAAAGGAGTGTATACATTTTGACACGTGCCTTTTAAGGTTACAGTTAGTTTTGGTTGTTGATGTAGTGCTCTAGGTTCATATCTATGTACTAGTTACAGTGATCTTTCTATTCCAATTGATTAGTTCAATTTGATTTTGAATGAATCGTTGATTCAGTTGTGTCAAAGGTTCAGTGATTGTTTGATTCAGTTGTGTCAGAATTTCAGAGGTTTGGGTGATTGATTGTTTCGGTTATATCAAAGATTGATGATTTGGTTTCATTTATATCCAAGATTGATTGGGTTTCAGTGATTGGTTGATGCAGATGTATTTGATGGTTGCATTGCAGTGGGGATTGATTTTTAGCTTGAATGTTACTGATGGGTCTAGTATGAAAATTTTATGAAACCTGGCCTACATATAGTGCTATTATGTACCAGGAGTATCCAGTGTGAAAATTTATGAAACGTGGTTCTTGGAGGATACTGATGTTTGGAGCCTTCAATGAGGAAGTCAAAGCTTCCTGCCAGTACTGGCTGGTGGTTTGATCCGGGGGTTGGATCTCCCTTCCAGTAGAAGTTGGAGAACGAGTGAAGGTTGTAGCCTTTTGTAGGTCAGAGCCTACACACTAGTAAATATATCGGCTAGTACAAGAACTAGGGGGTTGTAGCTTCCTTCCAGAAGAAGATGGAAAATGAGAGAAGGTTGTAGCCTTCTACAAGTGGGTGCCTATGTAATGGTATGAGTGTGCACCAGTACAATAAATTTTCTTATTATTATTAAATATCAACATATGATGAATTAACTGAATCATAAGTTCACTAGATATATGTTGGTTGCCTTAAGAACATTTGTGCACACACACGAGTTCCCTTCTCTGAAGTAGTGTATATAAATTTGATTATGGAAATGAAAAAGTTATTGATTCGTAAATATTGATTCACCCCCCCTCTACATCCTCGGGTCCTCGGGTTCCAAGGTGGGGGGCTCTATAAAATTAGATCTATCTTATGCCACTATCCCCACTTTTGGAGGCGAAGAAAGGAGGTTGTACAGAGAGTACATATTTGTAAAAACTATGACCCCAACTGAAGGTTCTAGGAATTCTCCTGTATATGGAAAATAAAGTGACCTCTCCTGCCCAGTCTTAGAAGAAGAGGAGACCATCTTAGAGGAAACTCAAGTACATCTAACAGTGTAGTTAGACAACCAACACATACATATAAACAAGTTATGGAAATTATTCTTTGATGGATCTAATTCCAAAGAGGGAAATGGGGCAAGAGTATTGTTGGTAAGTCCTTAGGGCAGTTTGATACCCCTCTCATTGAAGCTGGAGTTCGAGGAAACCAACAATGTGGCAGAGTATGAAGAATTTCTCCTTAGGCTGTAAATGTCAAGGAACATAAATATTGAATACCTAATGGTATATGGAGACTCTAAGTTGTTTGTAAAGAATATAAGAAATCAGTGCCAAGCCAAACACCCTAGACTAAGGACTTACCAGAATGAAGTGTGGGACTTATTTGATAATTTCTTCCCAGTTTTAATATTCAATTTTTACCCAGAGAAGGAAATAGAATGCATGATTCCCTTGTTGTAGCAGAAAGTAACTTCAAATCTCCACAAAATCTGCTTCTTAGGTACGAGTTGGAGGTTAGACATAGAACCTCTATACCTGATAATGTCAAGCACTACCAAGTATTCAAGGACAATGAACAGGTCAAATGGTTTATAGAATTAGTTGGGGTTTTCACTAGGTCGACTATTGATGAGGAAGAGGAACAAGAGGCAGATCAAGAAAAAACTTCATGGGAGAAAATTATGGCCAGACAAGAAATCCTACAACTAGAAGGGAATACTATTCCTTGTGGGCTAGTTCCACTAGAAAAATTATTTAACCAAAATGATGTAGCTTCAAAAACAATGGCACTGGAGATGGATGAACAAGTAGAAGATTGCAATATCGTCCCAAAATATGAACCCCAGATGGTCAGGCTATCAAAGGGAATCCCCTCATGATACAAACAAAGGTATTTAAATATTTTCAAAATCTATAAGGATGTTTTTTCTTGGTCTTATGAGGATTTAAAATCATTTGGTACTAAAATTATACAACATAAGATTCCCCTAAAAATTGTAATAAAACCATGCAAATGGAAGATCAGGAAGATTAATCCACTCTTTCTCCCCTATATTGAGAAATAAGTTAGGAAAATTCTAAAGGCTAAAATCATAGTGCCTTTAAGGTACTCAGAGTGGGTGGCCAACTTAGTCCCAGTGCGGAAAAAGAATGGAGAAATAACATTATGTGTATATTTCCGTAACCTTAAGAAAGCATCGTTGAAAGACAACCACCCGCTCCCCAAGATGGATTACATATTACAGAAGGTTCTTGGATCAATCAAAATGTCCATGATGGATGGGTTCTCTAATTACAACCAAGTGGCAGTCCACCCTAATGATTAGAAGAAGACAACTTTCACCACCCCTTGGGGAACTTTCATGTATGATCACATTCATTTTGGTCTTGTGAATGCAGGCACCACTTTTCATAGAGCTATGTATATAGATTTTGTAGTGGAGAAAGACAAGTTTGTAGTGGTATATTTCGATGATATCATAGTCTTCTCTAAGACCAATGAAGAACACATCCTCCACCTGAAGCTCACCTTTGAGAAATGCATGAGGTATGGGTTGTCTCTAAATCCCAAGAAGTCTTAGTTTTATTTGAGTGAGGGGAAGCTACTAGGAAACATAGTAGCACAAGAAGGATTGAATATTGACAGTAAGTGAGTTGAAGCTATCAGTCGAATTCCGCTACCCAAAATTAAGAAAGATGTACAAGCCTTCTTAGGGAGAATCAATTTCTTGAGAAGGTTCATATTGAACTATGCAAAAACAGTGAAGGGTATCACTGATATGCTAAAAAAGGAGAATGAGATCAAATGGAGCCCTAACTCTCGAGAGTATTTTACCATAATTAAATAAGCTTTTGCTGGAGCATAAATACTAGTCAGCCTTAACTACTTTCTAACTTTTTATATCTTTTCTTTTTCTTTTTTGCATACTATTGTTGCAGTTCTACTAGATAGGAATAAATATGGTTATGAGAATCCGATCACCTTATTTAGTCAACTCCTGAGGGATTCTAAGTTGAATTATAACATCTTGGAGAAACAAGCATACACACTAGTTACAGCTCTGAAGGCATTTTGAGTGTATGTGCTAGAGTTGTAAATCACAACATTTGTCCCAAGGACATTTGTCAAGGACATCCTCATGAAAGGAGATAGTGAAGGAAAAAGAGGTACGTGGATAGCAAAGATACACGAATATGAGTTAGACATAAATCCCACTAAACTCATAAAAGGTAAAGGGTCAGCCAATATTTTATCAAAATCTAACTGCCAAGCTTTGGGACTAAACCTGATATCAAAGGAAGACTGAACATAATTTCAACAGAACGGGGTTAAAACATCAGAGAAAAAGGTCTATACTAAATATGAGGGATCAACCTGGTACAACAATATCATCCATTATCTCTTGTTCCTGAGGTGCCCACTAGGGATAGATAAATCTAAGTACAAGACTTTGAGACTGCAAGCTTAAAAGTATATCATATCCAATGGTCAACTCTACTAGAAGGACTTGACGAGAGTTTTGTTGTTATGCTTAGTGGAGGGAGAAACCCATAAAGTGTTTGAATAATTTCATGGGGGAATTTGTGGGGGTCACTACATATGGGAGAGGCATGATTCTATTGGCCTACACTATTTGGAAATGTTCATGTACAAGTTAGTCATGTCAGAAGTCCCAAGTCTTTGCTCAGAGACAAAAAAATTCTCCTTTTCCCTTCATTTGAGTGCATGTGGAAGAACCCTTCAGAAAGAGAGGACTGGAGTTTATAGGAGAAATAAAGTAACCTTCCAATGGCCAACATAAGTGAATATTAATGGCCACACATTATTTCACCGAGTGGGTAGAGGCCATCCTAGGTAGGATTGCTACAGATTCAGTGGTAATCAAATTTATTGAGGAGAAAATATTATCTCATTTTGGCTGTCCTGCCAAAATTATCACTGACAATGCTCAAGTATTCAATTATGAAAAATTCACTAGCTTCTGCCATAAGTTCAATATCATCATTGGGCACTCCACTTCCTACTACCCTCAAGGAAATAGTTTAAATGAGTCCTAAAAAAAAGTCGTAGTGAGAGTGTTGAAGAAGACCATCAACGAAAATCAGAAAAACTGGTACATCTAATTAAATTTTTCTCACTCGGCCAACCAGGAAACTCCTAAACTCTCCACTAGAAAATCACCTTTCAATATTTTCAATGGTAAGGATGTGGTCTTCCCGATCTAATTAGCAATGCCATTGGTGAAGTTACTGCAAGAATCAGAGGAGGATCCAAGTGATTTAAGGTGAAGGATAAACCAATTGGTTGAGCTTAATGAAAACAGGGAACAGTTGGGGACTAAATTGGCCAATTACCAGTAGAAGATGAAATTCCTGTTTGACAAAAATACCAAGGATTGAACTCTTCATCTAAGAGATTTAGTTCTACGATGGGATGTCTGAAGGGAAGAAAAGGGTAAGCACGGAAAATTTGATGCACTGTGGTTCGACCCTTTCAACATTTCAGAATATAAAGGAAATAATATGTACCTGTTCGAAAATCTAGAAGGTGAATTGTTGGAGCCACCAATATATGGCCAGTTCCTCAAACTCTATTTCCAGAATTAAAAGGTACTTCTTTGCACTCATTCTAAATACCAGTGTGTGTATTGTAATTATCATATAAATTTTTCAGTTTTCTATTTAAAGTTTTACTTTCACAAAAATTTGGCTTGTTTAAATAGACTCCATGCCCAAAAAGAGAATTTCATAGTCTGTAGGTTCTTAGCACCATTCTAGCAAGGCATTGTCCCTAGTTGGAGCCATTTTTTTCACTCACTACATTATGAGTTTTTAGTTTACCAACATGTCAAAGAGTAGTGATGTTTGAATCCATCTTCCAAGCCACAGAAGCTCCCAAAGCTAAATCGGACCCTCTCCTTTGCATAGTGCTCAGAACGAGCTTTCAAATGATATATGAAAGTTTGAAAATGGACTTCTAGATCAGAAGATATGGCCTGTTAAATTCCAGTAGTTCTTTTTCATTTGATGTGAAGAAGAAAAACATATCAGAGGTCTAGGAGCGCATCACAAATCATAATCAGCATTTTTCTAAAGTAGCAACAAGGGAGGTCAGAGAAAATATTGCAATCAGTGGTCGCCAATATCGCATATCGACGGTGGGAGGCCCATGGCAGATATCATATCGGTGCTTCATGATTCAGAGCACTAATATCACATATCGATGATCGTAGGTTCAAAAGGGTGCACACAAACACAATGTCTTAAAAATCATCGAACGTCGATATCATGAAAATCGTTGAAATTTGGGCCTTTAGTGTTAAAGCACTCGGAGTGGGCAATTTCATTAAAAAAAAAAATTTCAAGTAAAAACCAAGGGCGGATGGGCCTTTTTCTGTCTTGTCTAGGGGGGCACGTGTCACAATCGTATTAGTCCTAATAAACCCACGTGGTGAATGACGTGGTGGTACGGAGAATACGTGGCATGAAAATTTGGCATTTTCAGGGGTCCTATGGGGGCATATCAGGGTGACACATGTCACCACACAGGAAGAGACATATCGAACTGATGAAGTCATCAATCTTGCAAATCGGTGATTGCACAAGTCCCTCTTCCACCGAAGTTCCTTCCAACTTGCAATGGGAATATGCGAGACCTCTCCCGGATGTGATATCTTATGTGATGAATTCTATAAATCATCACGTCCGAGGAATAAAAAAAAACTGTGAAAGATGGTAAAAACACCATCTCTGCTACATTTCAATTATGATATCCCATGTGGGCCCAATCCCATGGATTAGCAAACTCAAGTGTCAGGCAGAGATCCTGAAGGCTAGCATCAGAAATTGCCTATGTGCTAGATTCTATGTATAAAATGAAAGAGGCCCCTAGACAGGAGTCTAAAGGCACTAGCGCCTAAGCACTAAGCACCTAGTTTTATACCATAGTCATATGAAGATAATTATAGAAATGGGGTGAAGCAAAGGAGCCTAAAGGGGATCAGAACTCGCCTCTTTGGTAATGTTTTTAGTGATAAGTTCCAGCAGTGGAAAATCCTCCATATTACATAATAATTCCATCACCAAGCATATCATGGTGTTGATAGTGTATTATATGGATTCTGGGAGGGCGGATGAGTTGGAAGTCGCGTTCAGAGTTTGTTATCACCATGATGGGTGATTGCTACCACTTCGTGAAAGAGAAGGAACAATATTGTTAAAGACTAAAAGTGATAAGGAACTGACTGAGAGAGGATTAGTTGTGATTTAGCATAAACACGCCTAGACCAGAGGTAAGAAAAGAAGAGTGGCATGGAGATATTTTCAGGACTATCATTTCAGTTCCACTCAATTAGTTTTGTTTTGTTTTTTTTATCACTGTGTTATTATTTTGTTATGTTTTCAAGAAGGCTATCTTACTATTGTAATAATTAGAGGTTGCACGCTGAGACAAATAGTCATACAGATAGTTGTAAACTCCAACTAGGAGATATTTTTATAACTGATTTCCTTGCTCCGCCTTTCCTAATAAAATGGAGGAAGAAACACAAAGAAAAGGTTCTGATTTCTAAGGAAAATACCACATGTTATTTTTGTGATTGTATTACTTCCATATTTTTTCATCTTCCACAATATTAATGAAATGGTGGTGATTCCTACATTCTAGTACTATAATATGATTTCCCTTTATTAAATTCCATTATGTTTATGTTTCTTCTCCGATTTCATGTAACTGTAGCTGCGAGAAATGTTTCATATGCTTTTACATATTCATTTGTGTTGAATTGTTAATGCACATTCCTCCATGTGGCTTTGATATTATATCTTTAAATTGTGTTCCATGCATCATAACATCCATTTCTCCTTTATCCATTATGTCTACTTGTAATTCAGATAAGTGTAGAACTCTTGAAGCTCCAAGCTCTATGTGATAAATATAGAATTATTGAGGTTTCAAGCTCTATATGATGGGTTATTCTATCTCCCTTTCTTCTTCCATTTCTCTTCTAAAGTTGATTAAGTTGTATGTCCTTGAACTACTCGACCTCCATTAGTAGACACATATATCCCTGTGAGTTTCATATGTGAAAGAGCACCAGAAATACATGGCTTATGTCCTTTGGTGAAGGAACCAACTCATGTTGTTTTTTGTATGTATTTACATATGTGTATAAATGTATACGATGTTTGTGGTTTCTTGAAGATTATACGAGAGACATAAAATCTAGATGTTCCCACGCACTTGTCTTGTAAGCAATCCAAGGTTCTCTTTGGAAGCAACAACGGGTTCAATGGGCATGGTATGGATGATCGAGTGCTTAAAAGAAGAACTTGACTCATTAGTGTCATAAGACTTAGATCTTGTAGGAAAGCTAAATTTTTTAGTACATACATGTATAGGTCTATAGACTTCAAGAATATTATGTTTTCCTCCATTACCCCCAAGAGGAGATTTAGGAGCTTAGGAAACCATTTGTTTTTGTGGTTGGGTGGTTACTGATGGTAGAATAAGTCAATGAAATTTTCCCATACACAAGTACTCATGCGTCAAATGACCTCCTCAACCAATTTTATAGGGTAATTTAACCTTAAAACATTCCTCATTTGTGACACCACCCTTGTTGGGTTGGTTTTGAGTAGTTTCCTAAGAATGTTTTGAGTTGTTATTTTTTTTTTCTATTTCATTATCCTTCTAGGTTGTTGAATATTCTTTGGTGTTGTGGACTAGACTGTGAGAACATTGACTTTCTACTCATAAGGTTGTGCATTTTTAGAATGAAATGCACTTTCAAGGTCTTTGGATGTTATAGTTAATTTCCCTAGCTAAGAAACATACTCACTCATAGAATAGGACTAAATGGAACAAATGACACCATTAGAATATGGTCTTAGTTTGGGTCATTGTGGATCACTAAATGATTGAGGAGAATTAGGAATGACGCCATATAAAGTTTTTAAATGAGAATAAATGAAATCAATATGTTGAGCATATGGAATGAGTTTATATTTAGTAGCTACCTGAGCCATGGTGACATCCTTGGTTATGGGTGGATACAAGGATCAAGTAAACCAATCTTGTGTACATGCATACAATCATAGTAATTTTAATGTGTAGAAAATGGAGTGTACCTTCTAATTGAAATAGTCATTATTTGGTACAACCAACTTAATGGATCTGCTAGAAGTCTTCACTTCTTACATTTAGATGCTAAGAACCAACACACTTTAAAATAATAGATGTACTAGCCCACCTATCCTACAAGATCCATTAGCATGAATACAATTGAAATCTAATGTACAACATAATAAATAAAAGAGAAATTAATATGATGGGAGATGAATTATCTTTCCATTAACAAATCAAAACTATACAATATATTGATGGCATGAGTCCACTCATCCTAAACTTGCAATATTTGCCTCCTCCTTGATAAGAGATAGTCCATAGAACACAACAATATAGTCGAGCTCTCTCACTAGTTATGAATATGTTATCAAACCAACTCACAAAAAGATATAAAAGATAGATCAACAATTTCAAAATCAGCCTCTTCGAGTGGGCAACCTTCTTTACATTATGCAAATGAAAAATTCTTGGATGATACAAATGAGAAAACCTCCTTTCTATATATAGGAATCTAAGGGGTCACAATATAATCAAAGCCGACATAATAATAATGATATAAGGGCACAACAATAACAATATTGGGCTTCTATGGAGCACACTAATAACAATATGGGGAAAATAGAGGAACAATAATAACAATAAGGGCTACAATGACAATAGTAATGGGGGAGTCACTAGTATTATAGGGACTTAACATGGCCCTCTCCTTAAAAAAAGTGTTATCCTCAATGCTTTAGAAGTTCTAGATGCTTATGTATAAAATTATGATCGTCCCACGTACAATCATTAGCGGGTAAGTTCTTCCACTTGATGAGATACTCCGAAATTGATCGATTTCGTTGTTGTTGAGTTATTTCCTTTGTGAATAATTCAAGTTCCAATACAAGTTTTCCTTCCTCATCAAATTTTGGCAATATTGTTTGAACTGGGAGCTTGTCACCTATATCCTTCTTTAATCATGAAACATGGAAAACTTGGTGCATTTGGGAAGCTACAAGAAGCTCATTTTTGTATGCCATAGTACTAATATTTTGCAACACCTTATATCGACCATAATACTTTGGTGATAATTTATTATCCTTCTTAGCTTTCTTGAGGGACATTTGTTTATATGGTTGTAGTTGTAGGAATACCGAGTCACCTACATAAAAACTTCTTTTGCTGCAATGTTGATCTTCCTATTCTTTGATTCTGCGCTAAAGTGAGGTTATCCTTTAGGAATTGGAGAACTTCTTGTTGATACTCGATGTGATATTCCACTGCTTAAACCTTAGAATTTTTTCTTGAATAGAATGTGATGGATGGTGGATGATATCCATAAAGTGCTGTAAATGGGGTCATTTTTGTTGCAGTATGGAAGTGTTATACCACCATTTAGCTAAAGGCAACTATTGTTAGGTCCCTATAATAATAGTGATTACCCCATTAATATTGTAGTTGTATCCCTTATTAATATTGTTGTGCCCCTATTGTCTCCATCTTGTTATTACTGTGCCCCATAGAATCCCTCTATTGTTATTTTTGTGGCTTTATATTATTATTATTAGGTCAGCTGGGTTATATTGTGACTCCTTAGACTCCTATATATAGAAAGGAGGTTTTGTCATTCGAATCATCCAATAATTGTTCATTTATGTAATGTAAAGGAGGTTTCCCCCTTGAAGAGGCTGAATTCTAAGGCATTGATCTATCCATTCTATCTTTTTTTGAGCTAGTTTCATAACATTTGGTATCAGAGCTTTCGATTCTAGGGTTTTGCTGCTCCAAATAGGTGATCATGGCATTTTCTTTATAAATTTTTTATGCGACGTTTTAGAAGCTAAAAAAAACCCATTTGAGAAGAAATCGTACTGAACCTTGGGTCCAAATTTCAAATCCTTTCGTGCTATATTTGCAGAGATATGATTTGAGGACATTGCTCTTTTTGTAAACTCCTGAATTACATTCCAAACAAGTGAACTGGGGAAAATCATCATAACTTTCTCTCTGAGCATCAGATTGAAATTTCATAAGAAGGTATAGAAAGAGGATAGACTGTCGTTTATTTTATATACTTTTCAGAGAGAAAGGTCGAAACAGTGACTCGTGAAACATCATAAAAGTTCACACTACTGAACTAGTCTATAATCAGGTCACTATGGGATATTGGGCATAACTCTTCCTTGGAGAATCCAATTTGGATCAGATTGGTGGCATTGGAAAGAGGACACAGAGGACCATTGTAGGTCACAATTTCAAAATTGGATGATCCAAGATTACAAAGATACATCAAAGTCAATATCGAGCTCCTACAAAGTGAAAAAAGATGTGTAGATTTTTTAAAATTTTTTCTTAAGCTTCGTTTGCAAAATTATTTTGAAGAATTCAAAGGGCATAGTAAAGAATTATTATCGGTAACTGATGCCCCAAGGAAAGAAAATTCAAACACCTAGTAAGCAACCTGAAAGCCCTAGCATGACTCATGAAGAAGAGGAAGAAATGCTACATGATATATCAAAATTATAAGACCAAGTGCAACAAATGTCACTCTCACAAAAGCTAATAGAAGCTAAGATAAATAGCATGGAATCTAAGATAAACGGTGTGGAATATAAGATAAAGGGTGTGGAAGCTAAGATGAATGGCATGGAAGCTAAGATGGATGATTTGGAGATAGATTTGAAGACAGGCATGGAAGATTTGAAGACAGATTTGACAAAGTTTCTACAAGAAATGCTTACTAATGGTGAAAGGGTAGTAAAGGAAACTGATGATGAGAACAAAAGAAATTTTAAACATGATTTGATAGACTCTAATATTAGACCAAAGACGCACCATATTCCAAAAATCGATATGAGGAAGTTTGATGGCAAGGATCCCGCAACATGGATATTACAAATGGAGCAATTTTTTGATCTCAATAATGTGCAAAACACACAAAAGGTACGTATTGCAACTTTATATTTGGAACCAAATTAGTTTGTATGGTATCAATGGCTTTGCTCTCGTAAACAAATTATCACTTGGGAAATTTTTAAGGAAGAATTGACAGCACATTATGAGGATACAAAAAGCAACACTTTTTTTAGCCAATTGATAAGTCTCAAAGAAAAGAGTTCAATAATGGAGCACATTGAGGAGTTCCAAAAATTGAACATAAGGGTAAAAAATATTCCAGAGGAGCATAGGATTGATGTGTTCATAGGGACTCTAAAGGATAATATCCAAGATGATGTTCACCTTTGGGAAGTTGATTCATTAGAGAAGGCATTCAGGTTAGCAAGAAAAATGGAAAGCAAAATTATGGCAACCAAGAAGCATACCACTCACAACTATAAATGTGGAAGTGTTGTTGCCCTTAGTCTTCCACAACCTATAAGGTTGGCACCATAACAATTGGAAGAAAAAAGAGCAAAAGGGCTTTGTCACAATTGTGATAGCAAATACACTGAAGGTCATAAGTGTGCTGAGAAGAAATTATTCTACATCGATTGTGAAAAGGAGCAAGAAAGGTCAAAAGAAGAGGATATACTCTAGGAACAAATCCTAGATAAAGAAGAAATGAATCCGACCATATCTTGTAATGCATTGGCTGGAATTACCACTCCTCAGACCATCTAGAAGGACAAATCAAGAAGAGAAAGGTAATAGTGTTGATTGATTCAGGAAGTACCCACAATTTTATTCATTGTAAGATAGCAAAAGAATTGAATTGCTTCCTACATCCAGAACTAGAGTGTCAAGTGATGGTTGCAAATGGAGGAATGATAAATTGCTCTGGAATGTGCCATAATATCAAGCTATCCATGGGAGAATATGTATTGAATAGCCCAATGCTTTCCATTCCAATGGGAGGCGCTGATGTTGTACTAGGATTCCAATGGCTACAATCCTTGGGTACAATAGCTTTTAATTTTCAAGAACTTTTCATGAAATATTCTATGGAAGGAAAGGAAGTTGAATTAAGGGGCATTGCAGGGAAACCGGGAAATATAATCAGCTCTAACAGTATGACAAATCTTCTAAAAAAGGAACAAAGAGGTGTAATTGCACAATTATGTTGGCTAGATGTTTCCACATTGGAATCATATATTTCTCCAGATCTCCAAAAAGTCTTGGACAATCATTCCAAGGTATTTGAGACTCCCAAAGGTCTCCCACCTATTCGTGATCATGATCATGCTATTCATATGATTCCAGGAAGTGTTCCTCCAAACATCAGGCCATACAGATATCCCTATGCCCAAAAGAGTGAAATTGAACATATGGTTGCAGAAATGCTAAAGGTAGGTGTAATTCAACCTCGTCAAAGTTCTTTCTCTGCTCTAGTAATGTTGGTGCACAAGAAGGATGGATCATGGCACATGTGTCCAGATTATAGGGAGCTCAACAAGCTCACTATTAAAGATAAGTTTCCCATTCCTATCATTGATGAATTACTTGATGAATTGCATGGATCAATTTACTTCACCAAGTTGGATCTTCGTTCAGGATATCATCAAATCAGAATGAAGACTGAAGTCATTATGAAAACATCATTTAGAACTCATGAGGGTCATTATGAATTTTTGGTCATGCCTTTTGGCCTTACCAATGCACCTTCTACATTTCAAGGTTTGATGAATTCCATTTTTAAACCATTCCTTAGAAAATTTGTGTTAGTATTTTTTGATGATATACTAATCTACAACAAGTCTTGGAAGGATCATGTTGAATATGTTGATAGGGTGCTACAACTATTAGACGAGAAACAATTATATGCAAAAAGATCCAAATCCTTCTTTGGAGTACAAGAGGTGGAATATCTGGGTCATATTGTATCTCGTCAAGGAGTTAAGGTAGAAGCCATTAAGGAATGTAAAATCCCCATATCCATAAAGAATCTGCAAGGATTTCTTGGGTTGAGAGGGTATTATCGGAAGTTTGTTAAGAATTATGGGAGAATAGCAGCACCTCTAACAACATTATTGAAGAAAGATGCATTTTTCATGGACTCGAGAAGCAAAAAAGGCCTTCAAACATTTTAAAGTGGCAATGTGCCAAGCACCGGTCTTAGCTACACCGGACTTCACAAAAACCTTTATTTTGGAATGTGATGCTTCAAGAAATGGAATTGGTGCTATTTTAATGAAAGATGAAGGACACGTTGCTTTTGAAAGTCATCCAATCAAGGGAATGTTTTTACACAAAGCTATTTATGAGAAGGAAATGTTGGCAATACTCCATGCACTTAAGAAATGGTGACCCTACCTAATGGGAAGACACTTCAAGGTAAAAACAGATCATGATAGCCTTAAACACTTTTTAAAACAAAGATTATCCTCTGAAGAGCAACAAAAGTGGGTGACAAAGATGTTGTGTTATGACTTTGAAATCATCTACAAAAAAGGGAAGCAAAATGTGGTGGCAGATGCACTCTCAAGAAAGGATGAGGATGTGGAAGTGTTGTTGTACACCATTTCTATCATCCAACCAGATTGGATAAACGAAGCAAGGGAGGAATGGAAGAATGATGAAGAAGTGTGGGCACTTTTTCCAATGTTACAAGAATATTTCAGTACATCTGATACATTTAGTCGGAAAAGTGATTGGTTATGGTACAAATATCACTTATACCTCTATAAGAATTCCCAACTAAAACAAAAGATTCTTATGGAATTGCATACTTCTCCCTTAGGAGGGCACTCAGGATTTTTAAAAACTTACCATAGGGTTAAGAAGGATTTTTTTTGGGATGGCCGTAAATCAGATATTTAAAGTTTGTGGAGAAATGTTTGGTTTTCCAAAAAAATAAAGTTGAAACAATTAAGACATCGGGTCTATTACAACCTTTATCCATTCCAAGCCAACGTTGGGAGGAGGTTCCAATGGATTTTATCACAGGTTTACCCACATCTGAGGGAAAGAGGGTCATCATGGTGGTAGTTGATAGACTTACCAAGTATGCACACTTTTTTGCATTATCACATCCATTTAAATCCAGTACAGTTTCTACTACATTTATGGAAACAATTCGAAAGCTACATGGAAACCCAAAGATTATTGTAAGTGACAGAGATCCCATTTTCACTAGAAATTTTTGGACATAACTATTTTCTTGTCTGGGTACTCAATTAGCTCATAGCTCATATTATCATCCTCAATCTGATGGGAAAAATGAGATAGTAAACAAATGTTTGGAAGGATATCTTCGTTGCTTTGTATCTGATAAATAGACACAATGGGTCAAATGGTTGCCTCTGGCTGAATGGTGGTACAACATGTCCTTCCATACAACAACAAAAATGACCCCATTTATGGCACTTTATAGATATCAACCACCATCCATCACATCATATTTAAGATAAAATTCTAAGGTTCAAGCAGTGGAACATCACATCAAACATCAACAACAAGTCCTCCAACTCTTAAAGGATAACCTCGTGTTGGCACATAATAGAATGAAACAACAAGCAGATCAACATCGTAGCGAAAGAAGTTTTGATGTAGGTGATTGGGCATTCCTAAGGCTACAACCATATAAGCAAATGTCCCTCAAGCAAGCTAAGAAGGATAATAAAGTATCACCAAAGTATTATGGTCCGTACAAGGTGTTGCAAAAGATTAGTACTATGGCTTACAAATTGGAGCTTCCTGCAACTTCTTGATTGCACCCATTTTTCCATGCTTCATGTTTAAATATGGTTATAGGTGACAAGCTCCAAGTTCAAACAATATTGCCAGAACTTGACGACGAAGGAAAAATTATATTGGAACCGGAAGCAGTCACAGAAACAAGAACTTGACAGCTATGAAATCGATCAATTTTGGAGTATCTTATTAAGTGGAAGAACTTATCCGCTGAAGATTCCACATGGCAGGATGAAAATTTTATACAGAAGCATTCAGAATTACTCAATCATTGAGGACAAAACTTTTTTGAAGGATAGGGGCATGTTAGTTCCCTATAATACTAGTGATTACCCCATTACTATTGTAGTTGTATCCCTTATTAATATTGTTGTGCGCTATTGTCCCCATATTGTTATTACTGTGCCCCATAGAATCCATTTATTGTTATTTTTGTGGCTTTATATTATTATTGTTAGGTCGGCTGGGTTATATTGTGACTCCTTAGACTCCTATATATAGAAAGGAGGTTTTGTCATTTGAATCATCCAAGAATTGTTCATTTATGTAATGTAAAGGAGGTTGTCCCCTCGAAGAGGCTGAATTCTAAGGCGTTGATCTATCCATTCTATATTTTTTTGAGCTGGTTTCATAACAACTATTTTCACCCATTGTATCTACCTATCAAAGACAAAGAAATGAAGATATCATTCCAAATATTTGTTTACTATCTCAGTTTGCCCATAAGATTGAGGACAATAAGATGAGCTATGAGTTAACTGAGTAGCAAGAGAAGAAAATAATTATGTCCAAAAGTTCCAGTGAAAATGGGATCTATGTCACTTACAATTATCTTTGGGTTTCCTTGTAGCTTTTTAACTATTTCCATAAATTCAGTAGAAACTATACTGGCTTTAAATGGATTAGATAATGAAAAAAAGTTTGCATACTTGGTAAGTATTTCAAATACCGCCATGATGACACTCTTCACTTTAGAGTTGGGTAAACCTATGATAAAATCCATTGAAACCTCATCCCAATGTTCGCTTGGAATGGATAAAGGTTGTAATAGACTTGGGGTCTTAATTGTTTCAACTTTATTTTGTTGGAAAGCTAAAAATTCTGCCACAAACTTTCGAATATCCAATTTAAGACCATCCCAAAAAAAATTATTCTTAACATTGAGGTATTTTTTTTTAAATCCTGAGTGCCCTCCTAAGGGAGAAGTGTGCAATTCCATAAGAATATCTTGTTTGAGTTTGGAATTCTTACCTAGGTATAAGTGATCTTTGTATCATAATGAATAATTTTTCCAGCTAAATGTATCAAATTCAATGGGATATTATTGTATCTTTTGAATGAGTGCCAACACTTCTTCGTCATTACTCCATTCATCTCTCACTTCATTTATCCAATCTAGTTGGATAATAGAAATGGCACAAAGAAATTGTTCCACATCCTCATCCTCTCTTGAGAGTGCATCTACCACAACATTTTTCTTCCCTTTTTCGTAGATGATTTCAAAGTCATAACCCAACATCTTTGTGACCCATTTTTGTTACTCTTCTAAAGATAATCTTTGGTCTAAAAAATATTTAAGACTATCATGATCCACTTTCACCTTGAAGTATCTTCCCGCTAGGTAGGGTTTCCATTCCTTAAGTGCACGTTGATCCAAAATGGATCCTAAAAACCCTCTAATTAGTCAATACCTAAACACTATCACAAAGGATAAACCTTCAAGAATGGTAGAAAACACTATCGGATAGGAAAAACATGAATAAATGGCGAAAAAAGAGTCTATCGGAGGCTTAAGAAACATCACACAAGAGCTGTCGGATCTGGGCGATCATCGGTCTAGATCTAATTGGCATATCACAATCAAAGGTGTTGGAAGCAACCTTATTGAAATCATGATAGCGATCAGTGCAATTAAATGATGGTCATTGATCAAGCGTGCAGATCAATGATCCATATCTACTCGTGCAATATCTCATTGCTAATATAACACAGGGAAGGACTTAACCGATGGCCCAAAGGTTCGGAGATATGCAATTGCGATGTATCACATCGCAAATGTATAAGGGGCGATGCCAAGAGGCCATCGATCATGCGATAGTGATGCGCCGATAGCTGATAAGGCTGATCGGCGCAATAAATGATCGGAGACTCGGAAGGATATGTAACATGTGATATAGCTAGACTTGAAAGTGTTTATGAATGCGATTCAATAATATTTCAAGTCCGATATGAGGCCATTTTGTCAGGTTTTCTGTGTATTTGGGGTTTTTCTCTATAAACCCAAATACGAAGGAAACCATGACTAGCGACTTGCGATAGTGATTTAAATGTGGACCCGATGGAATCTAGGGAAAACTCCATAATATTTCAAGTCTGATAAATAATAGTTTGGTGGATTTTACAGCATTTCTGCGTATTTCTCTGTGTAAATATAGAAATGATATTTTTGGGATTTCAACGTGTTAATGGTCCCTTCCATTGCAAAATAGTTGGCCACCATACCTGAAGACGTTACACCATGATTGGGTAACACTCAGAGGGGATTTGAGCGGATAGAGGCTAGGAGCCAGAGAGCCCAAAAAGGAAAATGAATAAACAAGCGCCGATTGGCTTAAAAGCCACTGAATGATAGAGATAGGATAGGCAGTGCTGAGACAGAGAGAAAACAATGACAGAGAGTGAGAGGTAGAGTCTGTGTACTCATAAAGACTTGAGGGATTCAAGCAAAACCTTGTTGTTTGTTCTTGTTGTGTTGAGACTCAATTTGAGCTCACATTTGTAAAAACTCTATTCTTGAAGACATAATAGAGAGGTCACCATTGAAAGGTGGACCAGGAGAGGTAGTCCAAGATTTTGGGTGAACTCCTTGATTATTTTCTGTGTTATGTGTGTGTGTCTGTTATGTTTCTCTAACTGCTCATTGTCTATATTGCTCGCAAACTTTTTGATCAGTTGCAATAAGTAATATAGGAAAATCTTGCACATGAGTCTATAATACCTTAATATTAATCTAAGATCTCATTTTCAGATCAAGTGGTATCAGAGCTTTTGGTTTTTGGTTTGTTAAGGTTAGACAAGCTTATGCTAGATTTTTTTTTTGAATGCTAAGTAGGTCAAAGCTCAAATGGGGAAAAGGAGAACTTGTTGAGGCCCATCTAGAAATTGGAAGAGTCTATCCTCCGAGAAAAATGGCAGAAGAAACTCCCTTGGGAGAAGAATCTCAATTTATGGAAGGTTTTAAGGCACTTAAGGCCATGGTGGAAGAGATTTATTGGGAATTTAAGAAAGGCTGAGGTGAAAGCAGTTCATCATCTCAACTAGATAAAGGAGCAGAGGAACCCCTTCTAGTTGCCCATCCAAAAGGAAAAGGAAAAGAAGAGAGGCCTTCTCCACCATCTACTCCATCATCACCTTCATCATCCTCATCATCTTCTTCACATAAAACCAGCCTTGAAAAAAAAAGAAGAAACCTTCTTTGATTAAATTAGATGTAAAATTTGAATTTCGAATTTATGATGGAGAATTAAATGAAGAAAATCTAGATAGCTGGATTAGACAGATTGATGTACATTGCAGGGTGCAGAACATTGATTTAGAAAGGAGAAAGATTCAACTGGCTAGCCTTCGCCTTGGAGGAACTACACTAGTGTGGTGGGAAGGCAAGACACAAACTAATCCGAAGAAACATGGTAAAATTATTTCTACCTGGAATGAATTTGTTTCTGCCATCAAAAAAAAGTTCTATCCTCTAGATTATATGCAGGAAGCAATGATGAGTTGGAAAACTCCTTGCCAATTAAAGGGACAAACTGTACAAATTTATACCCAGGAATTTAGAAAAAGAGCTTTAACTCTAGGCATGTCTCTAGACTCACCTTAAATTTTTATTGAAGTATATAGGTGGTTTGCATAGCTATTTGAAACAAACCATTCTCATGTTTAATCCCACTAGCCTAGATGATGTATCAGTTCAGGCTACACATCTAGAAGCTAGAGGCAAGAATGTGAACCCAGAGATTGGGGGATCATCAAAACCCTCTACAAGAAAGAACAAGGAAAAGAAGAAGCTGAAATGGAAGGAGAGGAATGCAAACACTATACAGAAGGACAAACCTTCATGCACTCACTACAAAAAGGATGGACATGATCATGAACATTGCTGTTCTTTGCATCTGGAGCTGAAACCTAAGAAGTTCAGTGGTAAGAAGAAGAAGATTGTTGCTACTATTCAAAAAGACTTGGGGTTAGACTCAGATGATGAAACAACAGCCGCAGCCACAAGTATAAAAGGTAAAAATTCTGAAGCATCTACAAGTAATTCCACACAATCTATTGATAATGAAGATAATTAGAGGAAAAGAAATGAGCTTTTTCATATTAGAGTTATTTCCAAGAACCAAAAGGTTGATACTTTATTTGATAGTGGATCGCAAGTAAACTTGATTTCTGAAACAATTGTAAAAAGGTTGGACTTACTAGCAACACCTCACAAGAAGCCATATCCATTAGGTTAGGTATGTGATAAAGCAAAGCTACAAGTAACACGATAATGTAAACTTAGGTTTTCTATTGAGTCAACATTTGTAGATGAGGTTGAGTTAGATATAGTTCCCTTGGATATATGTGGTATTGCTTTAGGAAGTCCTTACATGTATGATAGAAAAGCTATTTTCTATAGAGATGAAAATAAGTATCAACTCACTAAATATGGAATAGAATATATTGTAAGATCTCATCAACTCAAAAATAACTATTCTCTCATAAACTCAGGGTAGATGAAAAGAATTGTAAATTCATGCAAGAAATTTTTACTAATGGTTGTCAAGGAAAAGAACCCTCATAAAACCAATGTATTTGAAGGCTGTGATGCTAAACAGAAAGATGATTTAGTTAAAGTTTTTTCAGAATATGATATCCTATTTCAAGGACCTAAAGGTTTGCCACCCAAAAGGGAAATAGTACATGATATTCATTTGCAGCAAGATGCTCCATTACCTAACATCGGAATGTACATGTTATCCGCTTTAGAGAATGCAGAGATCAAGAATTAGGTACATGAGCTACTCGATAAAGCATTCATAAGACCAAGCACATCACCATGTGGATCTCCAATCATACTGGTGAGAAAGAAATATGGTTCGTGGAGGATGTGCATTGATTCTAGGGCACTGAATAAAATAATGATCAAGAATCATTATCCTCTTCCTCGCATTGATGATCTATTAGATCAGCTGAAAGGAGTAGTTAACTTCTCTAAGTTAGACTTGCGTAGTGGCTATCATCAAGTCAAAGTAGTAGAACAAGATGCATGGAAGACTACTTTCAAATAAAAGCAAGGGCTGTATGAATGGCTGGTTATGCCTTTCGGCTTAACTAATGCTCCTGCCACTTTCGTGAGAGTTATGAATGATGTACTCAAACCTTTTATTGATGATTTTGTAATTGTATATTTAGATGACATTCTTATTTTCAATAAAACATGGGAAGAACATTTGAAGCATGTAAAGCAGACTTTAGATGTTTTGGAAAGAGAAAATATCTATGTGAAGATATCAAAATGTGAATTTGGAAAAACATATTTAAATTATTTGGGTCATATTGTAGGGGGTGGTGAATTGAAGATAGGTCCCTCTAAGGTTCAAGTCATTGTGAACTGGCCTAAACCCAAATATGCTACAGAAGTTAGGAGTTTCCTAGGAGAAGCACACTATTAGAGAAAGTTTATTGCTAACTTTTCCTTGATTGCAACTCCCTTACATGCCTTAACAGGATTGAACAAAGTGTTTCAGTGGGGAGGCAAATAGCAGAAAGCCTTCGACACCTTAAAAGAAAAAAATTAGTAGAGCACCAGTACTAGCACTGCCTGATCTTCAACGTCATTTGAGATTGAAACACATGTTAGTGACTATCCCATGGGAGCAATGTTAATGGAACACAATAAACCCATATGTTATCATTCAGGGACATTTAATTATTGATCAGGTGCTCATGTCCTAAGTGTCGTAAAATGCTAAAAGTTTAAAGTGCTTAGAACTGGTTCAAATTTGAATGACTGGAAAGTGCTCGTATTTCCAATTCCGGCACCGCAAACGGTTCGAAAAATGGTCGTCGTATGAGGAAGTTATGGCAAAAAGAAGAATTTGTCCATAACATTAGAAATTTTAATTTTTAAAAAAAAATTAAAAAATGAATATTCCGCCTGGCACAAAATCCGAGGCAACCACCAAACATTAAATGTAACTGCAGTTAAGTTGGCGGCATTTTGGCAGGAGCGCCAAATTTGGCGGACCCGCCATAATTGGCGGAGCTAACTCGAGTTAACTAAAGTTAGCTGGAGTTTTTCTAGGGAAAAACTGGAGAAACTTTAAATGGCCATAACTTTGGCTAGGAAAGTCAGTTTTGGACGAATTTTTTTTTGATTTTGGGTATTTTTGACCTTTTGAAGCCATTGGTGCAGGTCTTACAGTCATCTGAGGTCATTTGAAGAGGTTTTGGAGCCGTGAAAGTTCTAGGAGCCACTAGGGCCCAGTTTTGTGAAGACTGTATAGGGTTGCAGGTATCCGTTGGAGGTGATCCAATAGTCAATCCTGAAGGATTCAAGTACTCTAAATCTATTTTTACCATCTATTTCTCCTGTAGATGATTCTATTCAGCTGTATTTTCAATTTGAGCATTTAATAAAAACAAGGACAAGCCCGGTTGGGAGCTTTGGAGCCAGCAGACGTAGCCCTGGAGGGGGTGAACTGCTTTATCAACTTCTTTTGCATTTGTGGTTGATTTATTTTGCAGATCAAATTCACTTTAATGTGTTAAACAGTAAAGGGAAATAACTCTGCTATGCTTAAATGGGTCATGAACAGCTGAAAATTTCATGTGTTTTCTTTCTGCAAGACATGGAAATCTTTTAAACATGTTTAATTCTGAATTGAATACGTTGCAAACAAATTTCAAGTAGTTTCAAATTCAGATCAAGTTGGTATCATAGCTTAGGGTTTTGTGCAAATATCTTCTGACTGTCTTGCAAAGTATTGATGCTTACCAGGTTGAAACTCAAAAGAGGGGAAGGACAGTTGACTAGAGAACGAGAGAATCCTCAGTCAAGGAAGGCCAGAGAGCCATCACCTCCACCTTCAATTTCACCCCCAAGAGTCTCAGTAGAAGCTTCAAGGATGTCTGAACATGAAGGAGAAATTCCCACAAAGATAGATCCAAGAGAAGAAGAAAGAGTCTTCAGAAAGGCTTTCTTGGACCTCACTGAAATGGTGAGGATATTGTACCAAGAAAGAAATGAGAAATTGGCTGGAGAAGGGTCCAAACATCCACATGAAGGAGAGGGCTCTTCAGGAGGTAAGAAGGATGATGATCATTCCAAGAAAGGACATGGAGGAAATGGTGATCCACCACCCCCATCTTCACCTTCTTCCTCTTCATCCTCGTCTTCTTCTGTTCATAAGCATAGATCCTCTGGAAAAAGTCCTTTTTTGAAGCTTGATGTAAAATTCGAATTACCTATCTTTAATGGTGAAGTGAATGCAGAAAAGCTTGACAAATGGATTAGGCAGTTGGAAGTTTACTTGAGGATCCAGAATATGCATGATGATGCCACAAAGATTCAGTTGGCTTCTTTGAGAATGGATGGAGCAGCATTGGTCTGGTGGGAGGCCAAGACTAAAGAGGAGATCAAGAAATTTGGTAAGGTTACCTTAACATGGCCTGAATTTCTATTAGCCATTAAAAAACAGTTTTATCCTCTTGCTCACATGCAGAAGACCATTATGACTTGGCAAAATATCAGACAACTTAAGGGTCAGAGTGTCCAAGACTACACCCAAGAATTCAGGAGAAGAGCTCTCTTGTTAGGGGTAGATTTGCAGACCCAGGAAACCTTGCTGAAATACATTGGTGGCTTGCATAGCTACCTTAGACACACCATCTTGATGTTTAACCCTACTAGCCTGGACGAGGTTTGTGTCCAAGCTACCCATTTAGAGGCAAGGGGAAAAAACACATTTGAAGAGGGTAGAAACAAGCCCCCCAAGGGGAAAAACAAAGAGAAAACCTCCAAGGGAAAGAGAAAAAAGAATCCATCTGTCAAACAGGACAGTGAGAAAGTGATCTGTAAATACTGTTCTAAACCAGGCCATGAGGAGAAAAACTGTTGGAAATTATATCCTGAAAAAAGACCTCAATTTAACAAATCCAAAGGGAAACAGAAAACTGTTGCTACTACATCTACACCACAAGATTTAGGGGAAGATTCAGGTGATGAAACCAAAATTGCAGCCATGGGTTTGAAAAACTTGAAGGGAAAAGAAATTGAAACTCAAGCCAGCACTAGTACCTCAAACTTCCATGTACAAGCTCCTAATGAGGAAGAAAGAATTGAACTGTTTCATGTGAGGGTGATTTCAAAACATACTAAAATTGACACACTTTTTGATACTAGGTCACAAGCAAACCTTATATCTGAGGACTTGGTCAAGCAGCTTAAACTTGAGATCGTTCCACATCCGAAGCCATATCCACTTGGATGGATTTGCAAGGATGCAAATTTACAAGTTTCAAGAAAGTGCACATTGCGCTTTGCAATTACTACACATTTTATTGACACAGTTGAACTTGATGTGGTACCTTTTGATATAGCAGGAATTGTTTTGGGAAGTCCTTACTTGTTTGACAAGAAAGCTATCTTTCATCGCCATGAAAACAAATATCATCTGTTCAAAGATGGCAAGGAGTTCATTGTTAGAGCTCATCGCAAGAAGACAAATATAGCGATGGTGAATGCAGGACAGGTAAAAAGGCTGGTCAATTCAAGTAAGAATTTTGTTCTTCTTATGATTAAGCCCAAGGTTGATGTGAATCATGAGTCATTTGACAATTGTGATCGAAAACTTAAATCAGATCTGTATGATGTAGTTGATGCATATCATGAGATGTTTCAGGAGCCTACAGGTTTGCCTCCTAAGAGGGAGATTCAGCATGAAATCCATTTTCATCCAGATTGTCCTCTTCCAAACATAGGCATGTACTGCATGTCTATTATGGAGAATGTTGAAATAAAGAAGCAAATCAAGGACTTGTTGGACAAGGGTTTCATAAGGCCAAGTACTTCGCCATGTGGGTCACCGATTGTATTGATTCCAAAGAAAGATGGCACTTGGCGTATGTGTTTTGATTTGAGGGCCTTGAACAAGATAATGGTAAAGAATCGTTACCCACTCCCAAGGATAGATGATTTGCTAGACCAGCTGAAAGATGCTCGATATTTCACTAAGCTAGACTTGCGCAGTGGATATCATCAAGTAAGAATTGAAGAAAGTGACATTTGGAAGACAACCCTTAAAACCAAACAAGGACTCCTTGAGTGGCTTGTGATGCCGTTGGTTTGTGCAATGCACCTGCAACTTTCATGCGGGTAATGGATGATGTCTTGCGTCCTTTTCTTGATGATTTCTTTATTGTCTACTTAGATGACATCTTAATTTTCAGCAATTCTAGAGAAGATCATGTCATGCATGTTAGGAAAGTACTTGATGTTTTGAAGAAGAATCAGTTATTTCTTAAAATGTCAAAGTGTGAATTTGGAAAGACTTCTTTGGTTTATTTGGGACACATAGTAGGAGGAGGTGCTTTGAGAATTGATCCTACTAAGATTGAGGCTATTGTGAAGTGGCCTACTCCCAAATCCATAACAGAGGTAAGAAGTTTTTTGGGTGCAGCTCAATATTGGAGGAAGTTTATCTCTAACTTCTCTTCTATAGCAGCTCCTATGCATGCAGTGACAAGTGTGAAGCATGCTTTCCAATGGGGAGGCAAGCAGCAAAAAGCTTTCGAATCTTTGAAAGAGAAGATTAGTTCAGCTCCAGTCCTTGCATTGCCGGATTTGAGACAGCCATTTGAGATACAAACTGATGCTAGTGATTATGCTATGGGTGCAGTTCTTCTACAACATGGTAAGCCTATTGCTTTTCATTCTGAAACTTTTAATGGTGCTGTTGTAAATTATCCTACATATGATAAGGAGTTGTATGCGTTGGTACAAAGCGTCAAAAAGTGGAAACACTATTTGATGGGCAAAGAAACTGTTATAGATACCGACCATCAACCCTTACAGTACTTGCAATCACAAAGAAAGTTACAATAGTCACGACATTTCAGATGGATGGGCTTCTTGCAACAGTTCCATTTGGTAATAAGGTATAAGAAAGGTACTTTGAATAAGGTTGCTGATATGCTTTCAAGGCCTATTATTGGTGTTGTTACTTTACTTAAGAATGATTCCATTGTACATGATAGTTACATAGAACAATATGCATATGATGATGAATTTAAAGATGTGTATGCTAACTTGAGTAAAGGGAATCATGTAGAGGAAAATGACTATCACATGCATAACAAGTTGTTGTTTCATTTGGGCAAGTTGTGTATACCACAGGGGGAGAGGATAAATGACATAAGAGAAGCTCATTCTTCTCTTATTGCTGGCCATTTTGGTGTGAGCAAAACAGTTGCACATCTACAAAGGTATTGCTATTGGCCTCACATGGTAGATTATGTTTCAAGGTTCATAATAGGTTGTTCATTATGTGCTACAAGCAAGCCTAGCAATAGGAAGCTTGGTTTGTATACTCCTTTGCCGGTACCTTCTAGACCATGGGAGAGCATATCTATGGATTTTGTAGGAGGTTTGCCAAAATCTAGAAAGCAGCATGATTATTTATATGTAGTAGTTGATCATTTCAACAAAATGTGTATACTTATGCCTTGTAAGAAAACTATAACTGCTGAACAAACTGCTAAATTATTTTTTCATCATGTATGGATTCACTTTGGTTTGCCTACTTCCATTATTAGTGACAGGGATTCCAGATTTGTGGGGAATTTTTGGTCCAACCTATGGGAGATGATGGACACAAAGTTGAAGAAAAGTACTGCTTTCCATCTGCAAACAGATGGAAAAACCGAAGTTGTGAACATAACCATTGTGCACCTCTTGAGAGGTTATTGTAGCAAGCATCCCAAGCTTTGGGATGAACATTTGCACAACATACAACATGCTTACAATCGTGCCAAGCACTCTTCCACAAACAACTCACCGTTTGAAGCTTGTTTTGGTTACTTGCCAAAATCACCTCTTGATTTCATTCTTGAGAAAGATGTTTCCATTGAGGGACATAGTGACATTGACAAAGCTCGTTCATTCATTGAAAGAATTCAGCAAATACATCAGCAAATTCAAGAACAGCTTGAGAAGAGTCAAGGCAAGTACAAGGAAAGACACGACAAGCATAGAGTCGATCACAAGTTTCAAGAAGGAGATGAGGTATGGCTGTACATTAGTAAGGAAAGGATGCAAGGAGAAGATAAAAAGCTAAAGCGTATTCGTTATGGTCCATTCAAAATCCTCAAGAAGGTTGGAAATAATGCTTTTCAATTAGATTTGCCTTCCTACATGCAAATGTATTCTGTTGTCAATGTGGAGAACTTACGTTTGTATGAACCTCCTTTGATTGCTGATCATGAAAATGTTGTTCAGCTGCCATCTATAGAAGATTTCTCACCAGAATTCTTAGATGAGCTGAAAGAAGATACAATCCTTGACAGAAGGACACACACTTCAAGGAGGGGCAGTGTAGATTATGTTCGGGTTGGTTTCAGAGGCAACAAACCGAACACGGCAAAGTGTATGGAGGTGGACAGAGTGAGGGAGCTATACCCTCACCTCTTTAACAGGCAGTTGAAGGCTTTTGGGGTCCAAAAGCTTCCCAATGGGGAGGCGTGATCAGGTGCTCATGTCCTAAGTGTCGTAAAATGCTCAAAATTTATAGTGCTTAGAACTAGTTCAAAGTTGAATGACTAGAAAGCACTCATCTTTCCGATTCCGGTGCCGCAAACGGTTTGAAAAATGGTCGCCGTATGAGGAAGTTATGGCAAAAAGAAGAATTTGTCCATAACATTAGAAATTTTAATTTTTCAAAAAAAAAAAAAAAAGGAATATTCCGCCTGGCACGAAATCCGAGGCAACCACCAAACATTAAATGTAACTGCAGTTAAGTTGGCGAAATTTTGGCAGGATGCCAAATTTGGCGGACCCGCCATAATTGGCGGAGCTAACTCGAGTTAACTAAAGTTAGTTGGAGTTTTTCTAGGGAAAAACTGGAGAAACTTTAAATGGCCATAACTTTGGCTAGGAAAGTTGGTTTTGGACGATTTTTTTTTTTTGATTTTGGGTATTTTTGACCTTCTAAAGCCATTGGTGTAGGTATTATAGCCATCTGAGGTCATTTGCAGAGGTTTTGGAGCCGTGAAAGTTCTAGGAGCCACTAGGGCCCAGTTTTGTGAAGACTGTATAGGGTTGCAGGTATCCATTGGAGGTGATCCAATAGTCAATCATGAAGGATTCAAGTGTTATGAATCCATTTTTACCATCTATTTCTCCTGTAGATGCTTCTATTCAGCTGTATTTTCAATTTGAGCATTTAATAAAAACAAGGACAAGACCGGTTAGGAGCTTTGGACCCAGCAGACGTAGCCCTTGAGGGGGTGAACTGCTTTATCAACTTCTTTTGCATTTGTGGTTGATTTATTTTGCAGATCAAATTCATTTTAATGTGTTAAACAGTAAAAGGAAATAACTCTGCTATGCTTAAATGGGTCATGAACAGCTGAAAATTTCATGTGTTTTCTTTCTGCAAGACATGGGAATCTTTTAAACATGTTTAATTCTAAATTGAATACCTTGCAAACAAATTTCAAGTAGTTTCAAATTCAGATCAATTATGCAGTAGTTATTTATGCCACATATGATAAAGAATTGTATGCATTAGTGCAGAGAATGAAAAAGTGGAAACATTACCTAATGGGCAAAGAAACAATTATACATACAGATCATCAACCACTTCAATATTTGCACTCACAAAATAAATTGAAGCAATCAAGACATTATAGGTGGATGGGTTTCCTACAACAATTTCATCTTGTCAACAGATATAAGAAAGGCATACACAATAAGGTTGCAGATATGCTATCAAGACCAATCATAAATGTATCTACTATACTTAAGGATAACTCAGTAATGCATGAAAGGTACATTGAACAATATGCTCAAAATGTAGATTTCAAAGATGTATATGCAACTTTAAGTCATGGCAAACAAGTAGAAGAATTGGATTATTATGTTATTGACCAACTCTTGTATCATTTGGGAAAGTTATGCATTCCACAAAATGAAAGAGTTAACATAATCCGAGAAGCACATACTTCTCCTATATTCGGTCATTTTGGTGTAAGTAAAACAGTTGCACAGCTACAAAGGTTCTGTTATTGACCAAGAATGCATGAAACAATTTCTAGATATATTAAAGGGTGTACCATGTGTGCTAAAAGCAAACCCAACAATAGAAAAATAGGCTTGTACACTCCATTTCCAGTTCCTTCTCGTCCTTGGGAAACTGTTTCCATGGACTTTGTTGGGGGATTGCCAAAATTTAGAAAAGGTCATGATTATTTATATGTTATTGTGGATAGGTTCAACAAAATGTGTATTTTGATACCTTGTAACAAGTAGGTTACATATGAACAAACAGTGAATTTGTTCTTTCAACATGTATGGGTTCATTTTGGGTTACCCACTTCTATTGTATCTGATTGAGATTCTTGATTTGTTGGGAAGTTTTGGTCAAGTCTGTGGGAATTGATGGAAACCAAATTGAAGAAGAGCACAACATTGCATCCAAAAATAGATGGTCAAAAAGAGGTGGTCAATAGGACAGTGATCCAGTTACTCAGAGGCTATCGCAGCAAGCATCCCAAGCTCTGGGATGAACATTTGTGTTATGTGCAACATTCTTACAACCATGCAAAGCACTCTTCTACTTACAGATCTCCTTTTGAGACTTGTTTTGGTTTTATAGAAAAGTCTCCCTTGAATTTTGTCTTTAGTAAAGACATAGCAGTTGATGGACACAATGATGTGGACAAAGCAAGCAAGTTCATTGAACAGATCCAAAAAATTCACCAGACAGTGCAGGAACAACTGGAAAGAAGCCAGGCCAAGTACAAGGTAAGGCATGACAAGCATTGAATTGAGCATAGCTTCCAAGTTGGTGATCAAGTCTGGTTGTACATAAGCAAAGATAGAGTGCAAGGTGAAGGTAAGACACTAAAACCAATAAGGTATGGGCCTTCCAAGATACTTGAGAAAACTGGTGAAAACGCTTTTCGCCTTGATTTGCTAGCCTATATTCATATCTATTCAGTCATTAATGCTACAAACTTGAGACTGTATGAACCTTCATTGATTGAAGATCCCGAAGAGCAAAGTTAGTTGCCTTCTATTGATGATCTGTTGCCTGAATATCTCAATGAGTTGTAGGAAGACATAGTTATGGATAGGAAGGTGAGAACTACGTGCAGAGGGGATGTTGAGTACCTAAGAATCAGACTCAAAGGTTAGAAACCAAGAAGTGCACGATGATAGAGATTCGACAAGTGAAGAAGATGTATCCTCACTTGATCGATGCTTAAAAACCAACTTTTGGTGGTCCAAAAGATTTTCAGTAGGAAGGTGTGATAAAAAATGGATCCTAAAAACCATCTAAGTCTTTAATACTTAGACACTATCACAGAGGATAAACCTTCAAGAATGATTGAAAACACTATCAGGCAAGAAAAGCATGAAGAAATGGAGAAAACAAAGTCTATCGAAGGCTTAAGCAACATCGCACAAGAGCCATCGGATCTGGACGATCAACGGTCTACATCTAATCGGCATATCACAATCGGAGATGGAAAGCGAAGTTAATTGGAAGTGGCCTTATGAAAATATTGATAGCGATCAACACGATTAAATGAAGGCTATTGATTAAGCGCACAGATAAATAGTCCAGATCTACTCGTGCAATATCACATTGCTATTATAACACGGGGAAGGACTTAACCCACGACCTTTAGGTTCAGCGATATGCGATTGCGATGTATCTCATCGCAATATCACATCACAAATGTATAAGGGGTGATTCCAAGAGGCCAACAATCATTAATAGTGAGGCACCGATAGCCGATAAGGCCAATTGGCACAATCAGCAAATCGAAGACCCGAAAGGATATGCAACATGCGATATAGCCAGACCGTAAAAGGTTTATGAATGCGATTCAATAATATTTCAAGTCCGATATGAAGCCATTTTGTCAAGTTTTCTATGTATTTGGGGTTTTTCACTATAAACCCAAATATGAAGGAAACCATGAGTAGCGACTTGTGATAGCGATTTAAATGCGGACCCGATGAAATCTAGGGCAGATTTCATAATATTTCAAGTTCGATAAATGATAGTTTGGTGGATTTTATAGCGTTTCTATGTATTTCTTTGTGTAAAAAGAGAAACGATATTTTTGTGATTTCAACGTGTCGATGGCCCCTTCCATTGCAAAACAGATGGCCACCATACCTAAAGACGTTACACCATGATTGGTTAACACTCGGAGGGGATTTGAGCAGACAGAGGCCAGGAGCTAGAGAGCCCGAAAGGGAAAATGAATAGATAAGCACTAATTAGCTTAAAAGCCACTGAATGACAGAGATAGGATAGGTAGTGTTGAGACAGAGAGAAAACAAAGACAGAGAGAAAAAGGGAGAGTCTGTGTACTCATAAAGACTTAAGGGATTCAAGAAAAACCTTGTTGTTTGTTCCTGTTGTGTTGAGACACAATTTGAACTCACATTTGTGAAAACTCTGCTCTTGAAGACATAATAGAGAGGTCACCATTGAAGGTTGGACCAGGAGATGTAGCCCAAGAGTTTTGGGTGAACTCCTTGATCATTTGATGTGTTATGTGTTTGTGTCTGTTATGTTTCTCTAGCTGCTCGTTGTCTATATTATTCACAATCTTTTCGATCTGTTGCACTAAGTAATATAGGAAAATCCTGCACATGAGTCTATAATACCTTAATATTAATCTAAGATCTCATTTCCAGATCACATGTAGTATTGCCAACATTTCCTTCTCATAAAGAGCTTTGTGTAAATAATTTCCTTTCATTGGAAGGTTTTTGAAATCAATGGGTTTTTATGCTTGCATTAAAACAACATCAATTCCATTTCCCGAGGCATCACATTTCACAATAAAGGTTTTTATGAATTTTGACATAGCTAAGACCAGTGCTTGGCACATTGCCTCTTTAATATGTTCAAAAGCCCTCGTTGCTTCTGGAGTCCATGAAAATGCAACTTTCTTCATAATGTTGTTAGAGGTGCTGCTATTTTCCCATAATTCTTAAAAAGCTTGCGATAATACCCTATCAACCCGAGAAATCCTCGGAGATGCTATATGGATGTTGGGATTGTAGAAATTTCTCTATAGATCATCTAGCTCTGATACCATGTAGAAACTCCCACTGTAGATCACTTGATAATGCAATGTACTAAAGGAAAATACCTGATATACTTCTACTATCAAACTTTGTGGAAGCTTAATCAATTTGAGCAAGATTAATTGGAACACATATAACAGAGAAGAAGAAATCAATCACACGTGAACACAGAAGAATACTCTGGGGAAAGCCTCAACTAAAAACCCTGATCTCTATATTACCATACAAGGGAAATATGTGCAGATTACACAAAGCTTGAGCTCACAAGCTATCCAACTCTCAGTACATTTCCTCAATGCTTCTCATAGACATAATATACAACACATATGCCTTCCTTCAGTCCTCCAAGCCTCCTATTTTCTTGTGCAGTTTCTCCTAGGTTCTCTAGCTACAATTTGTGTGATTCTCACCTCACACACAACAATGACCTCTAAAATAACTGCACAACCTTGCAGGAGATATTTCCTTCTACATGGATGAGTTTCCTATATAGGAAAATTTCTCCAATTGATAGTACACTATCCTTGTCTTTAATCTCAACTGGGTCTTTCTCTGAACTGACATGCATGAGTTATTTAAGAGAGAATATTTAGTTATCTGGAGAACACTAGTTGCATGCATGCACGCATTAACTAACTGGACTCACAATCAGTTGCACAAACTGTTGGAATTAATCTAACTGAACTTAACTCAGTTAACTAAGCTAAGTAATTACAACCCAAAGTACAACTCATCCTGATCTCCTTAATTAAGGGATAACTTCCTCAATCAAAGGAAAAATTGTTGCATGTCTTCACATAGACATCATGTTTGATTTTCTCCAACTAATTAACTCAAGATGAATTAATTAATTATTTTTCAAACAACTAGTGAGACTAATTTCGAATTTTAATTCAGGGACTAATTAAAATTGGAATCTATCCTGAAATGCCATTTATAGCAATGTTGTTTTTAGCATTTATATTTTTTCTATTTCCAACAGAGTTGGAGTATATCCTAAAATGCTATTTATAGCAATGCTATTTTTAGCATTTCTATTTTTAGCATTTCTTGTTGCTATTTTCAACACTCCCTCTCAACAAGAAAGGAATTCAACTTGAACCCGATCCTGAACGTTTGGAATGTTTGGCATGCAACACTTCTCTCAAGTGTTGTTTCTTCAGCAACTCTAGAGACAAAAAATATCCAACCTAAATCAGAATGATGCCTCTATCATCAAAGTCTCTTACTGCTATTGCCTCTGTCAACTAAAAAACTTTCTGCCTCTGTGCCCTTCAGTATTTGACTGCTCTAGCCTCTATCAATTTGGTCTTTGAATGCATCAATCACACTGATTCCTCTTGCTGCATCCGTGCTACTGCTGGTCCTATCTCCCAGCACTTCATCCGCACTGCACCTCCTCTCATCATGTTGCATCATGTTGACCACTATTGCACTACAACTCAGTTACTGAGAAGTAAGTAACTGATCTCCCAACTGACCTCCCTGTTGGGCTAGAAACATCCTCTGATGTTGAAGCTTCCTCTACCGCTCCATCTGCATCTGTGTCTACCCACACAACAAGTCCTGCTACTCCTCTTTGGGGCTCCCGTATCAACGTCTAATCAAAGAGGTTGGGTACCTCAAGGATCCTACCCCTATTTTAGCCTTCATCAGACTATCACTTAACATCACCCCACCTCACACCTAGAGGTATTGATGCATGTGATCCCTCTACCCACTTGGATCAAAATTTGCCCCTACTAGAGGTCTCTGCATGAGTGGATGCCTCAACTCAGTCTCCTCTCTGCTTCACTAGTTGTGGCTGTTCCACAACCTCCTAAAGTTGCTTCACCAATTGTGGCTCCTCCACAATTGTCTGAGAGTTCTTTTGGCACTGCATGTTGGGAGGTAATGTACTCTCCCTCTCAACCACCAAGTCTCCAACATTTTCCTTGCTCCTCAAGTATTTGCAAGCATCTTGAAGTTCAAGATCATAGAAGTTC